>CM030010.1:5785000-6207500 GCA_017639485.1 Pluvialis apricaria | reverse complement strand
CCCAAATCCAGCCCAACCCCAGGCGTTGTCAGCCAATACAATAATTATTTAGCACCCTCTGGGGATTTTCAAGGCATATAAAAATTTACCCTCTGATTTATAGACTGACTGTGTGAAGAGAAGGAGGTCTTTGGCAACGTTTTCAGTTGCTTAAAACAAACTGCATGTGTGCTGACCATGTTCATCACTGGTCCGGTACTTGCAAGTTGTATGCTATTTGATGGGATGCTTATTGCCATGGTATAAATATCTTGGGTCTAATTCTGCTAGTTTTGATGTTGTTATGGACCATTTATGGAACATGTGAGAAGACTTGTAGTTTAAACACTTTACCATTTAAAGTCTGTCTTCGCAGTTTGCAAAGGAACTAAAATAAAACCCCATCACCGCATCACATAGCTCACGGATCAGTGCAAAACCTAGACAGAAAGAATTACATAATGCTGGATTATGGGGAAAAGGCTTTACAGGCCAAAAGGGGAAAAAAAAATCCATAACACGAGGATCCACAAGAAATCCAACTGCTATTTTAGGGCTTCTCTCCTGGGCTGCTCCTTGCCTCTCCCTTTACCTCTGGCAGCGCTTTAAAAGCTGACATTGGCTTTTTTATGATGCCAGCGTTGTCACCACTTCAATGGGATGAGCATGAAGCTGAGGTTGAAGCTGTGCAATATAGCAACTTTTGCAGATTTTATTGGTAGGATGGGAGGGGAGCAAGCTTCAGCGAAAGGCGGCTCATCTTACAGCCAGGATCCACCACCAAATCCAGTGTGTTTATACAGACAGATCCTGCATTGCCTCCTCTTCCTCGTCTCATTCAATGACCTTCTGGGCAGCAAAGAGACGGTCAGCACCCGTCCCTTATGAGAGGACCGTGTGTATTGCAGTCCATTAGCCTATTAGTGGATAGGATAGCCAAAACTCCGAGCATTACGTCCTAAAATGCCCACTGCCTTTTTAAGGTATATTGGTCACCTTAAAACAATGACGTTTCTAAGGAATAAACATTCCTTTTAGTTTTCAAGGTACTATGGATTAAGCTTCTTTTTGCTGTCACTCTGCTGCTGAAAGAATCGGTGAACAAATGAAAAGTCCTCCTTGTCAGTGCAGGACAGCTAAGAAAGGATCCATACCCTTTTCCATAAGCCAGGAGGTTGAACCATGCACAGATGCAAATTTCCAGGTGATTTGTTGTGTCGTAGAGCAAGAATATTCCCCCTGGTAAAGCTGCGGTGGCTGAACTCATCCTAAGATTTTCTTTGCGTGATTTGGCAGCTTTTGGTGTTTTTGGTAAATATTTATCAAAATGCTCAGTCTGTTGATTTTTTTTATCTTTTGCCCTCATCCTTCCATGTCTTAAAGTAAAGGGTAGGTCCTCAGGTTACTTCACAACCATCTTTTTTATGGACCATTTCAGGCACAAAGAGTGGGACAAGAGGCACAATATGACTGATGTATCTGAGAGAAGCTCAGAGAGACCAAGAGATTCTTAGAAAGTATGAAGGGCATAACAGTGTGGCAAGATTTTACATGATGCAATAAAGATTTTGTATGTTATGTACATCTGTTGATGTTATCTTAGTTAGACCTGTCTTGAGAGTTCAAAAAGGAAGTTCACTCCACTCTTCCCAGCTTTATCTTCGCTTTTTTTTAGTTTCTGCTCACAGAACCAGCACATTAGTCACACTCCTTCTACACCTTTAAAACCTTAAAGACGTTTCTAGTCGGACTTGAGTGATCTATGGGACTTGTGGTGCTCTTTTTCTAAATAGCTGGGGCATTTCTTTCTTGCTAAAATGATGAGATTATAGAATCATAGAATCGTCTGGGTTGGAAGGGACCTTTAAGGTCATTGAGTCCAACCATCAACCTCACACTGCCAAACCCACCACTAAACCATGTCCCTCAGCACCACGTCTACCCCTCTTTTAAACACCCCCAGGGATGGTGGCTCCACCACTGCCCTGGGCAGCCTGTTCCAGTGCTTGACAACCCTTCCGGTGAAGAACTTTTTCCTAATATCCAGTCTAAACCTCCTCCCCTGCTGCAACTTGAAGCTCTTTCCTCTTGTCCTATGACTATAGGACCCCTACTGTAAAGGGCTGCTGCTGTGTATTAGCTTTTATTTTCACTTGCAACTCATGTTTAATCTCCGCACGTGTAACATTTCCACAAGGAAATTTCTTATATTTTGACATTAGTAAAGAATTAAGGCAAGACCATAGTGTTAAGCATTTTCCTCTGTGTTGTGCATAGCAGGATGACCATTTCAAGCACGCTTCCTTTCTTATCACAAAAAAAAGATACTGAAAGCAATGGCCAGGGATGCTAACAAGCAAGAAGGAGAAAGATATATTCAAGTTATGTTGTGCCCTCTGGCCCTGTGACCTTGCCAGCCTGTGCTGAGCCACTAACATCTTGACCATTTTGGTTACTACTGGAGGAAAAAAAAGAAATCCTCTCCTGGTCTTGGAATGGCTCCAAAACAGAGCACATATTCCCTGCTGAAGGTGACCTGTTTTAAGTTTGTTTTTTTTATCCCTGCTAGATTCTGGTTTGCCATTATTAAAACTCCAGAGCGAAGCATTTACCAGCTTTGTCCCTATATTTACAATACCTTTTGACTGAGATGTCTAAGAGCTTTAAACATATGCTTTAAACAGCGGCCGGCCGGTGCTGACATTTGTTACAAATCTTTTCAGAGGGGCCGTGCGGAATCGTTCTAATCCGGGAAGAGCCACTGACTCGCTGTGTGATCTGACAGAGTGACATATCACTTGACCTCAGTCACAGCAGCTGTAAAACGAGGTGGAAAAACCAGGGCCTGGCAGAAAAGCGGAGGATGCGGATGCTGCAGAGGGCGCAGCCTCCCCGCGCCAGCAGTACCAAAGCTTCCCCCCCCCTCTGCATGCTTTGGGGTGGAAAAGTGGGGGTTTGGTTGTTTGGGGTTTTTTGGGCCGGGTTTTTTTTTCTTATTGGTTAGTTGGATTACTGGAGAAGTGCAGGAAGAGGTTGGAGGTGCCGTCAGATACAGCGAGACGTGATTTCTGTGAGGTGGCTGGGGGGGCTTTAAGCGGTAGATGAAACTCTATCCCCTTCAGGCAGCTCTAAGTATGGGAGCTTTGGCAGAAGTCCGGCTCTTGGGGCAGCGACGCTTTCCCCTGCCAAATTTTCTGACGTTGACATTGCCAGCGTTCAGATTTCAGCTAGCTCGTGTCTGAGGGTAACCTTAAACAAGAGTCCGTCTTGCTGCCCGTTCAGCACACCCACATTTAACCTTAAGTTTTCTGCTATTTATTCCTGTGAAACTTCTTCCCCGCTTTAGCTGCTCTGTCCATGTAGTGGGGTAGATCTTGAACTACTGAACATTTGGAGAGCCGCCCTAGTTTGCATCTGGATATCCCCTCTCTGCAGAGAAATCTTTGGGGAGCAAAGTGCTCATGCTGGTGCATCTGTTCCCTGCCCGCTGCAGGGCAGAGGGAGAGGGGGCCGGGGGGAACCGGACCCCGGTGAGCCTTGTTTTGGGGAGTGACCTGGCAAGGCTGGGGGTTAAAAAAGGAGGAGGGAGAGCTCTTCCAGCTGATGAAACTTTAAGGGAGACTTAAGGCTGCAGTAAGGTGTTTTAAACCCAAACTGGTTTAAGTCCAAACTTAACGGGAGATTGAGGAGCAAACAGAAGGGTCCAGCCTCCGTCCTCAGGTATGTGACGTGCCCAGGTGACATGAGCCAAGCTCAGCTGGATGTAAGTGCACAAAAGCAATCTCATTCCAGCCTATAGCACAATTATTATAGCACAGCCTCTGCTAGAGCTGTCTGGCACAGCCGCCGGAGCTGCCGTCCTGCTGGAGCTGCCCTGGCCCGCCTGCATTCCTGAGCCGTCAGCCGACAGCACGTGGATGCACAGGCAGCGGTCAGCAGCGCATGCCAAACAAGTTTCTTACAAAAATAGAAACACAAGAGATCTTTCCATTTTCCAGTGTGTCTTCACCAATCCTTACCCTTTTTGCTGCCAGTGAAATGTAGAGGCACAGAAGGTGCTGTGTCCCAGTTGGACCTGACCTGTGCACATCTCGGGGTGTTCTGGTCTAGTTTTAGTCCAGGCAAAACCAAACAGTTTGGATTTGAGTTGGCACGAGGGTTTGAAGCAGTCATATTGTAAATGGCGTGTTGGTACAGGCCTTTTTCATAATTCTTCTATTCATAATTTGCTCCATCTTATTCTCATATAAATCCTAACTGAGTCAGCCTGGAGGGCTGGAGCAATTCCAGACCAAGGAATCTGAGCAGTGACAGTCCATGGGAAGATAAACGTGCCACCTCCCTCTTGCTGGTGTACCAGCCGTCTTCCTATTGATCTCATTGCCGTTGGTGACCTGGTACCTAAGGCACAGGCAGTTGCGCTTGGGCGCTTGACTCTACTAATGTCAGTGGCCGCAGCAAATGGTGCATGGCAACTAGAATCGCTCGGGGCCAAGAGTACATGGTGTACATCCCACACGTAATGCCATGGCTGCCTTCGGATGGTTTCACCAACTCATGCAGTTTAGAATCAGGGATTTAGGAATTGCTTCAATTACTCTGTGACTGGTAACAATGCGGTTATTACAATTGGGATCTTTAAAAAATCTTTAAAGTTCTTTAAAAATAAATTTAATTTTCACCAGCAGCCTTTCATTTCGTGAACCGTGAACACAGAAGTAAACTAGTTAGTTTCTGGTCCTGGTTTTCAGACACTTGCACATGAATTGCCAATAGACCAAGAGCAGTTGAATTCTATAATATATTTCTTTCACTTCTATTTCTTAATTGCCTGCTGGTTTTCTAGTGTGGCTTTGAATTACCACTGTGACTTCCTGTGTTTCTACAAAGGAGAAAGAAATGTTCTCCATCCCAGAGATATGTGATGTCATACCAGCTTGGGTTTTTTCTTTTTTCTTTTTTTTTCCTAGATTTTCTAGATGGGATGTCTCCTGAAAAAGAGTCAAAGATGATGATGGTTCCGGGCAAAACTCTTGAATCATTTAGTCCAGCTTTCTGAATTGGGCAAAACACCCTGCTGTGTATTTACACTTGGCATTAAATTAATTCTTGGATGTTTACCACAACAGCATCTCAGCAGGTGGTGAGACCTTGTGAAGCTGTTTCCCTTCCCTTAGTAGCCTATCATATTCAAGTTATGTCAGGGCAGGTTTAGATTGGATATTAGGAAGCATTTTTTCACTCAAAGGGTTATTAAACATTGGAATGGGCTGCCCAGAGAGGTAGTGGATTCACCATCCGTGGAGGTGTTTAAGAAAAGGGTAGATGAGGTGCTTAGGGACATGGTTTAGAAGTGGGTGTTTTTAAATCAGGGTAGGTTAACGGTTGGACTTGATGATCTTAATGGTCCCTTCCAACCTCACTTATTCTATGATTCTATGATTCTATGATCATAAGATTTCAAAAAATTAATCTATAAATGTTGTTGGGCTTTTTTCCCTTCTAATCAATACGAAATGTGAAAATGACCATTCTTCTAATCAATAATGTATTTGGTTGTATATAAATTGTATTTTCATATGCTTATCCCAGATAAAAGTATAAGAAACAATACATATGTTCTCACTGGAAGGGGCAGAGTCCCTATAGAATAATATTACTTCTGTAGGCTTTTTAAGGGGCTCTGTTCTGGTGGTATCCAGCAAAATAATTCCTGCTTCTGTGACTTCTTTTCCTCCATGTCTTCCCTTTAAAGTAAACCAAACCAAGTTCCGTAGGACCACTAGGAAATTCTTTGAGAGGAAGGCTGCAATATGCATGTGTGCCAGCCAAACAGGTTTCTAATTCCCAGTTTCATTTCTTGAAGACACCTAAACGGGGCTGAGCTGCTGAGTGTCTGAGCTTCTCCCTGCTGCGTGTATTTTATCTGTTAGCTCAGACACTGTTCAGAAGAGTATATACTGTATAAAAGAGCACACAGAAGTTGAGACCAACCACACAGCAAGAATATTAAAGATTCATCCTTCCTCCCACACAACGCAAAGGCTATATAATACTATAATACTTGAAAAAAGTCCTGAAATGTTATATTTTTTATGACTAAGCAGAGCAGTGTTTCAAGGAATGGATACGTTGCTAGTTCAGAACGCTTTAGCGTCTCAGACCCTCGAATTTTTGAAACTGGGGACTAACTCAGTGTTGCAGTGGGTAATACTTGCACATTTTGAGAGGTAGGGAAAATATAAAGTGTGTTTGAGAACACGTGTGTGGTGCAACTGTCGTCATGGACCAGACCCCAAAGAGCAGATTTGCATTGCGCTTGCCGCCTTGGTGTTTGTCTTGAGTGTCTGATCAGCCAAGCCAAACTTTCTCTGCTTGCAGGGGGGTTCTTTGGGTCATTTACTGATGTATTTATTAGTCCAAATAATCTGTTCAGCTTTGATAGGAATTTTTTAATAACGTCTTTCTTAACGATGTCCTGCTTTTGCATGTCTCTCATGGTTTTTTCTCCCTTCAGGAGGTGTAAACATCCATGGTCTTAGCTGAATAGAGAAAGAGTGCACTAATTTCACAGTGACTTTACACCTATTTGCATAGCGAAGGCTGTTATTTGTCAAATGCAAACATCCCAAAAGTCTCTAACAATGAGGCTATAGCTGCTGCACCTTGAACTTGGTGACAGGACTTCCCCAGAGCCTACCTGAATGAACCTCCTCCCTCCGGCTCAGAGAAGAGTCTGGTTTCCTCACACTGCTTCCTGGCTGCCAAAGTTCTGCCTTCCTTTTCTAATTTCCCTTTTCTGATATACTTCTACTATCTGTGGGTGTTAAATTAACTTTACTTACAAACACGTATCCCCATGTATGACTTCCACTGCCTCTTTCTTGAAGGCTAGTGTGAAATCCAGCTGAGGAGATCTCTGGTACCGTCCTTTACCTTCTGTGTTGTACAAATGCAAGGGATTTCAAGAGCTTGGGGGTGCTGAGAAGCTCTATACAGAATGTCTCTGTGGATCCAAATCTTAAATCAATGGCAGTATTATAATTAAGACAACAAATAAGGGAAATTAATAGTAATAAGCTGTAATACATCATAAATACAAAAGCAATGCAATCTCTGATTTACATGCATGAAAATAGAGGCAAAAACATGCCTGAACTCATCTTTACGTGCCATGGCAAAGATGAGAGTAGAGCACAGCCTTTCTAACTCGGAGCGTAGCATCCTACGTACTTGTCCCCACAGTCTCTCAAGTGAGTTATTTTAACAACAGGATGCTGGAACGAGCCCAAAATGTTAGATTGCCAGAATTTAACAACAGTAAGCAATATGAGATCTCTACTTTCAGCTCAATCCACGTTTTCAACTCCACGTGAATGGCTATGGAAACCTCTGCTAATTTTATATCCTGTAGTTTGCAACCACATCCAATAAGACTTAGTAGGTAATGACAAGAAGGGAATTAGTTGATAGGATCTCATTCAAGGCTAAGCTGCAGATTCTTCAAATTCCTGGGAAAATGTTCTGTTGAGGTTGGGTTGTGTGAATTCAGCTCATTGCCCATGTAATTGGGCAGAGCTCCAGATGTAGCAGGGTCTCCCTCTTCTGGTTTGCCCATGTTTCATTTCTCAGACCTACCAACCTAGTGTCTTTGTAATCTACCATACTACTGCTTCATGAAGCAGTCTGGGCTACCAGATGACACAAAACATTGATGAATGACTGCTGCGGATTCAGAGGGCTATTGCACGTGCATGGAGCGAAGGGGAAGGTCTCCTGGGCATCCCTCAGCAAAGTGTGCTGATGAGTGCTAGGACAGTTTAAGCTACCTTTAACCCTTGTCCTCCCTCTGGTCCTGCACTGAGCACTGCCTGCAGAACTCAAGTCCATATTTCCATTCTGCCTTGAGGCAGCTCTTTTCACTTAGGTAGGTAGCCAGCCTGTTTGCCCAAGAGAAGAAGGACTCATAGCCAGTGTGACTCTTCTGTGTAAAACGGTGGTGAGACATTACGCAAAACATCTTAATTGGCAGCAAAAAAAAGGAATTCTAATTCCGCATAATTTGGGAAGTGAACACTGAAGCTGGAAAAAGTGGGAAATAGTAGAGAAATCTTAAAATTAATAGGTGGGGAGATAGGTGAGAGAACATGATATTGCAAGTATTCTGCTTTCAATATTAACAATACTAATGGAAGTACCATTTGGAATGGAAATCCCCTCTTTATTAGGGAGTGCAGTGATAGGGCAAGGGGGAATGGTTTTAAACTGAAAGAGGGGAGATTTAGATTCGATATCGGGAAGAAATTCTTTACTGTGAGGGTGGTGAGCCCCTGGCCCAGGTTGCCGAGAGAAGCTGTGGCTGCCCCATCCCTGGAGGTGTCCAAGGCCAGGCTGGATGGGGCTTGGAGCACCCTGGGCTGGTGGGAGGTGTCCCTGCCCAGGGCAGGGGGGGTGGAACTCGATGGTCTTAAAGGTCCCTTCCAACTCTAACCAGTCTATGATTCTAGGAAATGCTAATATTTTGTCTAATGACTTTGACAGCAAAAGTAGGCAGATAGTGGTGAAGTTTGCCCATGACATAAAGCTAAGAAACATTGCCCATATAGCTGAAGTCAGAGACAACATAGAAGGTGAATTGGATAGTCTTGAGGGCATGAAATTCAGTCATAGTACTAGATCCTGCCCTTGCATACTGATAATAAGGATTTCTCTTAGAAGCTGGAACTCCAGCCATTTGAATCCATGAGCAAGAAGAGGTCTGGCCTGTGCTGCTTGTTCCTGAGACGACTGAGCTCTCAGTGCTGTGTAACTCTGCTTTTGGCTCCTGCTGTTTTAAAAGGCACCCTGACAGCCCATGGAGTAAGACCGTAGCTCAGCAGGCTCCCTGATTAGTGTGTGTCACAGCTCTCTGTGGGCTCCAGAAGGTAGTGTATTAGTGACATGTTGGAATTCGTATTGATTGAATTCATCCTCACCCATTAATGTTCAAGGGAGAAAGGACTTTTTGGCTCCAGGGAGGAAGCAGACTTTCTATATGACTTGTGTTTTTTTGCATGGCCTGGGGAATTCTCTTGTTGAACTTCTAATTTGAGGTAATGTTTTAAATTTAGTATTTTTAAAGACATTTGTTCTTGAAAATACCTTCTGTTTTTCTCTTTAGTCACCCTTACTCCAAAATGACATAAAGAAGGCTGGTTTTGAGAAGAGGGCCTAAGAATGGCCATGAGCGGGGAAATACCCGGGGAGAAGCAGAAGTACGTAAGGTACGTAAACCTGTCTGCTTTCAAGATGTGTAGGTTTCCGTTTGTCTCATGGGGTGGTTTTACTATCCCCAGCGTAGCTACTGATGCTTGTCCTGAAGAAAGATAATTCATTATGATCTGTCCTGGCCAAATACCTACAACTCCTTTCTGGATTTAGTCAAAAATCTTCCTTAGCAGTCAACCTTCAAGCATATCTCTGCAGAAGGACGTAAAACCCAGCAGGTCTCCCTTATCACATGGCATTAACTGACGTGACGCTGTCATTTTCGATACGTGTGACTTCTTGCCTCCAACCCCCATGCTGAGATCTCGTGTTCCTTTTTTCCCCAGGGTCATGTTGTACACAGAGTCCCCACTGTGGCTTTTCTCTGCTGGGTCAAGAGAAACACGAGATGACAATTTTTACCCTTTCCTATCAATGGTTAAATCTGCAGAAGGAAAAACAAGAGGTGTTTGTGGATTTCATCTTCAAGATTGATTTTATAAATCAGGGCAAAATGTAAAGACGGATCCTCTCCAGGGCTTTTGACCTGCTGTACCTTTAAGAGAGGGACAGCAGGATGGCATCTAACAGGGTCTGTAGCTGTCCCAGATTTTAACTGTTTTCTTCTGAATAGCAAGTATGTGATTCAAAGAGTGCCTAGCAAAAGCTTCTTGTGTTTTTGCAGCAGCAGCATTGGAAATATTTCATGCATATATAAGATCCAGCATCCACGTAGACTGTTGTTGTTTTCTACAACTTTTTGTAAGTTTGAGGAAAACTTAATAAGTACTGTTTCTCTTTCTTTCTTTAAAAAAGACAGGGAGAGAAAGCCTGCATTTTCTGCCATTTCCCAAGAGGCTTTTTATCTGTTTAAACCAACTAGGGATTTTTCACATATTGACATAAGCATTCATTTGCTAATTTGCTGGACATTAAACTGCACAGCATTCTTGAATGAGACTGGAATACTTGGGTACTTAGTGCTGCTCAGACCCCGCATCATTCCCAGTACACATATGGTTTTCCTCCTCTATCTCCTAGATAAAAGTCACTGTTTGATCGCCTTAAGGAAAAGAATGAGTTAAATGGACCAATATTCTAGCCTTGGCTCTAAAACTGGGCCTTTTCAGAAACTCCTCAGCACCTGCAGCCGCTAGGTCATTTGCACATACATAAATAAATAAATTAACAATGAATAAATAATTTAATCCCACCACACAATGCCACCTTGCAGATCTGATCCTTTGCTCCCAGTGAATTTGTCCATTCCTAATTCTTTTTGATAAAGTCCTCAGATACTTGCTGACTGTCAGTCTAATTTTCTTATTGTTTTCGCTTGATTAGTTCTGTATGACCTAAGGTCGCCCTTAAAATCCACATCTCTCGTGAAGACTCCGAAAGGCCTTCTTTTTTTCAAAGGGATGGAAAGTGCCTGCCATTTCTCCGGACAAAAGCCTGGAAGGTTTTCAGTTATTAGCCTCCTGAAGCAGCCCTTTCGCTCACCCAAGCGCAAAAAAAACTCATTAGGGGGCACCTTTCTTTCTGGCTTCTTTATCTGGCGCATGTAGGGTTTACGTGTTTCAAGATTTGCAGGTCTTGGATGAATTTGGACAGCCTCCCTTTTAACCCTGCCGGCCTGCGGTTATGCCCACCGCAGACGTACGCCGTCGCTCTGTGCCCTGAACCACCTGGAGGTGCTTCGTCTTTTTCAAAGCTGCTTTACACCCCGCTTCGTGGTGAACAGAAGACACTTCAGCGTGCTGCCGCATTTTGAAGCCACGCTCCCGCGGGGTGCGGGTGGAAAGGCAGGCAAGGCTGCCAGCTGCCGACGGGCTCCACGTTTTGCACTGGGCGATTAAAATATGAAATCAAAGTTAGAGACTCGGTGGCGCAACCCTTATTACTGTCGGGAGGGATTTGCAAGACTAAGGCAGCACGGCCCTGAGAGCCGGCCGTGGCTGCGCTGCGTTATGCCCTGGCCTGCTCGTTCTTTTTCAGGCAGCGAGGTAAATACATCTAGGCTGAGCCGCCTTCCTAAGCTGTGCCAGGCGGGCTGGAGAGACTTTTTCTAAAGATGTGTCCTCGTACACATTATATCTGGGCATCTTGCCCTTCAGAGGGAACGTGCAAAGTTGCCGGCTCCTGCATTCACTTGGGCTGGCGGAGGTTATAAATCAGGACAGCGTCTGATCTGCCGTACTTAAAACAGTGCTACTGAGCAATGCTGTGCCTGTGGTTACCTTTTAAGAAGAAAAACAGCCAGAAATTGTACCGGCAGGTGTTACAGTAAGGAATGTTTCTTGCTTACCTAGGCTCTGGTATATTTGTTAAGGAGAGACATTGTGTGATTCAAAAGAGAGGTAGGAGCAAACCGATTATGTTTTCTCTTTCAGTAAAGGGCCGCCTAGTCTGTTTGGTGAGGGGCCTCGGGATCTGAGCCTAAAGAGGAGAAAGATGCACAGAAACGGAAGGAAAATAAGCAGGTCCAGAAAGCGTAGGTGGAAGACTATCCTGGGCAAGTATAGAAAAACAGGTGTCTTGCTCCTGCAATACTACTTCTCTTTGTCCTGAAGAGCAGCTTGTCCTCCACTGACTGTCATCCCCCTGGGTTAAAATTTGGCAGGAAAGCTCAGGGCTGCCGCAGAGGTCCTGCTCCCAAGCACGCAGGTGACAGTTTTGTGGCCACTGATCTTGGTCCTTGCCGTTTTCAGGGATATTGTCCTTGTTAGGTTGGAAGAATGCACCATTATGACCATTATTTTTTTCCCTAACTTCCCAGTTTCTCTGAAATCCCTGTGCTACCAACACTTTACCTTAATCTATTTTTTTTCTGAAATCTGGTTCCTCTGAAATCTGAGTGAAAGAGCCCTAAGGAAAGTAAAGCAAACCAAGTGCATAAGGCTGAGCTTATGTGCAAATCCTTGCAGGATCAGCACTGCAAAATGCATTGCGCTTTCTGCTGGCGTAAATTCTGAGCAGTGGTTGGTTGGATATAGCGGAATAATGTGGAAACTCTGTGATCTACTCCATAGTACAAAGTAGTAGCTATGTTGTTGGAGTGAGTCCAGAGGAGGGCCACGAAGATGCTCAGAGGGCTGGAGCACCTCTGCTGTGAGGAGAGGCTGAGAGAGTTGGGGTTGTTCAGCCTGGAGAAGAGAAGGCTCCGGGGAGACCTTATAGCCCCTTCCCATACCTAAAGGGATCCTACAGGAGAGCTGGGGAGGGACTCTTCATCAGGGAGTGGAGCGATAGGATGAGGGGGAATGGTTTTAAACTGAAAGAGGGGAGATTTAGATTCAATAGTAGAAGGAAATTCTTTACTGTGAGGGTGGTGAGACACTGGCATGGGTTGCCCAGAGCAGCTGTGGCTGCCCCATCCCTGGAGGTGTCCAAGGCCAGGCTGGATGGGGCTTGGAGCACCCTGGGCTGGTGGGAGGTGTCCCTGCCCATGGCAGGGGGGTTGGAACTGGATGATCTATAAGGTCCCTTCCAACCTAAAACTATTCTGTGATTCTATGATTATGGCCCGAAGAATAGCAGAAACAAGAAGAAATGAGAAACGAGAGGGGAATTTTGGCCTGCAGCCTGGCAGTAATGTGGAGTTTAATCTTGCCTTGTAGTCCTCTGTCAGTAGAATCCTGCTCCGTTTCTCGTCTTCCGACTGAGTAGCTGTCAAAATTCATTCCACTCTTTGTAACCTGGGTAATCTCCTCTTCTGGGTAACTTCAGGACTACAGTGGGTTCCACAGTACATCGGTGGGACCATGTAGAAATTGTGATATGGTGATATATCAAGTCTGTAGAGGCAGCTGGAGGCACCAGGAGACAAATCACAAGGAGAAATTGTATCAGCATGACAACAGGCAGAGTCTTGTTTATAACTTTTTGCATCAGTTTCCTTCCCTGCTTTTAAAAGCTTACTGAATAAAAACTACCCAGCAATAGAAAAGGAGTTTGAAGATTTAGACGAAATTAGCTCCCAGTGTCTCACTCAGGAGATCATGTATCTTCTGTTGAAGTTCTAAGACTTTTGACCTTGGAAATCACGGTAAAGGTAGAACCATGGTGGATGCTGATGTCCCTGGAGATCCACTCATTATCCCTCATTCAGCGGATGTTCTATCTGAGCAAGCACCATTTTAGCAGTCTGATGTCTGTTGGCATAAAGCCACAGTCCTTAGAAAAATTTCTGAAGACATTAATGACTTTGCTGGGAGTTTGCTGGTTAAGTACACAGTTGTTTGGCTAATAATTAGAATAACTTCCTATTTTTCTTCAAAATAGTCATTATCTGTTGTTGTTGCTCATTTTAGTGCCATTACATTTTGTATTTTGGTGTAGTGAGGGAAGGTTTGACATCCAGTCTGAAATAGCACGTAAACTCTGCAAGCTTGAGAAACTTTAATGATAAATAAGGACGACACATTGGGTTTTCAGGTGGTTGTGAGACGTTTGGCTACTCCTTGAGCTCTGCATGTTTTCCCAATGCCAAGCATTGTCCACCCCGAAAAGAAACTGATAACTTACGGTTATGAAAAAGCACAGCTGTGATTCTGACATCCTGGTGGTCAGGGTGTGGGCAAATGTAATTTATTTAAGTGGGGGGAGAAACGGTGGTTGTGAAACTGTGTTCTAACGTGGTGCCCTGTTCCAAAAATGTAACAAAACTGGAGGAGTAGGGGGTTCAGTGCCAAAAGAGCACCTGGCTAAGGATAAGCTTTCTTTTTAAAATGCGTGAAGCACACACTTCAGCAGCAAAACCGGCTGATGATGAATCATTAAAAAAAAAAATCTTTTTTCTACAAAAGGGTTTAAACATTGTTTATCCTATAATGTTCCTATCTATGATGAAATGCCAGTTCCTAAGTACCTTCATGAGAACGCAGCATTATTCTGTTCACTCAGTTAGCAGCCAGAGCTGGTAAGATTTAGGTGTCTCTAATGGAGAAGAGAGGAGAGGAGAATTGATTTCCATTGAAATCAACGGCAAAATTCTCCCCTAGTGTGCATGTACTTCAGAATAACGATTTTCTGATTTTATATGTCGGTGTTTTATACACGGCATTCCTGAGCCCCTTTGCTTCGTGTCGGCAAAAGTGACAGGGGAATAACGTGGCTGCTTTTATTGCAGCTCAACTAGTGCAGGGGAGGGGGCGCAAGCTTCCGAGCGTGGCATTTTGACAACCAGACTGTGGAGAAGGTTGCACTGGCTTTCAGCGGGTGGCTAATGGTTTTGTGTGGAACAGTGCTTGCTGGAGGGAAATAATTCTAATAACTGGAGGGAAATAATTCTAATAACACTCAAAATTCTTCTCACCTTTCCCACCTGTTCTAGCAGTACATGCAACCAGTACATTAAAAATGTCTGACAGCCGGGATAACCAGCCACTGGGGCCCTTAAATGCTCATCACCCGTATCAGTTCAGAGCCTGGACTTGCTGCGCCTTCAGTCTGCACAACAGACACACAACAAAGATTATTTTTTTTATTATTTTGTTTTACTGAGCGACAGGTCTTGTGGATGAGATAGAAGAAGACGTTTGTATTTGGCTGAGTCACTGGAGGCCAAACTTCCCTTAATTAAATGTGATCTTCTAGCATGGAGAAGTATAGCCCCTCTGAAATATCTGAGCAGATAAATTAGGCTACTTGCCAGGCAGCGGTGAGGGTGAGATTCAGCTGCCCTGCTTTTCCCCTTACTTATATATCTGGACCTGACCTATTGATCCGGCGTTCCCTCCTGATTCCAAAGGGGAAAGATACATATTCCAAGGAAAATCAGCTCATTTTTAAGGGAGAAACTAAAATCAGCCTGATAAATTGTCCTCTGGAGATACCCGCTTGTCCCTCTTGACTAGGAGGATTGCTTAGAATTATTAAGTCATTCTTCGACCTCTACCTTATAGACATCTAACATTTCTTTTTAAGGCAGATGCTTATAAATTTCAGTATGTCCTTCTATTATCAGACCACTGAAAAGATTTTTCCTTTATGATATGATGTTGTATATTGCAAAATAATTTTTCCAGGTACATGAATGAAAAAAAAACCATTGGTCCCATCCCATCCTTCCATTTTCGTCTGGTAAGGAGCGAAACTTGCCAGCATCCAACCCGTGCGTTTGTGGACCTACGGGCTCCAGAGCACACTATGCCCTAACCTTATGCCCTGGCAGCTGTGGTGAGATGCTCAAAGCGGGGTTGTGCCCTACCAAATGGTTGTCATTTTCCTGAAATAACTTATCACCTTGATTTTTTTCTGTGTGCAGTTACAGTGCCCGGAAGACTCTTTGAAGGACCTTTAGGAAGCTGGATGCTGGCAGCAGGCGTTACCTCTCTGTTCCAGAACCCCAGTCTCCAAATCCCCATAACTTCCTGCTAGAAGAGGATGAAGTTTACCATTCTCTCTCTAAATTTGATCCCAATCTGAAGAGGCAAATGCATTACAAATCCTTTTTGGAAGAAGCTCATAAGAAAGCTAGCCAAATACAGCCCAAACCCCACTTTGCAAACCTGCTATCAATTAACAAAGAATATTCCCATGACTAGAAGAACAGGGTTTATGTTCTCCCAGTTGCCTGTCCTTCTAGCTATGTCATATACTTCTCGTAGGGATGCGTATCTCTTACCTACTTGTTTCTTACCATCTTCAATATTGCAAGTTGCTTTGTGAAGGGGTGGTAGGCGCTCCTTCTGAGAGCATAAAGCAAAGCTTAATATAACACAGTTGCTAACTGCATGTAACGTGCAACAGACTAAAAAAATTACTGCTACTAGGAAGATTAATTTTCTGAGTTTTCTGAAAATTAATATTCTGAAAAGGAGAGACAAAGGTACATGGAGAGCATGGAGCATGGAGAGTCACAAATAGCTTTTGAGAAGATGAACTATTCGGTGAAGAACAGCATGCCGTTCTGCTGCTTGGGACCTCCTCACCGTGGAAAATAGATCTTTTGGCCTCACAGAGCTGTATTACCTCCTGCATATGCACACAGATGGAGGTTGATCTTTCCTTTAATTGTGCCTGGTTGCGTTTTCTTTTTTTTTCTTGGAGGAATATTTTATGCACTGAGTGCCAGAGGCAGTAGGACGTGTTCTGTAGCTGTTCTGTTCATGACTTCACTTCCATGATCAAAGTAATCGTGTGCTTAGGACCAGGTTAGGTTATTTGCTTTCCATACATCTTTATAAACATGTGGCTGCATAGCTGAATTAATAAAATGAGCATGAGGAGCCACTGAAATATATATCACTTAACTGTTTGGTGAGCTCTCTGCTGCTGCAACTCCATCATGTCTCCTCCTCATGGAAGCAACCCCATGGATCTCCAGGAAGTTTTGCCCACCTGCACTACCTAAGGATTTGGTCCACGATATGTGCGCAAAGGTAAGAAGCACATAGGAGTCTCTTGTTTGCCTTAACACACTGGCTTTCCTGCAAATGGGGATTTGTAACCTGCTGTAAACAGTGGTACCTTTAATTATCATTTTACTATTTTTCATAGATCTTTGCTGTCTAACAGGTTTTGGCATTGCGCAGCAAAGGATGTACTCTTGCTCTTGCTCTTTTTTCCAGTTACTTTCTCTGCTTCTCCAGACATCAGAGAGTATTTACAATACTTTCACTAATAAAACTCCAGGACATATTTTGTCTCATTTCTTTGAGAGAGAAGAAGGTACTGTATGAAAAACGTTTGTGGCATAGAAAAAATATTATTACATGCTATGATAAAAAGTGGTTTTATAGTGGAATATGCAAGCCTCGGGCTGTATTGATTCCCTTAGAACATTCTGATATATAGCTGTGTTGTATGTTATATATGTTGTCTCAGGGTTTCCTGAGATTCTTGAAATTTTGTGATCTGTGCTTGGTGAATATCATTGATCCCTGTTACACTTTTTTCATTCTGAAACTGAAGCTGTGTGGGGTTTGTTCTATAGGCTTTGTTGTTACTGTTCCTTCTACAAATCCCCGTCCCGAAAACCCAGCAGTCAATTTGATAACAAGAGTAAGTTATTTCCATCCTACCACCTTTGGCAGAAAAACTCTGTACAGTAACTTTTACTCACAGCGATAGTGGTATCACCTGTTGTGCTAAGGTGGTACAGGTGTATCAAATATGTCTGTATCAGACCATGAGGTTGCCCTAGGATAAATTAAAGGACATTTTAGTTTTGGGGAAAAAGAAAAAAAGACCAATGCTATATGTTAGTCATAAAAGGCTGACCTTTAAAGGCTAATCTCTGTGAATTCAGCCCCTGGGATGGCACTAGTGTAGTACGCATGGGAAGTTATGAGAATGTAACAAAGATAGGGTTAAGCAAAGAACAACCGAGCTAGACTAAGAGATACTGAGAAAAACTAAACTGAATCCAGCTGTACTGCAGAAGAGGGCCTGCATAAGCTTCCTATGTATGTAGGACATAGTAGTACACGCATGGTACACAAAGCACATGGCACACAGGTCACGTATACCTCCAGAGGAGGAGAATGGTGGTGCGAAAGCCATAGTCCCCACTCCTCCCTGGCACGGAGAAAGCGCTCAAGCCCTGTCACTGTCTGGACCTCAGCTTCGTGCTTGCAACTCTAAATCAGATGTCTCCTTCTACTCGACATTCTGAGATCAAACCCTCTCCTAGTGGACCGCCATCTAATCTCTCCTTTCAAAGGACTAACCAGGACACGCAGTTTCCTTCCAGGACAACAGAAGTGGCTTTGTAGGGGCAGAGTGGTTATGAGCAGGCGCTCCCAAAGAGGGACACACAGTTTTTAGCCTCAAAGACTTCAACCTTGAGACTCCAACTTCCCAGAAGAACGTCTAAGCCTCAGGCTAGCAGCTAAGGGCTGGGAGATGGGGGCACAGGCTCTTGAATTGGAGGGAAGGCACTTTCTGCCATAATCCTGGTCTTAAGGGGTTCAGTTGGACTGCACCCTACTCGAAATGCCTGCGCCCTTCATGGGACTGAAAGCGTAATTTTGATGCCAGAATTCACAAGTGTCTCTTGTGAATGAGTTCAGAGCTCAGGAGCTGCCTGATTTCCACAAAGCTTGCAGGAGACTGAGGTAGTCTCCAAATAAAGGACCACAAAGTGGCTGATGTAAATCCTTCTACATCCTCTGGGTTAAGCCCTCAGCAGGGGTAAAACTACCTTCATAACGTTCACCAGAAGTACAACAACTGAGTCATAGACCCTGCCATGAATTCCCTGTTGCCTTGCAGGACTCCCTTATTCTCCTGGTTTCACCCCAGCCGGCCACTGAGCACCAGGCGGCTGCTCGCTCACTCCCCCGCATCGGGATGAGGGAGAGAATAGGAAGAGTAAAAGTGAGAAAAAACTCTTGGGTTGAGATAAAGACAGTTTAATAGGTGGAGCAAAAGCTGCGCACACAAGCAAAGCAAAACAAGGAATTCATGCCCTGCTTCCCATGGGTAGGGAGATGTTCAGCCATCCCCAGGAAAGCCGGGCTCCGTCACACGTAACAGTGACTTGGGAAGACAGATGCCATCACTCCGAATGTCCCCCCCCTTCCTTCTTCTTCCCCAGCTCTATATACTGACATCACGTGGTGTGGGACATCCCTTTGGTCAGTTGGGGTCCGCTGTTCCGGCTGTGTCCCCTCCCAACTCCTTGTGCCCCCCCAGCCCATCGCCGGTGGGGAGGGTGAGGAGCAGAAGAGACCTTGACGCTGTGTGAGCACTGCTCAGCACTAACTAAACCATCCCTGTGTTATCAACACTGCTTTCAGCACAAATCCAAGCCAGCTTCATACCAGCTACCGTGAAGAAAATTAACTATCCCAGCCAAAACCAGCACACTTAAGAGCTATATTTTTTAATTACCCAATCATCACGTAGACTAGGACTGCACTTTGGAGTGGTATATTCTTACAGTAATTAAAAACTAAATTGCCTTTAAACTTTTCAGAGCATCTGTGCAACAGTTTACATTTTTCATTAGCAAAAGCATTTTTTTTTTCAGCCTAATTAACTGTATTGCTGCTGGTGAAACAATGCACATTTCAATTGCTGTACCTTGAAGATGAATGTTAAACAATCTGTTTCCTAAGTTGAACTGAATTTAATACTCTGAGTTTGAATCTTCCAAATTACTCCTCTTTTCTCACCTTTGACGTTTCATCCAGTTGTTGTCGGTGTTGCTCTCTCTCACCTTTTTAAATGGGTTTTGTTTGTTTTAACACGCCGCTCTATGCAGTGTGGTCTGTGAGGAGGTAGCAAAGCTTTAACCGATATGTGTATTAAAAAGCCATTCTTATACATCCTGCCATAATTACGTGTTCTCTGAAAGAGAATCTGGTGTTCTTTTCCTAAAACAGCCTTCGTTGCTGAGTCCCTTACACAGTCTGCGGGCAAGTTTGCTAGAAATAAACGCGATGATGTGAGAGGGGATGGACTCCTCCAAGGCAGGAGGCAAATCTGTGAGCTCAGGTGCTGCAGCCCTTACTCAGCAAATATGAAACTGTCGGCTGGAGGGTTTCTTTCCAAAAGACTGCCTTTGCGAAAGAGTTGCTGGACAAGCGTGTAGCTGCTTCAGCAGCACGTATCTGATACAGTCCATGGACTGTTCCCAAGAGCCACAGGCAAACAGAAGGTCTCCTCCTCCTCGTGTTTGGGTGACTTTATGCAGGCAAAACACCCATCTGGGCTTCCAGACACTATTTAACTCTCTCTGAGAATGTGGTAGCGGGGCAAGAAGTTGATCTGGGTAGGTTGGTCGTCGTACCCTGGCGCCTGAGACCCTCTGCTCTGCTAAGCACTTCTGGTATGACCCTGGTCAAACCGTGCAGGCCACTGGGGGGTGCCTGGGGGAAACGGGAGCAGCAGCGGCATCCCGCAGAGCAGTGGGACAGCAAGACTTACAAACTGGCAGGGTCTTTGCTACCATGGGAAAGGGACCGTGTCCATATCAGTAGGAACCCAGCTATCACAAGGGGTAACAGTTTTAAACTAAAAGAGGGCAGACTGAGATTAGATATTAGGAAGAGGGTGGTGAGCCCCTGGCCCAGGTTGCCCAGAATGGCTGTAGATGCCCCATCCCTGGAGGTGTTCCAGGCCAGGTTGGACGGGGCTTGGAGCAACCTGGGCTGGTGGGAGGTGTCCCTGCCCAGGACAGGGGGGTTGGAACTAGATCATCTTCAAGGTCCCTTCCAACCCAAACCATTCTATGAGTCTATGATCACGTTCGTTGTTACTGGAACGGATCTGTGATTAAGAGCCTTTGGCCTGTGATTAACAGCCTCTGCTGTTCCTCCTCTTTCCCTCAGCTGCTTCTTCCCATGGCTCAGCCCCTACAGATGTGCTGATGCAACTGTTTGTCGTCCGGTGCTGTGAGCAGGGCCGCTGACTCAAGGTAAAACAAAAATACTCTTTTCTCATTAGCTGGTGACCTGATTGATAATGTGTCCCCCAAATGACTGGGTGGGCACGAATTCAGGGACTGTGCTCTGTGCCATGGGCTGGAAACTCTACAATGTGGCACTGCCACCAGAGCCCCCAGATGTTTCAGCTTTCGCAAAACCATGGGAAGAAAGAAGAGTTCTGATCCGTGTTATGTATACTTAAAGTTTATAAACCTTTTGTACTTACTTAAATTTTGCCTCCATGATAGTGGAGATAAATCCTTATGATAAATTAGCACATTTCAACAACACAATATTAAAAAGGTATCATGAACTCTTCTACTGTCTGAGTAAATGACAAGTAAGAGTCAGTATTAGATACAGAACTGTAAAGTCCATTTTTTCTGTCCTTTGATCCCAAAATGTTTTTCTGCCTTCAACATGCAGAAGTTACTGGGATGGGACTACACTGTGCCCCGATTTTCTAGGGTAAGCAGAGTCGCTGTATGCATAGGACTTGAAAAGTATGAGGAAAAAAAAAGAGGAGTTCTGATAACGGGGAGGAGAAGTGGAAAAGCGGGCATGAAAGGCACGGGGAAGGGAAGGAAGGCAAAATGAGGCAAAAGAGCTTTGAATGTCTAAGAAGGAGAAAGATGGTAGCTGAAGGAAAGGAACAGGAAGGAGATGATAGAGCAAGTAGCTCATTATAAGCATGTTTAGCCAAGCGAATGAGTAACACACAAACTCATATTTTGGGGCTTCAGGGGGTGAAGTAGTTTATTTTCAGGAACAAACCCCCTCTACTTGTCCCCATGGTAGCTGCTGCCACACACCAGTAAATGGCACTGCCGTGACAACGAGCCCAGATGGGCACCCCACCTGGGACCAGTTATTGGCTTTAGCTCCCTGCTGGCCCAGCACAGGTGACATCCAGCTCCTACCTGCTCCCACCAGAGGTGACATCCAGCTCCTACCCGCTCCCTCCAGAGCTGGCAGGAGATGCTCACAGCAGAACTGTAGAAATCCAGGAAAAAAAAAAAAAAAAAAAGAAGCTAAAAAACTCTGTCTTCCAGGCACAGAAATATAAAATAAAATAAAATAAAAACAAATAAGCTGGACCTCTGTCAAAGCACAGGGGATGCCTGTCCTGGGGAAGCTCTGTGCCCCGCTCCCATCCCCGGTACTGTTGGCTGCCAAAATAATTTTGGGGGCAAAAGCCGGAGTGTGCGGGGCTGGGGGAGGGATGAACTCAGAGCCCTGCACGGGTGGAGAGGGAAGACTTTTATCCTAAAGTCATTGTGAAGCCAAAGCAGGGTTTATCCTCCACAGCTAAATGAAAACGAAAAGGGAAAAAGAAAGAAAAAAAAAATACAGAATAGCAACACTGGAGATACAAAGACTGTCATGGACCAGTGCGAGTTTGCAAAATTATATGTAAATGACCCCACTTTTGACCATGGTGGCCCTCTGCTAATCCCAGAGAGAAAATCTACTTAGCGAAGGAAAGTTTTGTTTAATTTGGTTAACAGGGACCAAAATGCTGAATATATTAATAATTTATATTTCCAGGGAAACGCTATATCTTTAATGCTTCAATGCCAAAGGGGGTTCGCAAGGGCTTAATGCTCACAGAATAAAAATCGTGGAGGATTTTCTCCATATTCTGCATGCAGCGCTGGCGAAAAATGAGTGTAGGACATGTGTTTTCATAATGGGCACCAGCCCTCCTGCCGCTGCTGAGTGCGTTGCGCTGATCCCGTATCGCTCTGCGTACACCATTCTGTGATTCTGTGATCCCATATCGCTCTGCCTACACCGAGCAAGAGAGAGGTTCCCGCTGGATTTACCATCCTAAAGGTGTCCCGAGGAAATGAGGGTTGGTTTTTTTCCCCTCCCTTCTCTCACTGGCTCATTCCCTTATCCCGCCGTGTGACCTCTTCCCCGCTAATCTGAAATAGCGGCTTTTCCTGTATTTGCAGGTTAAATGGAAGATACACATTCTACTTTTTTACTCATTGTAATGAAGATCTTTTTGTCTGTCTCCGCATAAAGGGTCGGGTTGGTTTACAAATTGCGGGTCAGCCCGTTCCGTGACCTGGGCAAACAAACCGGGTCAAATCTCCTCAAAGCTTCCCCACCCAACTGGAATAAGTTAATTTACCCCATCGGCGGCTCCGACCCCGCCGGGCAAACCCGGGCTGTCCCGGGGGGGACGGCTGGGGGTGTCGCCCTTGCCCTCCTGCCAAAGGTGCGGGGACGCTTGGGGACACTCCGGTTCAGGTGGGACCGAAATTGCCCTGGTAGGCACGGCAGGAGGGAGCTCTCAAGAGCTTTTATTTGGATTATCGGTTTATGTGGTTGGACTAGGTGACCTTTTAAGGTCCCTTCCAACCCAAACTGTTCTATAGTTCTGTGATGCTGTGGTTCTTCCCGGGCGCTCCGCACCTCCGCAGCGGCCGCGTCCCCTCCGTGCCCCGTCCCTTATCCCGCCTCCCCCGAACCCGCCGCGCCGCGGAGAAAATCGCTGGAAAAACCCACACGGGAGACGTGGCAGCACCCACGGGGTTGCGGGGGGGGGGCGGGGGGGACACACGGGACACGGGGGCATCCCCCACGCCGCGGGGCATCCCCGGGGCTTCATCCCTCCGGCTCTCCCGGCCCCGACCCCTCCCGCCCGCGGTGCCAACCCACCGCCCTCGCCCGCCACGTTTCCCTCGTGGGGTTTTTTTCTTCCGTGGGTGGGGGGGGGGACCGCATCCAGGACCCCCGTCCCCGCCGGGGAGGGCGGGCGGGGGCAGAACCGGGCCCCCGGGCATCCCCCCTTTCCCCCGGCAGCCTCCCCCGTGCGCAACTCGCAGCGTCCGCGGTCATAAATAGGATTATTTTATTGGTTTTTTTTTTCTCGGCGGGTAGGGGGGGGGGGGGGGGAAGAGTCTCTATAGCATGGAGGGGTGCTGGCCGGGGGGCAACCCGAAGGCGTTGGGGTGGGAATGGCCGAGGAGGTTGAGGTAGTGGCGGTCGAGCCCCTGGACGGAGGAGAGGAAGGTGCTGCGCTGTTGGCCGGGGCTGGCGAGGGGGACGGCGGCGTTGGGGAGGTGGTAGGGGAGGGGGGGGCTGCGGGAAGCGCCGTGCCAGGGGAAGGGCCCCCCCGGGGGCGGTTGGAGCACGGCATCGCCGGGACACTCGGGGCCGGGGTGCAGCTGGTAGGAAAAGTCCGGCTCCGGCAGGGAGCCCAGGGAGGTGAAGAGGGGCTCGGTGACGAAGCGCGCTTTGGACTGGAGGAAGGCCAGGATGCGGGCGTATTTGGTGTCTTTGGTCTCCATCCTCTCCACCGTGGTCAGGTAGTGCACCAGGTTCTTCATGCACTCGTGGTAGCCGTAGTGGAAGTAGTTGGCGAACTCGGAGAGCAGCTCTGCTGGAAAGGAAGGGGCAGCGCAGGCGGATTCCTCAGGGTCTGGGGGGATTCCTCAAGGAGGGGGGAGGAGATGAGGGGAAGGAGGAGGGAACGACACCCCCACGCCACGGGTGTCCGTGCCCGCCCACCTACCCTTCTCCCGGCCGCGGGGGAAGTCCGCCGAGTGCAGGGCCCGCAGGTACTGCACCGTCATCTCCAGGATCTCCGCTTTCTCCAGCTTCCCCGAGCTCTGCAACGGGCCGGGGGCGGGGGGAGACGGGCATCAACCTCCCCCCTGCGGCTGCCCCCCCCAAAACCCTCCCTGGATCGAGGAGGGGGGGGGGGGGGAAGGTGTCGGTCAGCACCGGGTAAAGGGCTCCCCCCCCCGTTTCCCCCCAGCCCCTACCTGCTTGGCCAGGGCCATGGGCACCGTCTTCCCCAGCTCGGTGAGGCAGCGGTTGATGCGGTCCCTCCTCCGCTTCTCGATCACTTTGTGGGAAACCGGCGTCCTCTGCAAAAACCAGACGGGGCGCGTTACTGGGGGAGAGCGAGAGGGACGTGGAGGGGGGGTGTGGGGGGGTGGGAAGCCGAAGGATCCGGCCCCGCCGAAGCAGCCACCCCCGGCCCCGACCCCTCCGGGGGCAGCAGGGTCCCCGAACGGCGGCACCGGGCGCGACGCGGTCCCGGGAGGGATGAAGGATGCTCCGGCGGAGGGTCCTCTCCGCGCCGCCCCCCGGGGGCTCCCCGTCTGCGCGGGCGGCCCCGGGATGGTGGGGTGGTTGTTTGGTTTTTTTTTAAGGGGGTGTTTGTTGGGGTTTTTTTTGGGGGGGAGGGGGGGGTCTTTTGGAAGGGAAAGGTGGTGAGGGGGCCGGGGCTGGGCGCGCAAGAGCCGTGCGCGCAAAGCGGGCGAAGGACTCACCCTCCGCTCCTTGAGTTTGGAGGCCATGGTGGGCACTGCCTCCCCGCTCTCCCCGGACCCCTTTATAAAGCCATCACTTCTTAGGGGGGACCCCGGCGGGGAGGGGGGGGGGGGGGGGGGAACTGCTGATCCCATAGGATTAGGGGCGAGCGGCGCCGAGGGGGAATGTATGCATTAAAGATCAGGGGGCGAGAGAGGGGATGAGGGGTTTGGTTGTGGCGGGTTTGGGTTTTGGGGGGTGGGTTTTTTTTCCTCTCTTTTTTTTTTTTTTTTTTTTTTTTTTTTTTTCCTTCTTTCACCCCCTACCCACCCACAACACACACACACACACACACACACACACACACACCCCCCTTACGCCCCCGGCTGCGTGGACGGGGGCGGCCCAGCTGTGTCACTCCACGTGGACTTCGGGGACACACATGATGGTCCCACAATAGCGGCGGGGATGGGGACGGGGACGCGGCGAGCGGGGCGCAGGGCGCGGGTACCCGCGCCCTGCGCCCCGCTCGCCGCGTCCCCGTCCCCATCCCCGCCGCCTGCCTGCAAATCCCCGGCACCCCCCCCCCCTCCGTCTCTGACTGCATTTTAAAGCCTGTCCAGAGTCATTAAAGTAATTAAGTAAGCCCTTAATAGGCTGTTCCGCCCAGTTCAAGGGAGAACCCTTGGAGACGGAGTGGCCCCGTTTGTTCTCAGGCTTTTCTCACACGACTTGGTGACACGTCCATCTTTATAAGAGATGGCAGCGAGGCTTTTTTCTTTTTCTTCTTTTTTTTTTCTTCTTTTTTTTTCTTTCTTTTTTTTTTTTCTTTCTTTCTTTCTTTTTTTTTTTTGTTTACACCCCGGCAGGTGTGGGACCGGGGGGCTGGCACACGATATATCCCCCCCCCCCCTCCTTTCCTTCAACCCCCCTCTTTTTTCTTTTTCTTCTTCTTTTTTTTTTTTTTTTTGTTTTATTTTATTTTCCGCCGGCCCGGGGAGGCTCTCGCCAGCCTTTGGCACACGACGCTCCTTTTTTTTGTGTGGTGTGCGCGTCTGTGCGTTGTTGTTTTACCCCCCCCTGCTTCCCTCCCCCCCACCCCCCCCCCCCCCCCCCTCCTCCTTTGGAGAGGCTCAATTTGTAGCCTATTATCCTATAGGAAAATGTCCCATTGAAAAGTATGAATAGTTTCATTGGGCCTAAATTTTAATAATGCGGGTCAAAGAAAAGAGGGGCAAATAAAGAGGGGATCGCAGCTGGTCCGAGAGTGCATTATTCGGTGTCACCTGCGAGCGGGGTCGCCGACAGACCCCCTATTCATTTGCCTAATTTTGGTCAATTTAACAAACTTCAGGAGAAATTATTGTGGCATTGTTAAGGAGGGTAAAGCTTTCTGATCGAATTAACAGCATGTTTTGATCCGGTAAATGTCATTAAAAAGAAAGAAACAATCGCGTTTAAAGGGGGGCTCCGAGTTAAACGCGCCAAGTGGAGACGCCGGAGCGCACAGCTCACAAAGGGAGCAAGTAACTGCCACAGGGGAACTTTTGTACGCTCACATTGCTGAGGTTTTTTACACAAAAAGGCATTATTTCATACTTGAATACGTTTAATCCAACAATTGTCTATTTTCTGCAAACATATTTTCACAGCATTGTTAGCTTTCCTCTCCGCCGCCTTCCGCCCGGGCCAGCCGCGCTCCGAGCCCGCCGAGCGCACCGAGCCCCCCGGTCCGCCCCCGCACCGCCCCCCGCACCGCCCCCGCACCGCCCCCGCCGGGGCCGCCACGGGGGGGGGGGGGGAAGGGGGGGCTGCCCTCTCCCTCCTCCCCCCCTTCCCCCCCCTCCTCCGCCTCCCTCCTCCCCGGCACGGCGGCGGGACCGGGGTGTCCCCCCCCCCGCCCCCGCGCCCTCTCCACGGCCGCCGGTGCGCCTCCGCCTTCACCGGGGCATCTCCCCAGAAGCCGTCGGGGGAACGGCCCCGGGGCCGCCTGGGCTGCCCCCCCCACCCCGCCCCGAAGCTGGCCCGCCGCCCCCCCTCCCTCCCCACCGCCACCACCTCCTCCGGCAGCACCGAGGAGCGGCCCCGCGGGAGGCGGCGGCGGCGGCGGCGGCCCCGGGGCGCGTCTCCCCCGGCTGCCCGCCCGGGCGCCCCTGCGTGCGGTGCCGGCGGCCGCATTATTCTGCCAGGAGCCTTGTAGGTTTCGGTATATTCATTCTCGTACAATGGGATTAAACACTAACCGTTATCATCCAAATTAACTAAACTCTGAATGGTAAATGCGGGGGCTTTTATTTATTTTTTTTTTTTTATTCCCCCCCCGCCCCCTCCTCTTTTGCTCCACTGGCGGAGATGGAGTTGATCCTCTTACTGTCTGTGTTAACCGCCAGCTGCAGGCACCTGCGAGGCAACTTTTTACACACCAGGAGAAGTTGTTTATTTTCTCGCTGGCTGCTCCCGCATCGCCTCCCCCGGCGGCGGCGGCGGCGGCGGGGGGACGCGGGGCGGCCGTGGCATCCCGGCGGGTACCGCCGCCTCTGCCCCACGGGGCGTTCGGCGAGGAGCATCACCCGCCACTGCCACGGCCGCACCTTCACCCTTGTGGGGAAGCTCGGGAAAGGCTTTTTTTCTTTATTATTATTATTTATCATCATTACTTTTTTTTTAATTATTTTAATTTTTAAGTCCCCGTGAGCGCCTGTTGGGTCTCCTTGCGGGAAAGGCGTGCACGCCTCTTTGGCAACCCAAAGCGGACACCCGCGTCCCCATCTCCCATCACCGGTTTTCTGCTCCCCCCCCGGGTACCCCGCTGGCTGCAGCCCTCTCCCCCGGCCGAGGGGCTGCCCGGGGGACCGGGGGGTCCCCTCCTGGAGGGGCTGCGCCCCGGGGGAGCCCCCGGCCGGGTCCCGCCGTGCGCTGCCGGCGCAGGGCTGCTGCGGGAGCGGTGGCCACAGCCAGCCGGGCGGTTGGTCGCCTCCTGGTAGCGTTTGGCCCCTGTCCCGTTGGTGCTGGCGCTGCCACCCTCTGCTCTGCCACGGGCTCTGCGGAGGGGGCGCTGGGGGGTGTCCTCTGGAGGTGTCGAGCTGCTTTGAAGTGGCATCTAGTTTTGCCTTTTTATGAAAACAGATCATGTCCCCTTTTTCCCTTACCCACCTTTTCTTTTTTGACTCCTATATCACCAATTATAACCTATATAACCTATTCCAGGTCAGGTTGGACGGGGCTCTGAGCAATCTGATCTAGTTGAAGATGTCCCTGCTCATGGCAGGGGGGTTGGACGAGACGGCCTTTAAAGGTCCCTTCTGACCCAACTATTCTATGCTCCTGTGATAAATTTGGGGTTATACGCAATTACTTCACCAACTAGTTGAAGCTGTGGATAGCAGGCTTGCAAATCCTTGGCCCTGTGGGCACGCAAGAAGCCAGCTAATGAGTCTCCCATGTGAAGTGTTGTCCATACAACTGGTGGACGGAGTGCAGATAATCAAGTGTCACAGCGTGGTTGGGGCTGCAGTTGGCCTTCTGCCGGCCGGACTGGTCCGGGGCTCCAGAGAGTGGTACTGGAGGTCCTGCTGTGTAACACGGAAAGGCAGTCACGCTCCTGGCCAATCTCATGGTCGGTAGGGAATGGGAGAACACAAAAGGGGCACAGGTCCTACTTGTGGGAGGAGGTAGCTTTATTAGTCCACAATCCTGGATCTGGGAAGAAGCCGTGCCCCGAACTATGAAAGAAGGCATTTCATTTAATAGGGGTTTAACCCACGAATGTACCTATAGCAGCCCCTGATGCTGCACCGGCTTTTGCTGTGAGTTTGTTTACTCTTGCACTCTCTGTGAGGCTGGGCTGGGATAGCAAGTTCGGAATAGGAGTTTCCAGACTTTTCAGAGCTCCTAATGCTCTCTGCCTCCAGGTCTGGGGTTGCTCAGTCGTCTTCTTGTTCCCCAGCTGCAGAGGTACCTCTTACCTCCATGCTACCGTTGCTTCCAGCTATGGTATGCCACTGTCTCTCCCTCCTCTGTCCCAGTGGAAGGACCACACTCCTCTGCTTTGCTCGTCTGCCATGAATGGTGGCTTCAGCAGCAGGGGAGGTGACAAACATGACACGGCCAACCCATCTCCATCCCAAGGTGGTCCTCCACAGAACAAGCCTCACGTGTAGCCATGACTCTCTGCTTTTGTTGGGTTGATTACAGGGCGCTCTCCTCAAAAGCCCAGAGTGCTCCAGGAAGCTCCAAGGTCCCATAATGGCCATAAGCTAAACTTTGATCCTAAAAACCCCCAAAACTTTGATCCTTATGTTAGGAAGTCATCAAGTATCTCTTGGTGCTTGTGGTGGCCAACAGGACTTCCAGGTCAATAGTGCTGCTATGTGCTTGTCGTATTCCACCCTTCAGGAGGTGCATTTCATTGTGAATATATTTCATAGTGTAATTTCAATATAACACACTTTGTTCTTCAGGATTAGATGTAAATGTAAAACTGGATCTGGTTTGCTTTTGGATTCCTCTCGCTTCCTGTAATTTTATGCCTTTTCAGCCACATGGATTTGAACACATGTTGCTATCTGCAGTTCGTGTGTCAGTCCCACCATCATTACTCTGTCAGCAGAAGAGGAAGATTAAAAATGGGACACCTGAAAAAGGTCTCACTTTATTTGAGGAGTTAATGGAATCACAGAATCACAGAATGGTCAGGGTTGGAAGGGACCTCTGGAGATCATCCAGTCCAACCCCCTGCCACAGCAGGGTCACCTACAGCAGTTGCACAGGACGGCGTCCAGGCGGGTTTGGGATGTCTCCAGTGTGGGAGACTCCACCACCTCTCTGGGCAGCCTGTGCCACTGCTCTGCCACTCTCAAAGGAAAGAAGTTCCTCCTCATGTTAAGATGGAACTTCCTATGTTCAAGTTTGTGCCCGTTACCTCTTGTCCTATCACTGGGCACCACTGAAAAAAGGCTATTCTCATTTACCTGGCACCCTCGCCTTAAGTACTTATAAGTATTGATAAGATCCCCCCTGAGTCTTCTTTTCTCTAGACTAAAAAGCCCCAAGTGCCTCAGCCTTTCCTCATAAGAAAGATGTTCCAATCCCCTCATCATCTTAGTAGCCCTTTGCTGGACCCTCTCCAGCAGTTCCCTGTCCTTCTTGACTGGAAGTTTCAGTGGATGCAGAGAATGCCTCAAAAGGCATAAACCCACCCACTCAGCAGCCTGGCTTGGTCTTCCCCAAGGTGATCCATTCCCAAGCTCACACGGAGGTGATCGTTGCCTTGCCTGCCCTCTCATTCTTTCTCTGCTGAACCAACCACGATCTTTTATTGACCATCTTTCTGGAGCAGTCCTGTTTGGCAGTCTGTCTGACAGCACCGTGCGATCTGACAGGAGATGTCCTCTAACAAAAAGTTAGAAAAGAGAAGCGTTGGATGGCACCCGCAGAAACCAGTGCTTCAAAAGGTAATGGCTTTTGGAGTACAGATAATTTGAGAGTCATTCTCTTGTGTGTTACTGTAATCTGTAATATCCCCTTTATTGACTTTTTTGTCAAATATAAAATTTCAGACTTATATGTAGTATAGCTAATGTATACAGAATTGTATAGGAGCAAATGCTTGACTGGTTAAAACCAGGTGTAGTTATATCTGTTATACCCGTTTACAAAAGCTGATTTACATCAAGAGAAGACCTGACACAGCTTTTACTTGTTAAACATTTGAATATGTATGGCAAAACCTGAGACCGTGCACTGTGTGCTCGTACAGGGTGAGTCCCCCAAAGCTGTGGAGAGATCTTTACATTTTTCCCGATGACAGTTATCTTCTCGCCCACATCACCGTCGAGACAGGAGGCGTTGCGCCTTAAATGACAGCCCGTCAAAATGAGAAGGGGGGGCTAAAATTGATTTCAGTGGGATTTAGGTAGTCTTGAATCTTTGGTGAGGTGTACCTTAGGTTGCTTGTGACTGAGGTGGTATAAATAGCCAACCAGCTTGGCTTGGCTGCCTGCTGTGCATCAAGGCTGAAGGATTGGGTTCAGAGAGTACAAGGGCTCTTCCTGCAACGGCATGTATAATGCTGATAAAATGTCTACCCCCTCCTCTCCAGTCTTAGTAAATCCTAAAAACTAAAAAAAAGTAAATAAAAACTTTAAAAAGTAAACACTTTCCTTCGGCATGGCTTCACAGAGGGGAAGTCGTGCTTGATCCACCTGATAACCTTCTACAATGAAGTGACTGGCTTGGTGGATGAGGGAAGAGCAGCAAATACTGTCTACCTGGCTTTTGACGTTGTCTCCAACATCCTCGCAGAGCAGCCGATGACGTGCGGGCTGGATGAGTAGACAGGGAGGTGGTGGATTGAAAACTGGCTGAATTGCCAAGCTCAGAGCGGGTGATCAGTGACACAAGGTCTAGCATCCAGTAACTAGTGACATACCCCGGTGGTCAATACTGGGTCCAGTCCTGTTTAACAACTTCATTAATGATCTGGATGATGGGGCAAATTCGCAGATGGCACAAAACTGCGAGGAGCAGCTGATGCACCAGAGGGTTGTGCTGCCATCCAGAGTGATCTCGGCAGGCTGCAGAATTGGGCTGACAGGGACCTCAGGAAGTTCAGCAAAGGGAACTGCAAAGTCCTGCACCTGGGGAGGAACAACCCCATGCACCAGTACGTGCTGGGGTATGACCGGCTGGAAGGCAGCTTGGCAGAAAAGCATCTGGGGATCCTGGTGGACACCAAGTTGTACATGATCCAGCGACGTGAGAGTCCAGACCTGGAGTGCTAGATCCAGTTGTCCGCTCCCCAGTACAAGACAGAGATGGACATACTGGAGAGAGTCCAACCAAGGGCCACAAGGATGATGAAGGGACTGGAGCACCTCATGGATGAGAAAGGGCTGAGAGAGCTGGGATTGGTCAGCCTGGAGAAGAGAAGGCTTGGGGGGGATCTCATCAGTGTATGTAAATACCTGAAGGGAGGGTGCAAAGAAGATGGAGCCAGGCTCTTTTCAGCAGTGCCCAGTGACAGGACCAGAGGCAATGGGCACAAACTGAAACACAGGAGTCTGTCTAAACAAGGAAAAAATTCTCCTGCCTTGAGGGTGGCTAATCACTGGAACAAGTTGCCCAGGGAGGTTGTAGCGTCTCTATCCTTGGAGATAATCAAAAGCTGTGTGGACATAGCCCTGGGCAGCTGTCTCTAGGTGGCCCTGCTTGGGCAGGGGGCTTGGACAAGAAGACCTCCAGAGGTCCCTGCCATCCCATGATTCTGTAATTCTGTGAGCTGCCTGTGTGAACGTTTTGTCCTGATGTAATTCACTCCCAGTTTGCTTTGGCATAAACAAAATGTGTGTTAATTTTTTTTTTTTAAGTTACAGACCAGATTGAGCTCTTTTACTCTGTTCTCGATAGGATGTGATTTATTTAGATTCAGGGCTTCTACACCTGTGTCAGGCAGAATAAATGGGAGGGAAGCACAGCCTTTTTGTTTATTGTACTTCACCACGTGTTGCATTGTGTCTCGACTCATTAAAGACTCATTAACATCCATTATACTTATGACTGCTTTGTAAACAATGCTAATTCAATAGGACTTCAGAGCCTAATTCCCTCTAGAGTCCTTTGTAACTCCTCACCATGACTTTCTTTCTAGCTGAAGTGGAAAAGAGGACCCCCGTGAGAGATTTATGGACTCTGCAAAGCCTACTCATTTAGTAATGCCGCAGTTCAAGCGCGCTGTTATTACAAACCCTCAGTACTGAGCTTATTACGTGGAGTAGGAACTTAAAGGATTTCTTTTCAGTGAAGCGATAACTCTTGGGTCAGTCCAGCTTCACTCTGAATTCCTAGAGACGGAGTGGGCCGAACACCATTCACTGTTACATGGGCTTCCAGAGAATTATTCCTGAAATGTGCTCTTGTTGCTAACTCTGAGAGATTTAGGATGTTAGGATTGCCTTACGGACAGGCTGTGCCCAGCATTTTTTATTCTAAATGTTGAGTTTGTAACAGTCATGGCAGAAAAAAAAACCACAGAAAAAGAGGCTCAATGACGGGAACTGTCCTTCCATTTCCCTTCCTCCGCAGAAACAGTGAGGAGATATCAGTGCTCCTTCATGTTACACTGTGCACTTTTGTGAGGTTTATCCAGTGCTAGCTAATGGCAAACGGGATAAATGTAAGACCTCAGGGACTTTTTGAAGGCAGTTTATACTGTGAAATAAAAATGAGAAAGGGACTGATGCCTTGGGGTTCCTGCAGAGTCTGTTGTGTCTTCTAGGCAAGGACTGCGGCCCCATCCAGTTGCCCTTGGCACTTTTGTTATTGCCGGGCAGGTGGCCTTCCTGCTGGCTCTTTTTCTTGGATGCTGAGTGGTCCTTGTCACCGAAGGCTGTCATCACTTGTTTCTCTGAATGTTAGCACCAAATCCTCTAGTTGCTTTGCGTAACCTAGCATCTTGTTTGTCTTGTTTCTTCAAAGAGAGAAGAGATGGGTACGACCAGAAAGAGAGGTCTGGGACACGCAGCTGAGAGGCACTGCTCTGTTCCCTGCTGGGAAAAGGTACGTTACGAGAATTAAAGGCTTTCCATCACTATCTGAGGTTTTGTTCCGTGAAAGTGATAGAATCATAGAATGGTTTGGGTTGGAAGGGACCTTGAAGATCATCCAGTTCCAACCCCCCCCCTGCCATGGGCAGGGACACCTCCCACCAGCCCAGGTTGCTCCAAGCCCCATCCAGCCTGGCCTTGAACACCTCCAGGGATGGGGCAGCCACAGCTGCTCTGGGCAACCTGGGCCAGGGGCTCACCACCCTCCTGCCCTTCTGGCTGAGCACTGGAAAAGTGTCCTGCTTCTGGCTCTCCTTCATCAAGCAAAGTTCTTTGTCTTTGAACATTGCCAAGAGCCCCCTCCTGTTTGTGAACTCATGGCCCAAAGGCAAACCAGAGGCTACGATAACATGTGAAGAACCCACAAATTACTCAAAAACAAGCATGAATTTAGATTGCACGTCCTGGCTTTAAAAGAATCACTTCTTGCATGTGTATGCCTTGGCCACAGCAAGGCAAGACCTCTTCTATACAGGCAAAACATGACTATTAAAGACGCCGACGGTCTTTAAAAGCCGTCGAAGTATTTGGGTAAGCACCATCCCCTGCTCACCCTGTTCTTTGATTCCTCCCTAGTGCACCACTATCTCACTGTCTAACGTCAGAGAGAGGATAACAGAGCTCTGGTCCAACCTCGTAGGGCCATTCTTCTGCCAAAACTGCGTAGATCTGACATAGCGGTATCAGATAGTGATGAAATATTTCTCTGGTAAGTCCCGCTTAACAGGTAAAGTTAAGACTGTATTGAAACCCCAGCGTTCATAAATCATGAGCCAAGCCTCCAAAATGTTGAGGACTGAAAAATTAGGAGCTTAAAATTGTCAGCAGTAATAATAAGCCATGAGAAGGTGGGTTATTTCTGTGGTTTTCTACTGTTGGTTTTTCCTTTTCCAGCCTCTATTGCTTAGTTTTTCAAGCATTCCTCATAACAGTTAAGAGACAAAAGTAATTTTTATGAAATCTGCATGTCAGCTGTGGATCCTGAAGCAGAAGCGTAAAGCACTAAATACCTTTAAAACTGTTAAATGAAAACGGGATGTTTTTAGGAACACTAGGAAGGATGTCTGTGCTAGACACAGTGCCACCACTTTTCATTTCATCTGGCTTATTTTTTAAACTAACTGTACCAGGCTGGAAAGAAGTACCCATGTCCCCTCTGGCTTTAATGCCATGTCTGTCCCCATGGCCCATTTGATGGAACGTTATTCTACATGCCGTAAGAGTGCGTAGCCACCTCACGCATGGTCTCAAGGTCCGTTCTTCCTTCACATTCACCACCCACCCCCTTGGTGGCACACCCAGGAGCGCGGCTGGGCACCCAGCCTGTCGTGGAGCTTCAGGCACTAGTTACTGCTTTTTCTAATAAACTGTGTTTTGGAATGGGGTAGGGAAGATGAAGCGTGAAAGTTCCTGCGCCAGAAAGGAGAGCTGGGAAGAGTTCATCCGCGCCAATCACTGGAATCACACACTCCATTCGAGCGGTCTGGCATTATTGTGCTGAAACATCTATGTGTCTGGCCTTGATACAAAAAGTATTAATTTCTGCACTGCTATGATATATACACACATGAAGTTTGATATAAAATGCAGCTCGGAATGGCACAGTGGCACATGTGACTGACAAGATACGAGGGAGCGGAGAATTAGTCCCACAGTTTGATCCTGGCGTGTGCAAGGAGGAAACACTGGGATTCTTCCACATCCCCTCTCTGGTGCTAAAGGCGGGCACCATTAGGTACAGAAAGAGCACTGCCTGTATTACTTGTCACCAGGAACTTTTTAAAAATAGCTTCATATGTCGAGGGGTATTAACACTCGTGGCAAGCAGGGAGGTTTCTTTCTCCCCTCCAATACCTGAGCATCTTCACCAGGGAGGCTGCTCGGCCCTTTCCTCCTGTCAAAGGCTTTGCAGCTTTTGGGGAAAGTCTGGGGAGATTAGGGGTTGGCTACTGCCCTCTAGTGATCTTCACGACCACCCAAGCTTTCTAACTCGCTTTGCCTTTTCTTTTTTTCTTTTTTTTTTTTTTTTAATCCAGTTGCTAAAATTAACTTCGTGTGTGATCAGATTCATGAAACTCTGCATTACGAAGCAGTGCCCGATTCATGCGACCTCAGGATTTACGGCGGGTGACAGTATGGGCTGTCCTCTGTGGGGACACCAGCTGATATGTCTCTAAAAATATAGCTCATACAATCCCAACGTGCCATGTTAGGCATTTATATTATCACCTAAGTTTGTTCTTTCCCAATTCTTTACAAAATAATATACCTTGCTTTGAATAAGCTTATCGATAGATAGCAATAGGTAGCAATAAAACTATTGCTACTTTTTGAACACTGCATTTAATAACAACCAAGTCCCCCTCCTTTCATCATCATCATCATCATCATCATCATCATCATCATCATCATCATCATCATCATCATCATCATCATTACAATGACTATTGAGAAATGCTATAGCATAAAAATCATTGAGAAACAGTATATTCGGTTCAAAATCATGATTTAATTCAGAATTTGTCAATAGAACTAGAGATCTCTTCTTTTTTTTTTCCCCGTCTGTGCTAAAATGAGCAATTGCCTGCTAATTAAGAAGCAGGATGTGTGCTTTTTCGCTCCAGTTATTGATTCAAAATGCTGTGTTCCCTGATTAAGTTCTCACCAAGGTTTACCTAAGGCAAGCGCTGTCTGAGCGGAGTTTTTCTGTTGGCATTAGAGGGCAGTCGTGAGGGTTTATTGGATTTTTTGCTCATCAGCCCGGCTAGGATGTAATTTCAAGCAGACTAGGATACGGCTATTTTTGCTGTATTACCTAGGCTAAATGCAGTAGAGTCAATTAAGAAACCCTGCCTCATTAAGTCTAGCACCTAGCTGTGTTGCTCCTGAGTGAACAGCAACAACCCCGGGTTAGGGACAGCTCGGTCGTTGTCCCTGGTGGACAGGTGGGACAGGTGGGATGGCCACAATTAGGAGATCCTCAAAGCTCCATGTGTGTTGATCTAGTTGGCCTATGTAATAAGCACACAAGGAAAGAGAATCAGATTTACCTTTATCTTGGAAGACTAATGGAATAGTTAACAGCTTTGATTTGCGTTCAGCAACACAGCTTAGCAAAATGAATGGGCTTAAATTCTCTCCCGAGTTATACAGACTGCTCCAGGCTTTGATTCAGGGACAGGAGACCATCACACGTATGGTCAGTGCAGCTCATTTGCTCTGTCACGTCTTTTGGGCTCTTGCTTCTAGGCCAATGAACTCTGCTTACCTTCATTTTTAGGTACAACATCTTCACATTTCATCACTTTTCCTTCTGAATTATGTGGGGCAAAGGTTACAAAAGTTCTTGGCATCTGCCATATGATGTAGGAGGAAATCAGCAGCAGCAGCATCTCTTGTGTAATCGACTGATATTTTCAGAGATATGTTTGGGTAATAAAATGTTCGCTTTATCTACCGGTCAGACTTCTTCCTATAGAGTAAAAATTGCCTGTTGTAAAAAAATATCTTTGAGGCAACTCCATAAAATCAAACCTTATAAAGGCATGAGGATAATTTACAAAGCCCAGATTTGTATGACTTATAGGGAAACGTTCTGGAGCAAACAGAAAGCAAATGGTTTTTCATGAACACAAGATTGTCAGAGGACAGTGATTCACGGTTCAGCTGAGGGAAGGGGAAGGGTAAAAAAGTATGGGTGGAAAAAATGGTGAGCTAGGGGAGAGCACATTTCAGATCCCGAATCACTTCTGTATAAGCCGTGCTGACAGCTACTCTGTGTTTTGAGGATTGTTCCAAATTCAACATCACTTGTCTTGAAACGATCTTGAATGGTCCTAAAAATAGCTCGGTGCTGGAGATGCCAATTTTTCCAGTAATTTCCCTAAGATGTCAGCAAAATTACCGGCTATGAGAAGCAATGCTCTCCCCTCATCTCCACGGGAAGATGACGTTTGTCTGCTGCAACGCAGTGCTTTAGAAAACTGCATCCTCTCAATTTCTATGATTTTCGGTGTGTCCTAGATATCTTTGAAGTTAACCCCAATTATGGCTGACAACTGCAGGGGTAGGAAGGTCTCATGTCCCCTAAACTGACAGTTGGGCCATTCAAAAAGGTGAACAGGGATCTCGTCAAGTGCTGTGCCAACAGAGCAGATTTTTCCAGGCAATGGGGCAAAGCAGCAACTTTAGGGTAACTTCAGGATCCCTATAATCTGGCTCAACCTGAGCCAGGCTGGTTTTTCTGCCCAGCTCTCCTGACAGCCTGATTCCCCTGCTGCCACATCGATCCGTGCAGAAGGAACCTGATAAGAGTTTTTCCCCGCTCTTATCGGAGTCATACTGACTCCAGCAAAAGCCATGAATCTGGAAGAACCCAATTTCCACTGGAATCAGCCCACGCCAAAGCCTTTTGATGTTAGATGGAGAGGAATCTCTTAGGTATCCTTAGGTGTGCAGCATTTGAAATGTGAAAATCCTGGTCACCCTGGACAAATAGTTGCTCCAGGTGCAACCCGCAGTATGCCTAAGAGCTCTGAGAGCAACCAGAAAGTCCGTAGGAGAATTGTCCCAAACCCTTGGAAACCTCATAAATGGCAGCTCAATGAAGCAATAGACTCTGCTGCTGCCTGAGCACATCCCACACTGTTTTCTCTGTGGATGCAGATGTTTGGCACACAAGTCAAACGTACAGGACCAACCTACTGCGCTTCAACAGAGTGTGTGCTGCCACCTAAAACCACACAGTGGAAGGAGAGAAAGAGTCCATCTCAGGGAACAGTGTCTTAGCAGCTTTCTCCAGTGTTATAACTGGCCTCTTCCTCCCTTTAGAGACTGTGGTCTGCAGACCCCCATGTTTCTTCACAGAATCACAGAATGGTCAGGGTTGGAAGGGACCTTCAGAGATCATCTCGTCCAACCCCCCTGCCAAAGCAGGGTCACCTAGAGAAGGTTGGACAGGAATGCATCCAAGTGGGTTCTGAATATCTCCAGAGAAGGAGACTGCACCACCTCTCTGAGCAGCCTCTTCCAGCGCTCTGCCACCCTCAAAGGAAAGAAGTTTTTCCTCATGTTCAGACGGAATTTCCTGTGTTCCAATTTGTGCCCTTCAGGCCATCTTCATACAGTTTTCCCTCTGCCCTGCTCCTGGCTACCATGTGCACTGTCCGGCAAGAGAGAACCTTACAATAATTAAGAAAGTGGTAAAAATTAATTGACTTTAATCCTTGCACCTGAATCGTCGCAAGTTATCCCTTTTGCCTAGTTTGACAACCAGCAATCCCAGGTGAAGAAACCTCCCGGGTGAGGAGGGAGTCCTGCCGCAGCAGATCTGACTCACGGGGCCGGGCTGGGTTGCACAAGCTCCCACCCCGGCGGGGAGACCGGCAGCTCACCCCACTGCTCCAGCGAGCAGGCTCCTCCGATCAGCTAATTGAATAATGAGGGAGAAGGGTGATGAGAGATAAAAATTAAAGCTGGGAGAGTAACTGGTGTTTAAAGAGTGAAAGTTTTTCCCTGGCGCGCCTGCCGCGCGCAGGGCTGTGCCACAGCTTTGTGCGCCCACGGTGAACTTGCGGGTCTGCTTGGTAGGCACCAGCTGCTTGCGAGCTTCTCTTAGCGCAGGGTCCCGATCTGAGGAAACTACCAAAATGCTGCATATCAGCAGAAAGGAAATATTGCATTTTATGAGCATAGTAACAAGGCGTCCAGGGAAATTTTAACAACCATTTTATACCGATGGAGTAAATCACATTTAGCATCGTTCACAGGTGCATAGGATACCCAGTGGCAGATGTAAAAGGGTAAGAGGTAGGCTGGGAAGGGAAGATCATCAGGTTTCCCAAGAAGACCATTTTCCCAGCATCTTTCTGCCATTTTCCATTCCCTTTCTGTCCTCTCTTTTGTGCTTTGGAATCCCTCCCTCCACTTCTTCATCCTCTTACCCATGGCTGGGATGTACACAAGCAGTCTCACCTCACCTTTCCCTATGGATATTTCCCTTTTCATGTGACAAACACAAATTCCAGCTTTTCATTACACCATATGCATAGTCTAAATACACAGACCAAGTCATCCTGCTACTGATGTCAGCACCGGAGCCTTTAGGTGTGTTTTGATCATGGTGGAACAAAGTCCTTTACTGTGATCAGCCAGGTCAGCCATTTGAAAGATATATACCGGGTGCCTTCCCAGAAGTACAGACTGATTCAATACACATTATGCGCTGGCTTTTATTGGTGGGAGTGACCCTGGCGTTGTCTTTTCAGGCAGGGTTTCTGGTTCTTTATTTATGGTCTTTATTACCCTTTCTGCGTGAGCTGGCATCGCCACCGCTTGCCTCTCTGAGTGCTTCTCAAACCATCCTCTGTCTATTGCAGGGGTGGTCTTGCGAACCTCTCTAGCCATAGCGTTCTCTTTTACGATGTAAATGTGCGTGTGGGTTATTATTATACTATTATTTTAGACTTTCTGTGCGTGGGGATGTTGCCTGGGTGCCCCTCTACTCTCTAGAGCGGAGTACTCAGCCTCGGGCAACGGCGCAGGGGTGTAGGCACTGCATGGCGCGGGGCAGTGAGCAGAAGGAGACAAGTGGCCATGGCTACTGTCACGCTCGGTCCTGGGTGTTCTCTTTCAGAGCATAACTCATTTTATTTCACAGTCACTGTGCCTTTTAACTCCAAAACAGTCCCCGTGAACCTACCAGAGTCATTCCATTAGCACCAGCGGGAATTAAGTTATGTTTCTGATGGCACTGAAAGCTTCTGGTTTCACTTGTTGGCAGTTTCAGCCTATTTAATGTTTTTCTTTACACTTGCATGTTCGTTCATCTTCTTGATTTTCTAAACATGGAGTTAAAACGCTGGCATGTCAGTACAAACTTTCTCTGTTAGTAATGGTACTGAGTTTTGCATTGAATAAATATTTATTTCCAGGAAAAATGCAATTTTATTTTTTAAGGCAGCCAACACCTGAAGGCGGCTGTGGTTTTTCAGATGTGTGTGGAATCAACAGGTTAAATTCACCTCTGCTGTATTGCTTCCGAACCTAGTGAATTTACATTAGGGATAAATTCAAGCAAAGCTTCCAGGCAGCTGTCGATCTGTCCTACTCTTTAGCCTCAGTGTTACAAAAGCTCTAAAACAGGTCCTGGGGATCGGTTTGGTAACAGGGAGAGATCTCTTCTTTGTTCACAGCTACTGAGTGCATGAAAGGGAGGTCATTCTCCCCTCTACTCTACTCTGGTGACCCCACCGGCAGTACTGCGTCCAGCTCTGGAGTCCTCAGCACAGAAAAGACATGGACCTGCTAGAGCGGGTCCAGAGGAGGGCCAAAAAAATTATCAGAAAGCTGGAGCACCTCTGCTGTGAGGAGAGGCTGAGAGAGTTGGGGTTGTTCAGCCTGGAGAAGAGAAGGCTCTGGGGAGACCTTATTGCGGCCTTCCAGTATCTAAAGGGGGCCAACAGGAGAGCTGGGGAGGGACTCTTTACAAGGGTATGTAGCGATAGGACGAGGGGGAATGGCTTGAAAATGGAAGTGGGGAGATTTAGATTAGATATTGGGAAGAAATTTTTCACTATGAGGGTGGTGAGCCCCTGGCGCAGGTTGCCCAGAGCAGCTGTGGCTGCCCCATCCCTGGAGGTGTCCAAGGCCAGGCTGGATGGGGCTTGGAGCAACCTGGGCTGGTGGGAGGTGTCCCTGCCCATGGCAGGGGGGGGTGGAACTGGGTGATCTTTAAGGTCCCTTCCAACCCAAGCCATACTATGATTCTAAAAGATTGCTTGAGCCACAATGCCTTTTAATGCTGATGTTCAAGCACAAGCAATTACCAGACAGGTGCCAGAAGGAGAAAGATGAGTTAGGGATCCGACAGCCCTGGAATGTGTACCATGCAGCAGGGCATGGTGCAGGGAATGCACAGCTAGCACCAGCTGGGACCTGTGCTCCACAGTGCCATACGGAGGGACCAACTCCTGTCTGGGAAGCAGCAGAAAAGCTAAAAGTTGGAGGAGAAAAAAAAAAGAAAAGCAGCCTGTTAGCCAGGTTGGGCATCTCGGTATTGTGCTATATGGCCCTTTTGGGACACACCTGGGAACATTTCACATGGTACTGCTCAGGGGACAGCAATGCAAAAGGACCAGCACGCAGTCCTTTGGAAGTGTTATTGCAAATTTTTGACCTTTTTTTTTTTTTTTGGTGAAGCTATGGGAGTCCAGAAAAGAAAAAGAAGCAGCTTTCATTCATGACTTTTATACAGACATTCTTCACTGGAAGTTGGCTTGTTTACCAAACCATGGGACATACCTTCTCTGTCATTCAAAACACCTTTTTATGTGCCGCTGTTGTGTGATAAGGCAGTTGGAGAGGGAGATAAAGTGTGGCCTCAGGCAAAACAGGTAAAGGGAGAAGCAGGAAGACACTAAAAGAAAATTTAGGAAGAAAACCAGATTATGATTTCCTTGATTTGATCTATTCTACTAAGGCATAATCTTTCCAAGAAGCTGCACTAACAGAATCATCTTGAAACAGGCTGGGCAGAAAGCTCAAGGGAGCGCTGTAGGGAATTGTCCAAGCCTGGTAAAAGGGAGAAGTAAATTGCTTAATAAGCAATTCTTCATCTGTAATCCTTATTAAATTTCACCCTAATCACTGAACATTAACAGCAGCGGCTGTGGTAGCAGAAGTCATATATTTTTTCAGGTCAGACAGTTCTCCCTCTTTTTCTGAGAACTTAATTTTCCAGTACTATTTTGGGAGTTTGTGTGCCTTTATTTAGCAGTGTAAATTTGAGTCTGCAGACACACAGAAGTGTATTTTGTAATAAGCTTGCTGAAGGCAAATTGCCAGTATTTAGTATCCATGAGACATGTTGTCAGAAAGTTTAAGATTTTTAGAAATTTAAAGCCAGCTAAACTCAGGTACTTGTTTAAGTACTTTGCTAAATAAGACTGCATTTAAGACCGTTTCTTTTCCAGTGGAATTTGTACTCTTAAATCAGTGTGAAAGGTTTCTCAGTGAAGTGCTTAACTCAATAAGCAAATAGCCAAACAGCTAAATAAGCTATTAGGAGTGTTTTTTTGTTTTCCTGTGGTTCTTGGAAAAGAACAGGCATGAAAGGTGATACAATCTGACCTCTAAACATGCTGTGAAGATTGGTAAACAATCCAGGGTATCTCCCACAGAATGAGGAAAGCTCTTCCAACAGATACAGGCTTGTTGCATCAACACCAGGTTTAGAATAAACAGTGGATTTGAGTTTTTTCCACTACTTGACCTAATTTTTACTGTCTTTTTGGTAGAAAATCATGTTTTCTCTACCTGACCTTTTTGGTATTTGTGGGCTGTATTTGCAAAGGAGCTCTGAGGCTCACCCCAGGTGTCCCACTGGAGAAGCCTTCAGTTGAAGTCTTCAGTGAAGACCCTTCAGTTAATCACAGGGATGCCCTGTGCAATGCTTGAGGTAACTTACAACCTTGAAAGCAGGATCCAGAGTTGAGACGCTTTTGTACCTCAGCCCGGTGGTTATTCTCACCAGGCACATAGGAGACAGTGGCTACCTTCATTCTGACACCAGTGCACCGGTGCTGGCTTTCCTTTGGGTTGCTTCTCCTGCGTGGCTCTTGTGTTTGCTTTTTTGTGTACGTTTGCTTCTACAGCTCCACCAGTGTTGCTCTCCAGCTGAGGCATTTCATCGAGGTTTTTCAAGTTCTGCACTGCTGCCATGCATCTTTTCTGATGCATTACGCTCGGAATTACTGACAGAGGGTAGGTTTAGATTAGATATTAGGAAGAAATTCTTTACTGTGAGGGTGGTGAGCCCCTCGCCCAGGTTGCCCAGAGAAGCTGTGGCTGCCCCATCCCTGGAGGTGTTCAAAGCCAGGCTGGATGGGGCTTGGAGCAACCTGGGCTGGTGGGAGGTGGCCCTGCCCATGGCAGGGGGGGTGGAACTAGGTGATCTTGAAGGTCCCTTCCAACTCCAACCATTCTATGAGTCTATGATTCTATGAATTAGCCTCCCGGTTCTTCAGATCAAACCTGGTTTGATTCTGAGAGGTCTTCTTTAGATCCATAATAAGGCCCCCAAAAATGCTGGCCAGACCATCCTGTGCTAGGAAATCTGAGGGCTTTCTTCAGGTTTTGATCCAGAGTAGCTCCTCAGACAGCTGCAGTTCACAGTCCATCAGAGACCAAACAGCGTGTATTTGACTTGGATTGACATGTCACCTCAGCTCTGGACTTTGCCCTTCACCGGTCTTTCGTTCTGCGTGTTATATAAGCTTGTAGTCTAAATCACAAATCATCTATTCGGGGATTTAAAAAGTCAACATTTTTCAAGGGAGTGGGGGGAGAGGGCGGCCCTCTTGGCAATGGCTTGGCGTGCTAAGAGCACAACAATGCTGACACGTGAAGTATAGAAAAACACTTGGCATTGGCCATCTTTCCAGAGTATTCTCTGATTTCTTGTGGACTTTGGCACTACTCTTCTTCATAGCTCTCTGATTCACATCTGCTTTCGTCTGCTACTTTAGATTCTCCTCTCTGCCCGCAGTATCAGAGTATTGCTGTACGCTGTAAAGTTGCTGTGGCTTGGGGTGATGGGGGTGCCTCGCTTTGGCTAGCAAATTTTCTTTGCTTTGTCCCAAGTTAATTCTGAATGTCCCTGTCGCATCTTGCTAAATGTCTTCTTGTCCCAGATCTTAATTATGTCTCTCGTTAGATGTTCATCAAGCTTCTCACAGGTACCTCTTTACCTCCCACCAGTCACAGATCATCTCGTTGTTTCCCATTTCTTTTTGTACTTAAAACCATACTGCTTACAGGTCTCAACTTTATGAGGCACCTTACTCCTCATTCTTCTGTATAACATTTCACAGTTGGCTTCATCTGCCTTGTTTAACTGGAAGCTCCTACAAAGTGCTTTTGAGCTGCCTGTTACCAGAAATCGGATTGCATTCCTTTTTGACTCGGGGCTTGTAGGTAAAACATAGGTTAAGTCTTCTCCAAGATGGTTCTCCCGGTTTCTTTTCCTGGGTTCAGTAAACATTAAGAGCCGGGACTCTGACGGAGATCTGCCTCTTTTGGTGCCTGAGTTCTACCTGCGCAGACACCAGGACTGATTTTACAGCAGCCTAATACAGATCTGTTTCCCTACAGGAGTGAGTTGCTTTTGCCACCTCACTCTGCACATGGATGTGATGGGCAGTCCAGTGAGGACCAGAGAAAATAGAAGAGGTGTGATGGCTCGAGAGGCACTGAGCTGTGGAGAAGGTGGGTCTGGACTCATGTATTTTGGTTGGTAACATGGTGAGCTGGCCAACTGCCGGAAGATGTTGATGGAACTGGTAGATGATTTTAGTGGGGCAGCGTATTGCATTCAGGAGGACCTCAAGGAGCAAACCTGGATTATTTTGACATTCCAGCACTGAAAAATAATATTGATCCACCTACAAGCACACCTCCTTATTCTGCTTCTCTTTTGCTTCAGGTAGTTCTTTTCCCTTTCATGGGCGTGAAAAGAAAGAGGAATACCAACTCAAAATGTAGTGTAAATGGAATGTCTTAGGGATTACTTGAGGTGGGATGCCCAGAAGTATTGCCGTTTCTCCAATTTTCTGCCAGGTGTTTCTTTTGATCTATGCCTTGCAACTAGAGGCTCTCCTGGTGAGAAAGGTGTGGTGATCTTTAAATCGGTTTGTTTACTTGCTTTGAAAGTAGCCTTTAAGCTAGGTACTTAGCCTTTTGCTGTTACACAAGAAACCCTGTCATCGAAATCAGGAGTTTTAGCTCAATACTATGATTGAGTCAGTCTGCACTTTGCATTTTTAGATAAAAAAAATTTTAACCTGAAATTTTCACTAAGAAGTCTTTAAATGTAATAAGGGATTTTAAGAACAAATGGGTATTTTTAAACCTTAAATGTGTCTAAGAAAAAAATTGTTTAAAAATGACATCATGATATGGTGCTGAAACAGCTTCGGGGCACCTCTGCCTGCATACTCTCCTGCAAATGTGTGCATCTCCATTTTATATGGAATCGTAGCACTGTTCCCAGATTTTTTACAAATAATACAGTACAAATAAGCTTTACAACCAGTAGACATGTATGATGTATTTCAAAAGGATAATTGAGTTAAAATTGTATAAACTGGTGTGACGTGCATGGTTTTCCTCAGCGACACATTGAGAACATTTTGTGGCTTGGGACAAAGGCTGTTAGAAGGATTTCAGTGGGACCAAAGAGCCACTTTAGCTGCCAGACAGCTGTGCAGGGGCTCCTCCAGTCTTTGACCGGGTTGTGTAAACCCAGTCTGATCTGGTTAGCCTTTAGATATACGGGCCCACCTATAAAATATGATATATATAATTATATTTGTGTGGGCCCTGGGCCAACAGTGAGAAGCATGGGTGAGTTAGCATGTTGAAATGTGCAGATGTGAATAGTAATATGCAAGAACGTTAATATTTCTGTGTGTTTTTCAGGAAAAACTGTGCTTGCTGTATTCCTGGGAGACCTGAGTGAGGTTTCTGTTCTTTTATTCTTTTTTTCTTTTTTTTTTTTTTTTTGAATGTAGAATCACTTAATAAGCATCCTCTGCAGTTTGTACCATTATTGTGAAAATGAGAGTCGCCATTGTAACCTCCTCCCTTCTTTATTAGGTTATCTCTTCCCTTGATGATCCTCTCCCGAAAAACCTCTAATTATCTGTACCAATGGGAGCAGAGCAATCCTATTTTGTACCCTCAGGGCACCTCAGCATTTGTGAATGGTTAACTCTGATCTCAGATAACTGGTTGAGTTCTTGCGGGAAGCCCAAGCCAATGACATTATTTTAACCTTTTACCTACATAACTTTTTCTGTAACAGCAGCGGTTCCCTCCGCTCTATCTACCTTGTGTGCAGAGCAAAAGGTTGAGGTGTGTACCCAGCAAATACATGATATTTGTTGCATGCAAAGGACATACACTTGTTACCTGCAAACTACTATCTTCCCTGACATGTTATTCTGCAGCCTTTGCTGCTTAAGAAACTGCTGAGAGGACCACTTTAAATAGTTTTGCAGTTTATGGATGGGTACATGTTGCTCCAACGCGCAGTGTCACAACGGGGTTGGCAAAGAAAGAGAGTATGGGCCCAAATTGCTACAAGACTCTGACGAAATGCTGTGGAAAAAGCAGTGTTGCAAGTCAGGCAGAGGTGAGCGGCAGGCACGGTGCTGGGAGTGTGGAGAGGACGAGGGCAGGCCCCAGGAAACTCAATCTGCTGGAGCCTCAGAAGGCGTAAAGGTCATAAAGTCTGCCTCAAGTGTGGGAAGCCTTGCCCTGGCCCTCTTGCCCATGGTGCTGGTGACCCAAAAAAGGAGCCCAGCTCAGCCTAGCTGTGCAGATTTAATGTGATCTGCAAGGTCAGGATGCACCTTAGATGTCTTTTGCTGGTCGGTGTGTTTAAAATACAGCTTGTGTCCATGCCAGGCTTCATGGACCTGACCTTGTCTGCTCACAGAAACTCTACAGGGGCTGATGTATGGTTGTGGGAAGAGCACCTGGAATACAGAATCATAGAATCATAGAATGGTTTAGGTTGGAAGGGAGCTTCAAGATCATGGAGTTCCACCCGCCCTGCCATGGGCAGGGACACCTCCCACCAGATCAGGTTGCTCAGAGCCCCATCCAGCCTGGCCTTGGACACCTCCAGGGATGGGGCAGCCACAACTGCTCTGGGCAACCTGGGCCAGGGGCTCACCACCCTCACAGTAAAGAATTTCTTCCCAATATCTCATCTAAATCTCCCCTCTTTCAGTTTTAAACAATTACCCCTCTTCCTATTGCTCCACTCCATGATCAAGAGTCCCTCCCCATCTTTCCTGTAGCCCCTTTAGGTACTGGAAGGCTGCAATAAGGTCTCCTGGGAGCTTTCTCTTCTCCAGGCTGAACAACCCCAACTCTCTCAGCCTGTCCTCACAGCAGAGGTGCTCCAGCCCTCTTGGCTGCTGCACATATAAGCCATAGAGATGTGGCCATAGGGTTTGCAGGGACGGTTCCCAGGCAGTCTGCCTGCACAGCTGTCTGCAGGAGTGGCTCTTGGGCACGTAGCCCAAGCCTGTGCTTTGGTGGAGTGCCGTGCCACCAAGGTGTGGTTGGACAGGTGTAGGGCATGGAGAGATAGAGAGCCATCAGATGCCACTCGGGAATCTACAGTGGGGTTCCTGTGGCAATGGCACCTGTACTGTTGCTTGAAAAATAATTTTAAAATCTGTCCATTTTTTTGTGGCACTGGAAACCAAGAGAAGATGATGTGCTATCCAGGCTAAAGCAGTTGCTTGCAGACTGCAGTTGTGCTAATAACATTTTTGGGGTTGGTGAGAATGGAAAAAAAATTGAATCTTGGCTTCAGGGTTTTTTTTCTGAAACAGAGATCCCACAAATCCACACTGGCTTGAAAAAAAACCCTCCTTTTTGCTGTTGGTCTATTTTAAAATCAAATTTAGTTTGAAAGAGTAGTTTGAAATGACAGGCTGAACTTCTGTATTGAAAATGTCAAAAGGAAAACAGAAAATGTAGTGGTGAGTAAATGGTGAGGTGGAAGCCTGAAACTGTTGAAATTGATGCAAATTTATGACTAGTTTTACTGAGCCGCAGGAAAAAACACAATGACCTACAGATCATGGGTTTGAAATCTCTACATACTGAGCCAGGAACTAAAACAGTAATTGTTCAGACAAAATTATATTCAGCATGAAGGCTGTTGCCTTCAAGGAATACTGACATTCTCCTTCATCTTAAGATTTCTGTGCAGTTTTCTCCTTTCCTCCCACTCAGCCTGAGGGCCAGTAAGACAGTTGAGTAAAACAGATACTTAAAAACGAAATAGGAAGGTAATATCTCCTTACGTAAATGTGAAATGTTCTGCCATAGGTTGTTGTAATTAGTTACTGTAGGGCCTGGAAAGTTGCTCTTGGTGCTAACAGGTTCTGAGCAAACAAATATTCCCACCCTGAGAAGCTCAGTCTGGGTCAAAGGCTAAAGGTGTTTTGGCAGGATAGAAGGGAACTAAACTCTAGTACAGCGTGACAGATGGTGGTCCCAGCAGACCTTTTCTAAAGGTCTTCTTAGTGTAGCAGTGCATTAAGAAAGCCTTGAGATGGAAGGAAGTAGGAAAATATGGAAGCGTCTCAGGAAGGCAGTGACTAAGCGTGGATGTCAGTAGTTGGGAGAGCCTTTTAGGTCTGCACTGGGAAGGGAGAATGGCAGGTTTAGGACCAGGGAGGGGATGGGAGCAGGTGTGAGCTACATCCATCATGTAGATGGGATGGGGTCATCAGTGCAAATGAGGAGTTAGAAAAAAGAGCAGTGTAAGAGCGAGCAAAGGCTTTTAAGGATGTAGGGGAGCAGCTGGTCCTGTACCAAACAGGTGCTGGGAGTGAGCCCAGGAGCATCATACCCAGCTGATCTACAGGGCCCCAGCACAAGAGGAGCAGGTAGGGTTTGAAGCTCCTGTCAGGCCTGCTTGCTTGCCCAAGGAAGGGTCCTGCAGAAGAACGGTATTTGCAGCTAGTGGTTCCCTGCTGGATTATTTTGAGGGAAGCACTGGTGCTTGCTCTGAAAGGATGCTGAGGTATTTTGTTGAGGGATTTGAATGCTCTTTTTCCCTCTCTTCTTTATGGAATAAGGTCTGGCTGACAGATTTTGTTTGTTTGATCGTTTTTTGGGGGGAGTGGTGGGATTGTTGGGATTTTTTTGTTTTGCTCTGTTGTAGTAGTGGTGGCATCTGTTGTCCTAGGCGGGAAGCCATATCAGCACCTGTGAGGATGAAAAAATTCTGATCCGGTGATGTCGGAGGGTAAAAGGAGAGTTGTGGGGAAATGAATATGGTTAAATTTTCTTGGGTGAAATCAGTAACATCTTGTGCAAAGAGAACTGGTGGAGAGGCAAGGGGCAAACTGGGGCAGATGGTGTCTCTGGAAGAGGAGAGAACACTGTTGTGATAAGGAAGACCATCCTTTCTACAGGATTTCTCTCAGAGATGATCTGTAGCATCAATCCAGGTGACAGGTGTGGATGAACTAGTAGGACTAGGTTAGGTGATGAGAAGTTGACGTGGGAGGGAAGGGGAAAGGAATCAAAAGTAGAAGAGGATATGGAATGATGAGAAATAGCACCTTGCTAAGGGATAAAAGAAGATGAAGCCAAGAAGGCCCAAAGTGTAATCATTGCTGGCAAACCAGATCTCACAAGATGAAGGAGTGTCTCCGGAAAAAGCTTAGGCAGCTGGTGGCCAAAGATCAGCTATACATTAGATGAGGAACTGTTTGCAAAGGACACTTTAATTCAACACACTTCTTTTGAATGGAAGAAAAAAGGGCTGTGAATTGAAAGAAGTTGTGAGGATGATAAAGCATACAACTGAGGGATGGGGTTGTTCCTCGAGCAGAAAATGGAATTGCTGTGGATGGTTGTGACAAATTGAGAAGATGGAGTAAGAAAAGTCTTGAATCAGAAGGCTGGTGGGAAAGAGTTAGGTGAAGTTCAGGTAATAACACAGTAGAGACGAGACTGTACAGGGCTACGTGAGGTTGATGGAGATAGCGGGGATTGCAAGCGGCAGCAATACAGCAGAGACTACCCACCTCCTTAAGTCTGTTCGCCTCCCTTTTTTGGCTTTGATCCAAGATGAGAAGTGTGAGAAAAATTAGATACTGTACTGGATTTTCAGGTCAGGGTATATTTGTCTTTGTAAGTCTAGCTGCAGTGCTTGAAGGCAGAAGCCATGACTGTCATTAAGCATCCCTTTCTTGACTCACTTTCAAATACAGTGATCCTCTTTCAGCCAAAGTGGGTTGGGTTTTGACATAATTTGGGATTGCTTTGGACTTTAACTGCAAACAAAACAATGTCTGGTTTCCGTTTTGACCTCATGGTCCATAGTATGGTTTTACTCACTCTTAAGTTTTTCCTGCTTGCTTGTGACTCCTGAACACAGCAGATATTTTCCCTTTGTCTCTGAAACCATTCTCCTGTGACTGTTTGGGGAATAAAATAAATGTGTAGATGCTAGCTGTAAGATAAAATATACCTGTGGTGACATGTAAGAGAGCCCTAGTGTTGAGAACACATACATTGACATGTTGCGCTCAGCTTTCTTTGGAGCCAAAGTAAACAAATAGGATTATGCAGTGAATTAGAATTAGTTTTGCAAGAATACCCATATAACCATTCCACAAACCAACCTAACAATGCAAAAAAGATGCCGAGAATGATAATAACCTAGCACTCCCTTCCCCTTCTCTTTCCCAACCTCTCTTGAGATGAAATCTGAATTAAAATAGTGTCTGCTAATACATAACAGCTCAACAGCTGAATTCTTTTGCATGAATACTCTGCTGTTGGTGTATGCTGCGATGCCAACCTGAGTATTCTTAAACACTTTTAGTAATATCCACACAGGAGAGTAGTACAGGTTTATCAAATGAAATCGACCTGAAAGCTATTTTAGTCTAATGAAGCAGAGTTCTTTGTGCAGACAAACTTTCAGCTTTCATGCAGCGACACGTCTGTTTGCACCATACTATGTCAAAATACTTTCACAGTGGTAAGTGCCAACACGTGTAAGCATAAAATTGTCACACCCAAACTACTACAAAGCCAATCGATAAATTGGGGAGGGTGATCCCTTTTGAAGACCAGAGTAAATAGATGGTATTTCTGTGGACTCCGATACCAGTTTATCAGAGTACCTCATCACTGTTAGGTAGTACCAGCACAGCGGTCTGCAAAGGAGACCTTCATTGTTACTCGATTTTTAGGGAAGGGGAAAACTCATACTGGGTGTATTGCTCAGGAGTCCTGAGATAACAGTAGGTCTCAAGGTCATATCCAAATTTCTGTCTTTTCGTAGTATGTTCAAGTATTTGGTAGTATCTAAACCTGGCATTAGATGCAAACAAAGCTGACAGTTGCCCAAGGGTAGACTGACACGGTTGGAAAAATAATGTCCTGAAGAAGGAGTTGGGCGGGTAATGGGGACCAGGCAGACAGACCCTCCAAATCTCGGGTTATGCCAGCAGTGAGGTGAAGGAATTTATGGGCTGCAGATTGGCTGGTTTTCCCTCCTCCCTTCTCCCCGGGTCAGCAGATAGATAGATAGATATACACATATATATATGTATACTCCAGGTGATGAGGAGGGAAACAAGAATAGGCTGAATACTGTGGAGGTATAAGCCTGCAAAAAGCTGAACTAGACCATCACCTCCTGTTCCTGGGATCAGGGAGCTCTCTTAGCTTTAGTACCGTGAGCCGCCCTGAGGCAACAGTGTCTGTCAGAGCCCTTCCACTGCCGCTGTTAAGTTGAATTTTGACCCCTCTGAAGGGGAGAGCAAGACGTGCCGTTCTGTTTCACCCTCAGAGCAGGCACAGCTCAGATTTGCCTAGACTGCTGAGGAATGCTGAGCACTCAGGACCAACCATGTGTGGTTGGTACAACAGGGCTGCAAGAGCAAAGTCAAATCTCTGGCTATACGTAAGAAGGAAACAGAAACCCTTGGACTTGCAACACTGGACTTCAGCGCTGTACTTAGGGGTAATAGGTAGACTACAGACTTAAGCAGGCTGAGAAATCCATGACTCAGACAACCTTACTTAGCGGAGCCCAGAGGAAATACACCACGCTTCGAGGCGTTGCCTTTGGGGACGTTTGTAATGGCTTATTCCGCACATTTCAAAAGACAGGCAAGGCATTTAAATGGAGTATTTGTTTTCTGAGGATATCCAGGATCAGAAAGAAGTAAGATAACTTCGTAAACAAAATATTCCCAGCAGGTATGCAAAATAATAGAAAAGCATATCAGCCTGTGTAGCATAAAAGTTGTCAATAACTGGTCATCTTCAGAAATTTAGCATTATTCTTGCAACAGAAGAAGTCCCTTTTAATGCAAACAGATTTCAGGACAATGTAAACAGGTTTCGTGGCAGCAGTAGGTCAGGAGTAGAGGCAATTTCCCATACTACTCTGAGAATGTTATAATAACATGCCCAAGATAAGAAAGTTCATGTGTTTGAAAGAGGTCCATGCCTCATTTTATCTTCCTTTAGTTAATCAATGCCACCTCTTGATAAATCTGTGCCACCCTACTGCAGAGTGGATCAGGAGAGCCAGGTGTCCCATGCTAGCTGAGCTCTACTAGACTACAGAATGGTGTGGCCGCCCCCACCCTTTTCACTCGCTGTCCTGGAGCTGATGGCAGAAGAATTTGAAAAATCTACATGATGGATTTGGTGACCTGGATGAAGTATACTATGGGATGTAAATGAGTAAAATCCATGGATTCTGATGATTCTGTAACAAGAGAGAGTGTCTTATAGATAAAACATACAGCCAACTGAGAAGTGTGTTGGAGGGGTTCCATCAAGAAGTCTCCTCAAACCTGTAAGATGCTCTCCATGAGATCAAGGCTGGCTGCAGGTGAGGGTACCCTGCCTGGGCAGCAGGAGAAGTAGTGCTGAGGGGCTTCAGGTCATGGAGGTGTAACTCGTTCCTCGTTCAACTCTGTAAGCCTTTTTCAGAGCTACAGGAGCTGCCTTGTCTGTTTTGTAGACTCTCTTCCTTCTGGTGGCTGAAGGGACAAGGTGAGATCAAGCAGCAGATGGCTGTAAACAGCTTCTGTGAGCCAAGGTGGGTAGACTTTGCTTCCCACGGCTTGCCAAGGAGATGCTCAGTAGCTGTGAACTAACTACGTTTGGGGTCGTAATGAACTGTTTCTCATCAGTTCTCAAAGCCATGAGGGGCTGTGTGACCGCTTCAGTATTTCTGTTACAGCTGCAAGTGATCCTAGAGACAGCTGGGTAAAACTGTCATTATGAAATTGCCTATAGGTTGCTAAGTATAGACATAGCACAGACAAAAGGCTTCAAAGCAATGCCTAAATGTCTCTCAGTCATGCTTAACCTTTGGTGACTAAAACCCCTGCCACGTTCTCTGCCATACACGTGTATGACAATTGTCATGCCCTCCAAGCTTGGAACAAAAATAACTCGGAGGCAAACGGTCTCTATGTGTTAATTTGAAATTATTTTCCCTACACCTGCTGGTCTAAAAGCTGTATTTCAATCACGCAAATCACACCAATGAAACTTTTAATGAAGTTAATTTTCTAGAACAACTGGCTATCATTACACCGCTTGTGGGGAGGTGGGTTACTTGAAATTCAGAGTTAAGATCCAGTTTAAATTGTTGGTGGTTCTGTGGGAGGGAGAAAGGCAGAGAGGGGAAGACTGGGTGTGAGACAGGCTGGATCGGATTTGGATTCAAATCGGAGAGCAGCGCCGGAGCCCCGGTGGCAGTGCTCGCTGCTTTCCACGGCGATACTGGGAAGGCAACGCGGGCCGGTTCAGCGTGGCTCGCATGGACTAACGCTGCCGTGCCGGCAATAGCAGAGCACGGACCAGCTGAGGACGTGCAGCTGCCATCCCACCCAATGCACCAGAGCAGCTGACGGGGAGCTTGTGGCATCCCTGCCAGCGTGAGAGAGGAGGGGACGGTACCTGAGCTAGCCCAAAGCCTGCCACGGCAGTCTTAACTCGTCCCAACTTCCTACAGAAATTCGACTGAGCATACCTTAGGCTGTCGCCATCTGATGCAAGGTAATTTTCGATTCAATAGCAGGGAGTTGTGAAACTAGATTTATTGTTGGGAAACCACAGCGATATCTATATAGTCGAATATCGAGGGTGGTGATGAGCTGGCGTTACGAAAACCTTTTGAACGCTTTGTATGGAAGCAAAGATGGGATCAGTGCAGAGCAAGTGCTCTCGCAACGGCTGGGGCTGGATATGGCACCGTATCCAGCCCTCGCCGGGCACAGAGGGCGGCTGCCCAGCTACACGCAGGCCTGGGTAGGGGTGGAGGATGCCCCTTGGGTGTCCCAGGTGAAGCAAAGCCGGCCAAATACTCTGCTTCAGGGAGTGTTTCGCAGCCGTGCAGGCTCTGCTTTTTAATTGCCTGCGATTTCCAGGCTTAGACCCTGGACTGTGTTCTTGCTGACTTCGTGGCTGCAATAATTCACCAGCAAGAGCAGCCCTGGAGAGCTACCTGTACTGCGGCCACAAGGGCAGCTCTCCACACCATCTGCATGTTAAATACATGCTGTTTTAAATCATGCATGTTTTAAATCCGTGCGTTTTAAATCTGTGCTGTACTGGCTGTAGAGAAACCTAGGTGTCAGCTCAGAGTATGCGACGGCTGAAATGCCACCGCAGGTGCGGGCAGACAGAGGAAAGAGTGGGTAGAGCCTCTTTGCAACACCTGAACTTACTTTGTCTTTAGGAGCCAGGAGGTCTGAATTACACACAATACTGGCAAACAACGCATTTTGAAGGACAGTCATCTCTATGACCTGTATTATGCGAATGAAGCACAAACCAGCGGTATAATTTTGAATTAAACATTGAGCGACTTTGTGGCAAATGAAGTCCAAAAGCATGTGCGGCGTGTGGGGTGCACTTGTATGCCGGGGCATGGCTGTGCTGGGGTTGGAGAGGGGAGCGAGGAGCAGGGAGGGGCAGGCTTGATTGGATGTGAATAATGGGCTTGATTTCCAAGCCTTTCATCACGAAGCCTCTTCCAGACTGAAAACTTTCCCGTTCTTCCTGTCTAAAAGCAGATTTCATGGCAAAACAATTCCAAGACTTTGGCTGTCATCCAAACATACTTGGAGCTGTAGTATTCCAGCTGATCAGCAGCCTCCTTTAATTTTTCTGTCATGCAGCCAAGGTCTTGCTGCATAAAGATAATCCCCAGTTCAGCTTTACTGTCTGAAATTACTTTTCCTTGGGAAGGGGTGCTGTAGAGAAAATAGTATTTGGCCTTAGTGAATCTGGGATTTCGGTAGACTGCTAATGGATATTACAGAAAAAACAGTCTGACTATACATATATATATATCTCAACTATATATATGTATGATTTTTAATAGGAGTCTAACAAGCTGATAATAAATTCTACCTAAAAATAGTGAGTGACTGATGTTTACATACGTTTCTGTAGGCAGCGGGTAGGGAGACCCTTCCTTGTAAAGGGTCATGTATTCTTTAAAAATTCTTGTTTATTAAACCATAGATTATTATACATCTTCATTGTAAGCAATAATAATGTGGTCTTGTGGGAAGAAAATGCATGTCATGGCAAGCCATGTGAAATGAAGTTGCAAACTGTACTGTTGCTACTTCACTTTTTTGGTCTAGTCTGCATGTGGCTTGAATTGTCTTCTGTTTAGAGGGCAGGATCCAGAAACCCTTATTGATACAAGTAACCTGGCTGCGGGTGACAAGATTGCTCCCCGTAAGCTATAGCGTCTGCAAGAGCAGGACGCACATACCCTGAAATTACAGCAGATTAGTTGGATGGTAACGTATTCGAAAGTACATTTTGAATTTATTTGGGTCGTCTTAGTTTGGTTTTGGATTCGTTAAGCTCAGCTCCCTTGTTTTTCATCATTAAAAGCTGGGGAGCAGACAGCGTGGAGAGCAGAGCCTTGCAGGGCTGAGTGCTGGGGGCAATAATTGAACAGTTGCAGCGGTCCAGATTACAGGCATCTGCATCACCTTGGGTTGACGACTACTTAACTGTCTAAGTTCCTATATAGTGCCTGTCCTTTTCAATGAGTGGCTGTGGGGAGACTGCTTTGCCTTCACCAGGGTGGGATTTTCTGCAAAGCAGTGTAGTTGAGATGTGTCCATGTCCAAAATTCCTTTGGGCTACCTTTTTTATAATCCTGCAATTATCATATGCTTGCACTAATGCCTCCTGATGGATTGTACTAAAATGGCCTTATCAATGACATTCATATCTTTTTTTTTTTTTCCCCTTTTTTGTTTCTTTTTTTTTTTTTGGTTGTTGGTTTTTTTTTTTTTTCCATCTGGCCATAACTGCGTCACATTCAAAAGAGGCTGGCTCTCCAAAGACAGCGAGGTCCCCACCGTGCACAGTTGATCGGGTGAAATTTCTGCCCTTACTTTTAACCAGTGTTGTTACTTTGCAGATTTTTTGTAAAAAGTGAACGTGAGGTATGTGAGGAACCGCCAATGTTTGCATTGTAGTAACTTAGAGGGATTTTTACCATCTCCTGAAGGATACAGATTTTCAGTTCGTGATCTTCTCTTTACTCATTAAGCAGTTTGTGTGGTTTTAGAAAACTAGTATTTCTGTTCAAACTGAACATGACTCCTATTCTGCTTGTGAGAAAACCAGCTCAGGAAGCAGCGCTGTGTGTATAAACTAAGGTTACATTTACTTTGACTTCACATCCTGTGGGGCTGCATTTGGCTTCCTTCCCGCTTTCCTGCCCACCCTCCCCCCACATTTTTTCAGGTAAATCTCAAATCTGACACTTTTTTCCCCAGGATCCTGTTGTTCCTGTGATAATCTCTGCTGTTCTTCCTGTGTGCAGCCTAATAACGTCTCAAATGTTCCAGCGGTGGGACAGCTGTCCAGGGAATGCTACGTAAAGGTCTGAAGAACCTCTTATCACACAAGTCATACCCAAGTTTTTATCCAAACCTTACATCTAGGAGTCCTTTTACTATTGTTTTCACCTGGGCTTTACATGGTCTCCACTACATCATCGTGCAGCAGTGTCATTTTTAGTGGGTCGTTAAAGGAAAGTGATGCTGCTTATTTAACTCTGCCTCCTTCTGTAATTTACTCTTCCTGAAACTCCAGAAGGTCTTCGTGCTGACCAAGAGGTCGTCCATAGTGGATCAGCATAGGATGGAAAGAGACTAGTTTGAACAAGTTTCCAGTATATCTCAGGGTGTTCAAATCAGCTTAAATTCATTAAAGATAATAATAATAATTCAGCACAAGTGAAACCCAGAAGTTTACCAGAAAAATTAATTTATGAAAGGACAAAAAATAAATGTCACCACTGGAACTCAAGGTTTCTGTTCGTCTGTTTGAAGGGAGAATAATTCCTGGAGCTAAGCGCTGTTATCCTGAGGTTTTGTAGTCACAAGGAGAAATTTGAGCTTGAACTTCAAAATTTGCATCTCATCACTCAATTATCATTAACTCCTGAGAGTTTTTCTGGAATTACGCCCGTGTATCTGACAGATCCTAACACCAGTTCTTATTTTTACAACTCGAAGGAGCCCCTGATCTCTTCCTCAGCAGTGTGCAAACAGAGAGCAGAAAAGAGAGTCCCTCCCCTTCTCAGATAAACTCTGACCTAATTCAGGCTAATCCTGGGAAGGGCAAATGCCGACGAAAGCTGCTGGGGAGCTTCGGGAGGAAGAGGACACAGAAGAGCTTTGTCCGACGTTAAGTCAAAGCTTAGTCGTCACGTATTAGCTCAGCGTTGATGACATTAGCCACTCTATGCTCAGCCTCAGCTTCACTCCTTTGGATGTTATAGTGTTATGGAGGGTTTTTTTTAATGGAGAAAGATCAAATAAAACATCGCCTTCAACACATAATTCTGCTTAAAGTAGCCAAAAATCCCCAGAGCACAAACTCCTGTCCTACCAGTAGTTTTTGGCTGAGCATGGATATTGCATACCTGTTTCTTGACAGTTCGAAGAGAATCATTTTTGCTTCCTTTTGTTACGATCACCGTACAGAGGTGAATGAGCGCATTTTATGCCCTGGCTCTAATTATACTGTGGAAATCCTGAAAGGTTACAGAGGGCACAAAGGTCCGAGTATCCTATTAGAAATAAGAGGTCTCAATCTGATGTATTAGGAAGCAGGGAAAGTCCAAGGGTTACGTTCATGACTTTGCCGTGCAGTTGAACACGAGATCCGCTAGCTTTGATGCTGACTCGACAGCGTGATTCAAGCTGTGGTGTCCCTACATCATTTCTAAGGATGTCTGCAAGAAAAGAAATTCAGGAGTTTGTCGAGCTGTGAGCAATAAGAGAGTAAAAAACGTCAGTGCTGTTGTTGCAACAGGAAGGCTAGTTTGTATTGATTCCTATTGCAATAATCTTAGATACCAAATACATTTTATACAATGAAAAGGGTCGAAGCTGACAATTACAAAGTAAATGAGAGTATTGATATTATTCTGCTTTGAAAATTGTTTTATCACTTTTTGTATTCTTTAAGACAAATACTTGATATTGGGAAACGTGTAAAAGAATGTACAGAGAATGGGTGGGTGTTTTTTTTATTTTTATTTTTTTTTTAGCTAGTACTCAAGAAGCGACTTTAGCACTAAAGGGAGTTACGAAAATATCAGCTGCAGCAGTCTATCCTGAGAGGAGCAGCACAGCCAAGTCTGGGGAAAGAGTGCTTTGCCAGGGCACTTACTAACCAGTGCGGGCATGGCAAGAGTCCTTATTTTTGTGGGTGAAATAAACCATGCCAGCTCTTTCCAGTGTCGTCGTGTTGACACCAGGGCCCCTTGCCAAACTGTGTTGAGACGGGATTGTATCTTTTGCCACCTTTCCCTGAATTACATCAGGGTAGTTTTGCAACATAGATCTGATCTGTTTAATTTGAAGTAAAGATTCTTTTTTCTTTTTTTCAGGCTTATTCTCTAATGAGTAGGCACAGGAGTAACAGACAACAAATATATACTTTTATCTTGCCACTTTTCATTGACATCTTAGTAGTAGGCATAGAGGCAGAAACATTCAGGGGTTTTGCTCTTATTCGTGGTATTCATTTTGCTGTGTGGGCAAATCAGCGCACTTCTCTTTGCCCTTCTTTCTCAATCTGTGAAATGGAGATAACGCTGCCCTGAGATTTGGGATGGCTGGGCAGTGCCATTGCAGGCCAAATCCCAGGGCAGTTTCAGAAACCTAAAGAAGTCGGCATCACTGTGACTTAGTTGGGAACAGTCCCGGTTCGGTCTGGGTACGTGTCAGCAGAAAAATTCACCTCATGAAGGTCAGTCTGAAACTGTGACTTTTCTTCTAGTAATGGTAACATCGTGAAATACGAGGAAAGATCTGCATTGTTAAAGAAGACGTGCTTTTGATGTAATCAAAGATGCGTCTTGTGGTTGCTTCTGTGGTAGCTGTAGGTCTGAAAGGAAATTAGGAAATGCGGTTGTGAAAGAAAAAAAAAGATGTTGACCAAAGCACTAGGAGACGATTACCCTCTTTTCTATAGGAAACCAGGAATTGACTGTTTTCTTTAATGACTGGAAATAAGACATATGCAACTTCAAAGGGAGTTCTTGAAAGGCTGGCTCAGTTATACAAACCTCTCCTCAGTCACACTCCAGCTTGCCCTCTAGGCACCCGGTAAAGTTGTCCATGGTTTGTTTATAGCCCCACCACCTCCCGTCTAAGACTCGGAGGAGATGCTGGAAAGATAGCTGTACCTGCAGGCAGTACCTGCACTGTGGGAAATTGTCTTTCTGCCAGAGTGGAGGCTTTTAAGCTCCCATACTATTGGTTTTGTTCCTCTCTGCTTTGAAGGGAACAGAGTGTATCTGAATAACTCCACTTCAGGTTATATGCAGATTGCATCTTTTTTCAAAGCTACCCTGGCAGCAAAAAGAGATCAGACAAAATCTCTGCAGAAGACATTTAACATACTGTAGGGCTTTGGTCTGAAGTGACACGTTACCTGAAAATTAAGATCTCGGAGAACATTTATTGTAGTTATAGGAGGCTGGTGTCCTCACAAATACTTGTTTCTAGCTCTCCATTCCCTATGCAAGCCGTGCAAGAACTCCATGATAGAGCTTTCCCTGTGTAGCCGCTGGCTGATGTAGCTGGTGTACTCCCAGTTTCTCTCTGAATGGTGCTTGGAGTAGGAAGAGGTCATCAGAGCACTGATGCATACAAGGAACGAAATGATAGCTGAAAATTATCTCCTTTCAGTTTCGAGCCACTAGGATTTGCAGGCTCCCATTGACCACAGCTGGCTGGCTGCACAGCCCCCAGGAAGTTTCTTAATGTACCAGACACTTGTGCTGACACAGAATGGGTCAGGACTTCCTCTTCTCTCTTACTGCATCACATGCGTAAGAGGCTGGTGATCCATTGCACCATGCAGTGGAAGCAGGTGGTTACTGGCCAGGGCTCAGTACTGGGGCCTGTTCTGTTTAATATCTTTATCAATGACCTGGATGAGGGAATTGAGTGCACCCTCAGTAAGTTTGCAGATGACACCAAGTTGGGTGGGAGTATTGATCTGCTTGAGGGTAGGAAGGCCCTACAGAGGGATCCAGACAGGCGGGATCCATGGGCTGAGGCCAATGGTATGAGGTTCAACAAGGCCAAGTGCCGGGTCCTGCACTCGGGCCACAACAACCCCATGCAGCGCTACAGCCCTGGGGCAGAGTGGCGGGAAAGCTGCCCGGCAGAGAAGGACCTGGGGGTGTTGGTGGACAGATGGCTGAATGTGAGCCACAGTGTGCCCAGGTGGCCAAGAAGGCCAACAGCAGCCTGGCCTGCATCAGGAATAGTGTGGCCAACAGGGCCAGGGCAGTGATTGTCCCCCTGTACTCAGCACTGGTGAGACCCCACCTCGAGTACTGTGTTCAGTTTTGGGTCCCTCACTACAAGAAGGACATTGAGGTGCTGCAGTGTGTCCAGAGAAGGGCAACAAAGCTGGTGAGGGGTCTGGAGGACACATCTTATAAGGAGGGGCTGAGGGAACTGGGGGTGTTCAGCCTGGAGAAAAGGAGGCTGAGGGGAGACCTTTTTGCTCTCTGCAACTCCCTGAAAGGAGGGTGTAGCCAGGTGGGGGTCGGTCTCTTCTCCCAAGTAACAAGTGACAGAACAAGTGTAAATGGCCTCAAATTGTGCCAGGGGAGGTGTAAATTGGATATTAGGAAAAATTTCTTCACCAAAAGGGTTGTCAAGCACTGGAACAGGCTGCCCAGGGAAGTGGTGGAGTCACCATCCCTGGAGGTGTTAAAGAGGCAGGTAGACGTGGTGCTGAGGGACGTGGTGCTGAGGGACATTGTTTAGTGGTGGACTTGGCAGCGTTAGGTTAATAATTGAACTTGATGATCTTAAAGGTCTCTTCCAACCAAAACAATTCTATGATTCAGTGATTCTTCTGGCAGCTGCTGCTGCAGGTCTGTCTCCAGAAGTTCCTCCCAGGTGGTTCCTCTGTGCCGATCAGAGCTTGCCCTTGATGCAGGGCAGTATGCGCCTTGTCCTGTCCTTGTATCTCTGAAAAGGGAGGAAGGGGAGGTGTAACCTCATGGAACATAAGCCATAGCACAAGGGAGAAGTGGGCTCAGGGAGCGCGCTGCAAGGATCCTCACACTAGTGCTCCCACTGTGACTCCCCCCACTGTGTCCTCAGGGCTTTGACCAGGGTGGGCTCGGTCCCTGCAAAAGTGGAGGTCAGAGGTTCTGCCAAAGAGGTGAGTCACATTGATGTCGCCCTTCCTCCCAGAAGTTTGTTGTGCAAATTCTGATCTGAAGGGGGAAGGAAATTAGGGATCTTTTTTCTTGGGTGTTTTTTCTCCCCTCTGTATATCCGGACTGCTGCTTAGAGCAGGGGAAAAAAGGATGATGGCAAGTTTGTGGGTTGTCTTCTTGAAGTTGAGGGATGTAAACTGTGCTGATGCTGTGCTGGGGAGAAGAATTGGGCATGTGAAGGGAGATTAGGGTATGTGCTGGGGTTAGATCACTGGAGTTTTAGAGGGAGGGCAAGCAGGAAAACTACTGCCAGCAGGGAGGAAGGGTGTGCCTTGGGAATAAAGGACAAGGAAAAGGGAATAGGAAGGACGTGACTCTCCCTCTCTGGGAGGTGGTTCTACCCCTCTACTCCGCTCTGGGGAGACCCCACCTGCAGTGCTGCCTCCAGCTCTGGGGGCCCCAACACAAGAAGGACACGGAGCTGTTGGAGCAGGTCCAGAGGAGGCCATGAAGATGATCAGAGGGATGGAGCACCTCTGCTGTGAGGACAGGCTGAGAGAGTTGGGATTGTCCAGCTTGGAGAAGAGAAGGCTCTGCGGAGACCTTACAGTGGCCTTCCAGTACCTAAAGGGGCTACAGGAAAGATGGGGAGGGACTCCTGATTAGGTAGTGAAGCGATAGGGTGAGGGGTAATGGTTTTAAACTGAAAGAGGGGAGATTTAGATTAGATATTAAGAAGAAATTCTTTCCTGTGAGGGTGGTGAGCCCCTGGCCCAGGTTGCCCAGAGGGGCGGTGGATGCCCCATCCCTGGAGGTGTTCAAGGGGCCAGGTTGGACGGGGCTTTGAGCAACGTGGGCTGGTGGGAGGTGTCCCTGCCCAGGGCAGGGGGGTTGGAACTAGATGATCTTTAAGCTCCCTTCCAACCTAAACCCTTCTATGATTCTATGAATATTTGCCAAGAAAGGGAGACTGGGGCAGGTGTAGAAATGCAATTTGTGATCACTGATCCGTAGCACCTGGGAATAAGGGAGCAAAAAACCTCTCTGCTGACAGAGAGCCTGTCTGCTTGGAAAGGTGCATGCGAACTGCCAGTGGTTTGTGCTCACAGGCACGGTGGGTCTGAGGGAAAAGGCAGACTATTTCTCCACTGCTGTCTGACCATTGGCCAAACTACATATTTAAAACAATCAGTTAAGTCAGAGACCAAATTTGGAGAGCTGAGATTTGTACTGCCCCATATCCCAAATTCCTGATTTCTGCATCAGGTGTTATTTCTGTTCCTGTTTCAGAACTGTGATCAATACTTTAAGATACAGAGTCTGTGCACTTATTTTTCAGGTTTGTCCAAACTTTTCTGAGCTTACTGCAGTGCAGTCTTTTGCTTCTTATTCTGTTCGTCCTTCTCCAACGGCATCGAAAGCTTTCTCCCTTCCTCCCACACTCGTGTAAATTAGCTGAGTTTATCTGAGTGCTCGAAGCCTAGTCAGGGCAGTTTGGTTTTAGGATTGCTGTAGCACAACCTAATCCAGTCAGACCTCAGATCCCCGCCCTGCACCACAAGAGCTCTCTGAAGCAAAAGGAGCTGCTCCTTAAAGGCAGCTGCAGTATTAGGATATCTTTGTATCTCAGAGGACAGCTCAGGACTCCTTGTTTCTTTGACACGACCTTGAGCAAACACGCCAGTGCACATATAAACCTGAACAAATACGATTTTTCTTGGACGTTCACAGGGAGCACAGATGAATGCGGGGCTCCAGCCCTTGCTGTATCAGTCTGCTCCGGCGTGAAGTGCTTCCCAGTAGCACGGTGTAAAGTGGCAAAGCTATGGAACACCACTGCAGAGAGAGGTGGTGAATTCGGAACTCAGCTGCTCCATCCTTTCCAAAGAGGTGTCAGCTCTATAAACCTACTTTTCAGCACTAGGTTCCTCTCTTCAGCCAGGAAAGGGAGGGAATAGCCCACCTGGAAACAAATTAACCCTAAGTACTTTTCCCCTTCCCAACTGATTAACATATAAAATCCTTTAATTGACCCCGGAGTAGATTTTTAACCCAGAAGAGAGGGCAGGTGCCAAGGGTTCAGTGGACTTCCACCACTATTGTTGAACTTATGCAGAAGATGGTTTGGTTTTGACTGCTGCCACCAGAAATGTGAGAGAGCTGCCTTCAGATGTGGTGGGTTTAGAGTTGGTGTCGTGGATGGAGTGACGCGCTTCACGCAGAGAGAGAAGCAGCAATACATTTATTGATACAATGCAGGGATTTAACAAAGTTTCATGGTAAATGCGGCAGTGTTTTAACAAGATTCAGGATGGTTATTTACCATCTTGGTTTTTTACTTGGTTATTTATTGGCACACTTGGTTATTTACTGCATAGAGGACAGGGTCAGACAGAGCTGTCAGGGAGAGCCTGCGGTTCAGTCATGAGATTCAGAGAGGACCCCCTTGCTTTCTAAACTCCTTCTCAGAGAGGAGTCTAGGTGCAGCTGGATCCAATCCTAGTCCCAGACTTGGTCAACAGTTTATGTCTAAAGGATTATATATGCGCAATCAATCTTTTATATCACTTAGCTAAGATTTCAAAGTTTAGCATGCTATTAGTCACTTACTGAGGATCTGTTGAAGCAAGGAATCTCTGAATCGCAAGAAGTAACCTTGAGCGGCATCCCTACTCAAGGAGAGATCCTGGCATGCAGCCCACTGTCGTGCGGGAGAGCTCAAAGGGTTCTTGGGCTGGTCACTATTTATGGGGTTATATGGGGTTATAGGATTGACCTGTAGTCATATTTGCATATTGACCACAGTACCAGTATTGCTCAAGTTAGCCCTTGGCTATTGTGTTGTTATCTTCTCCCCAAAACCACGTTGAGCCGGGTGCAGCCATCATGACTAGATGCAGCCATTATGACCACATGGGTGGTTATCGCTTGGGCAGAGTTACAGGAGATAAAGATCAGGTTGGCGCCTGGTTGAGAGCACACCATCACAGTTGGGAGCTAAATCTCTGATGGAGTTCCTATCACTATGTACACTTGTGTTAAGGAGAAAGCAAGAGGTATGTAATTACCAGAGAGTTACAGTTAGAAATGGAAAATAATTTCCAACCCACCATCTTTAAATGACTTTGTAAGCTTTGCAGGTTCCCAACTCCGCTGTCTGTAGACACCATCCATGCCTGTGTGGTGTGGGTGTGAGTGGGTAACCATACAAATGGAGCATTAGCAATCCACACTGAATGAGCTGATAAAGCTAATCCAGGGGAGTAGGAGCTACTCGAGTACCTTCTTTCAACATATTACTGTAGCTAACATCTTGTTTGGGTAGTCACAGTTTTTCCTCTTAGCAGGACTAGTCAGGAGGTAAGAGATAGACTACAGAGCCATGTAAGAGGGTAGGTCAGAGTTGTGGTTGCTGCCTATGGAGACTAAGGACTTGCTTGGAGATGTAGTTACGACTCTGCTGTCGTGCTCTCCTCTCCTGTTGTGCTCTGGCCAATTGTGTGTGATGGGCTATGTCATAACTCTTGATACTTTGCTCCCTGTCTCCTCGTGGATTCCCCTCTTCATTTTTTATGGTTTTGCAATGCTGTCTCCCCCAAAGGATGGTGATCAAGTGCCCTGCTACTGCTGAAATGCCACAATCAACTGAAAATCGGCCTTGCTTTTTATCTTGCCCATCTCACCAAAGCCCCAAGTGCTCTTCTTCCTGTGTGCTTGAGATTTTTGTTTTGTTTACAGTGATAAAGCCTTCATAATAAAATCCAGGCTTGCATTTTAACCCGTTAGGACCTACCGTAGAAAGGAGGTCCTAAATAACTGTTAAGATGGTTGATGGTTTGCTTAAATGTAGCACTCTCAAAATAGCCCTTCCTGTCAGTCAGAAGGTATTGGGGGCATCCATCTTCAGGTTCAGCCCAGCACTATATTACCTACTCCTGTCTCACTGATGGCTTATTGCTGATGCTTGTAAAGTGCTTTTATGGTAAAAGACTGTAGAAGTTTGAGACACAGATACCAATATCATACTCAGAATTCATCAGTCACCTACCTGTAGATGTTTTGCACTAGTTATTTCCTAATGAAAATGGAAGTGCATTTCCTGGAAAATGGTAGCATAACTGGCAGGGGAGTAGAAAAGGAATAAGGGAGCTTGGCCAGCAAACCTCGTGAGTCCAGGGGTTGTTGAGCCTTGCATTGTATAATGGAAGTTGATGCTGGTTTTGGATGTGCCGACTGAACGTGGCCTTCCGCAAACAGATGTGGGGAACATAAAGTAGCAAAACGGAAATATTCAGGTGAGCTAATATTACAGCATTTCCATCAAAATAATGCTCAGACATTTGGTCTTTCAACAGGTGATGTGTGCAAGCAGCACAGCATGCTTGTGCATGCATGAGGTTTCAAAAATTAAGTTGCTGTGTAAGTCAAGCTGGGTAGGGGGTTAGGGAAGCGTAGCCTGTTGCAGCAAAGGGTCAGTGTGGTTTCATGTCTTTGGAGGCCTGGGGGGTGATGGAGCTTCGCTTTGGGCTCAACTTATTATGTAGAAGAGAGGATTGCTGGAAAGAACGATTATTTATCCTAATTTCTTCCAGAACTTAAAGGTTAAAGGAGAAGTTTAGTCTGCTTTCACATAAACGAAGCTTCCAGGCTTTTTGAGAAGAAAACTGCATGCTTTCTTGAAGGAATTGGGAAGGAGTCAAATGCACTGACATATAGTATTTGGTGTTTGACTATACCTGAAGGCACTGCAAGGTGTGGGATGCTGCAGAGGGTAGACAATGTTGGAAGAATTCCCTGGAGTTGGAGAGACCTCTGCTTTTCCCTTCCTGCATGGCAGTAGGGACAGTACGAACCAACTGCCCATCTTCCAATGGCCCCAAATGATACTGAACAGCCCTGTAAGGTGGTGCAGTGGCTCTGGCTTGGAACTCAAAGCGAAGGCAAGTCTTTGCCCGTTGTTCATCTGCTGCTGTTCCCTTGCAGGTGATCCACGCCGAGTTCTGCTCAACCTGCTATGAGGAGTTTTGGATCTGCTGTATTGGAGGGGAATAAAGCTAAAGCCCAGTCTGGGGCGCAGGGACTGTCTGAAGAGCTGCACCGTGCCGTGTTCTGCTGTGACAAGGAGATAAATGGCCACCGAACGCTGAGCCTCTCCAGCTCCTAGTGACTGCAGAGAGGGACCTGCGTTCGTTGTGCTTCTCAGGTCATGCTTGTTCTACAGAACATCGCTGGATAATCAGCTGTTCAAAGCCATCTGCACTCATTTGTCTATTTAAGTAGAGTGTCAACTCTGGGCTAATCTTGCCAATTATCTCACTGTCTTGTACCACTGAGAGCACTGGCACAGAGAGGTCTCTGTAGCGCCTGTTCATTTGGGTGGTTTTTACTCAGTTTATACCTATGCTTCCTTTATTTTGCTGCAGCATGTGAAGATGCACGTGAGCCGCCCGCAGGGCCTGGGCAAACTGAATGGAAAGGCTCTGGAAGGCGTCGCTGGGTCGGGGCTTTGCACCAAAGGCACAGGGTAGAGGCTTTGTCACGAGAATGATGATTTTCCCCTAGCTGGCGGAAAGGTCCTTGGTTTTCTTTCCTTATAACCTTGCTTAACCCAGCAGCTGCTCATGAAGGTTTTCATTTCTGATTTATCTCTCCTGGCTCGCAGCCGTGCTCCTGAGAGCCAAGCTGGGAGTGATTCCCAGTCCAGATGTGATAGTAGCTCTCTGGGGGACCCTGCTGCCCTGCTGCAGTGAGAGAAGAGGAGTATATGCAGGGTTATAAGTAACCCAGTGATGTTGGTGTCAGAAGTCTTTGATGGCTTGCTCTTTTTATTCAGGCTGGGATTTGGATAACCCAGCAGTGCAGGTATCAGCTCAACCCCGGTTACGTACCATAGTCCCCTACAGGAGCCTCCGATAAATGTTGTTTTAAACACTGCGTCTTTCAACTTGGTCCACAATTTACCAATGCGATATACAACCTGTGTAAGGCTGATCATTTCTCACGCTACGGAACAAATGTTGGTGCCAAGATTGGCCTGTTGTCCTGGTGTGGGAGATGTGGAATAATTGTGCTGGGGTAGCAGTGTAGAGGGGGAAAGGGCCCCTCCTGGAAAACGCGGTCATGGTGTGACAACAGCATGCAGACTGTCAATGCACAGACTCTCGCTGGGACAGAAAACAAGTTAGGAAGTCATGATTAAGATACTAAAATTTTCACCGAGTAATGGATTTACCCTGACAATATCTTCTTCCTATCCACAATCCAAAGATTTTGCTGTTGCTATTGAACTTTACCTGGAAAGCACTCTGGATATCATCAGGACAAGTAGCCTGATGAAATTTAGGATGGATATAGCATTAGATGCCTGGTGCTGTAGTTATGATGTTAAAATACTGATAAGGTGTGTAGTCACTGCATCCTGTACTTATTTACAAACCCATTCAGTCAGGGTAAGATACCGATCGCACGCTTCTCAGTTGTGCAGAGATCTTTTGATTAAAAATCTCTCCATAATCTTTCTGAATTTCATCTGCACTATGTACTTTCAGGTGCTGTACGTATAAACGAGAATATTCCCCACTCTGTCGGCCCCTTGACAAATCTGGATATTGGTTGAACACATTTTTTTCTTTCCACTCAACCCAAGTATTCTTGTCACTTGCGAACTTTGTAGCAAGTCTAATATTATTAAATACACGTAGTTTTCTGAGTAAGTCTACTTCAAATGTATGCACATGAACTGTGTATGAATGAAACAGATAAAGGAAAATGAAAGTCTACAAGATACCATCATATTGAAAATGAATTTTTCATAACCATCCTGAAACACAGTGTATGAGTTCTAGACTGATTTCTAATACTTGCAAAAAGGAAAGAGAATTACTAATCGTGACTAATCTGTCCCAAGCAAGTGCTTTTCTATGACCTGAAGGACTGAAATAAAATCCATTTGTTTGCTTGCTTTGGAAAAGGATCAGTTTTTCTGCGTGGAAGGAAGCAGGACAGAAATGTGGCTCCTGGGGAAGAAAGGGGAATTTAGCAGGGCTGCAAATCCCCCCTGGTTCTCCCCACTGACCACGTCTTCTCACTCTTGGCCCTCTTCCCACTTTGCAAGAAAAAAAAGGATCCTAATACAAGGTTTTATGAAAGAACTCCACACTTTCCCTAACTGAGAAGCTGGAACACTTTTGTGCCAGAAAGTTACTGAAAGAAGGACCAAGTGTACCTCGAGGGTGTCTGAGGAGGAAGAATAAACTCCTGTTTTTTTGTTTTTTTTTAACTAGGGATTTAGGTCTGGATTTGGAGTTGCTGTTTCAAAGAGGAAACATTAAACAAATTGGAGATGGCCTTCTTTATACCAGACCTTACTGTGTGGAAAGCCAAGGGAATCTTGTCCTGGATTTCAGTGGAAACAGGGCTGAGAGAGTCAAACTAACCTGAGAATCCATCAGCACCAGAAGTTAACTTGTTTCTGTTGGACAGGGAGTCATTTGTAAAGAATTTTGATGCACAAAAATAATTACATAAATCTTAAAATTGGAGTATTATCTGAAAGCTACAAGTAGCTTCCTATAAATTTGAAACAGTATTTTTGACCTTCCACTTTGAATTTGTTTTACTTTTTTATTTCTGAAGGATAATGAACTAATTACTTTTACAGTTGTGGTCTCAAATGAGAGAAAAACAAGACCCTCCCTCCAAAAAAACATAGCTAGCATTCTGTTTCTCAAGATTTAGACTGCTCTTTCTTTCTAACCAGAGGTGCTATGCAATGGCAATCTGGGGAGGAGGCCCTTTTGTATTTACATGTCCTGTAGAGAAGTCCCTGCTTGCTGGGAGGGTGTTGCTGCTCTGCCAACGCGCCACGCGCTCTCTCCGTGGAAAAGCTCAGTAAAGGCTCTTTCTTGAGAAATTTTTTTTTAACGTCATGGATACTTGAAGTTTTTAAATTGCCAGATTTAAAAATGGTCAAGCCCATTTGCTTTGGTACTGTGGGAATCCTTTATGGATGCTGAAGGGAATATTTTACTTGCTGGAGAACCAGTGCCATCTTACTGTAGACAAAAACTCACTAAGCAGCAATAGATCTTCTAGGGAATACACTGCACCCGCTGTGAATTATTAATATCCTAATCTAGATTCTGTTGAAGTTAGGGGAAAGATTTTCATCAACTCCAAAAGAAGTTGAACGAGGCTATTAGCTGGCCCCAGTGTTCATGTATGTATGTAATCACGCTAAAGGACTGCTAAAAATTGAGTGCTGGCTTATTAGTTACTATAGTGATAAGGAGGAGACCATTACTGTATATGGCCTGGTTGGACTGGTTGAAAAAGGTTGAAGATGATCTCTGCATTCCTCCCCCCTGCTCGCTTTGTATTTCCATTTCACAATTCTTATCAAATTACGCTGTCAGAAATGTCCTTGTGGTTCGCCACCCCATGCTACAGTAAGCGATAACAAATTTCAGGAAACATCTGTTGCCGTGCATTAGTTGGGTAGATTTTTCCTGAAGTTAAGGATGATGTAGCTTTTACTTTGGGTTCTGAATATCTGTGCGATGCTGCTGGATGCTGACATGTTTTCGTGGCATTCTAGGCAAGCTCAGACCATTTCATGGGAGGGAAAACTCCTTCTGTGCCGGGCAAAGCCATGCCCTCCACTGCTTTCTGGGAACCTGATAAAGGTCCTTTCATCCCTGTGAAAGCAAGATCTGTGATAACTCAGCATACTTTGTGACTGTGGCTGCTCCAGGGTTTATAGCCTGGGCTTTGAAAGGGTTTTTTTTCTGTGCTTAGTGGGGTAGATAACAGTCGAGAGGAAGTTGCGTTCGACAAGCCTTTGAAGGCAAAAAAAAGAGAATATGGAGCGTACTGAAGGAAACTCAATCAATGCATATTTTTACAAAGCTAAAAGATCTTTTTCAGCTTCAGCAGTGTTGCGTTAAAGGGCAGAGTAGTTTGGCAGAAAACAAACCCGCTTGCGTTCTAACACTCCTCACCGAGGTGGGAGGCTCGGTGCGGCCAGGTTTAAATTCTGAGTGATGCCCAATCCACCACTATCAGTCCAGTCGCGTTTAATATATTAAACTACTACGATTCTGGATACACTAATAGTGGACTGCTCCTTCAGTCCAGTCGTGCTCATGAACTACCACGGCCATTTTTGTGGTCGCGTTCAATGAGAAACCAAACCAACCAGCTACTTAAACAGCGCAGTTTATTTTAGCAACAGATACATAGGTTCTTATGGGTTGCCGGTGATAAATACACTGTCTGCAAAGCACGTGCAAATAAAAGTGTTGTTAGTTATACATAATGCACGACAAAGTTATAAACAATCCAGCCTGGCTATAAATATAGGAAAGAGACCCTCTAGAGAGATTTCTAAGTTTCTCGAGGAGGCACTTGGTATAGCCTAAGTCTTACCCAAAGGCGTCCCTATGGGGGGGAAGAAAGGCTCAGCCCGTTGGATGGTCCTGGAAGTCAAAGGCAGTCTTTGATGGAGTCCTCCTCGACTTGTTCACGATGGTCTCTTCCCTGATATTCCCCCTTTCTTGGGCTATTTTTATACTATTTTTTACCTTCAAGGTGGAGTTTGAGTGACTTTAGTCATAAATACTTTTATTATGATTGGTCTAAAATTTTCTCACCTCACATTTAAAGGTATAATTTACCAAAAATTCAGGGTGCAGACTCAAGGAGGAGTGGTCGCACCTTGGAGGCGGGTAGCCTTTGGGATGGAGGTGTGTTTAGGTATTACAATGACATTGTAATGAGCAAAGTTCGCACAAAGGACAGCATTTTGTCAAAATTTGACAAACTGTTGGCTCAGGTTAGTCAGTGTGCAGCTTATCAGTGCCATAGGACCATCTCGTTCCCATATCTGCTGATTATCACAGGGCTTGGCCACGGGATCTCCACCCCACTCCATCCCCGTGTTGCTTTGCAAGCAATATTGTGCAGGGAATCACCGATGCAGTGGATTCTTCGCATACCAGCTGCGGCTGTATTCTACCCTAGAAACCTTTTGATTTTACGCTTTTCCTTAATGTGTGAACAATGCTACATTTTTGATTATTTTAGTAATTATTCCACAAGCAGTTACCACCGACGGGTCAAGATGAGTCTGGGCTTAGGAAGACGGCCTTGCTGCAGGATGCACCTGGTGTAACCTTGCTTTCTTTCCAAAGGGGGTACAGAACACAGGGATCACGCAGGGCGCCCTGCAGTCCAGCCGAGGAGCTCAGAGGCCAGCTGATGGCAGAGCAGAGCTGGGCCATTACAGAGGACAAAGCAGTTGCCACGAGGGGAAAAACATTATCCCACTTTCTGGAAAGATTACTAGCGCTTGGATATTTTTTTTTTCCTTCACTTTTTGTTAACTGCTAATATCAAATTTCTAAATTTTCTAATTTATTACCAACTAATCTCTAAATTGTTATCTAAAGGTTACCTCTGCTTTGTATTGCCTGGTCAGGTGCGTTGGTCAAAGAGAGCAGAGGGACGTTTGCATTCGCACTCTTGTAATGTGAAAGAGCCTACGCAATCTGCATGTTTGCAATTATTTTTTTTTTTTTTAACGTCAAAACCTGAAGGGGAAGTGCAGGATGCTGAGCTTTTTACCACATTTGAGATTTGCTGAACAATTGTGAAGTTTGTAGTTTCACTCTAAGACACCGTGGGTTTAGTGAAGAGAGCGGCACCTGGATTTAACCTTGTGGGTGTGCAGTTAATAACCTAAGCACAACAGCAAGTAAGCAAAAACTTCCTTGTCTGGGCTCATTAGATAATTTTCAGCTTGTCATTAACTCAGCCAAGCCAAACTGATATCTGCTGCATTCCTCAAGGATTTGTGCCAAATCATATGTTTCAACCCTTAGTAATTTCAGCTGCAAGTCTATTTTAATCTTGCTTTTTTTTTTTTTTTTTTTTTTTTTTCCTAAATGTACACAGTGCTCCACACTAATCCCCCTGGGTCCTCATTCTCCACGGTCACTTCAGGCAAATAAAAGTTAAAAAAACCCAACCAAACAAAAAAAAAAGAAATCTGCCCAAAATGCGTGGTTTTTTTGAAGTTCTGTCAGCAAATCCTCATCTAATGGGAACAGCGAGCGTAACTGCAGCGGTACCTGCTGCCACGCTCACAGGTGGGGTGGGAATGCGAATGCAGTTTTTGTCCCCAGGCCACCGAGGTGCCGGGCAGCAGGGAGGCAGGGACCGGAGTCCTCCATGACCTTGGGGCGAGCATGGCCACCTGTTGCCCTTTTTACACAAAAGCAGTGTGTGCCAGCCAGCCAGAGCCAGCACCGACCTCTCCGGGGAGCAGGGAAGAGAGCCCAGGAGGGCAGCGAAGCGCCCTGGCAGAGAAGTCCGCTTTAGAGTGCACAAAATGCTCGCGGCCGGCAGGAGAACCCTGGGCATCACGCATTGTCACCACTGCTAAGAGCCTGCGCCCAGCACTGCTGTCACCGCGACCGGGTACCCCAGGCACTGCCGGCTGCTGTTGCCGGGGAGCGTAGGTTAAAATTTGCTCTTTCGAATCGATCCCTTGTATGTTTTCTCTTTACCCATTACTGTAATATTAAATAACTTCAAAATACATACAATGAACGGGGGATCAAATAGGAAAAGAAATTGTAAAATGTTTACATATCTCAAAGTAAAATAATCGCTTTTAGTTTAGCTAATCTAAACTTAAGTGTGGCTTAATCAACTTAAATAATTTTTATTTAACGTTAAACTTTGTCTGAACTTCAAATCGTCACTCTTTTCACCTGTCGTATTGATCTATTAATTTCTTAGCCCCAACTCTGTTTCTCTCTTCAGCCAGGGAGAACGTATACGCGCCGCCATGCTGCCTTTGCCCAGTGGGGGGAAAAAAAAGTCATTATCTAAATAGTGACCCAACTGCTGGGGTGTTTTGTCCAAAATCCAGGCTTGTCACTTGTTTTTCAAGGTGCTATGCAGTTTTGTTGAGAACAGGTCCTAGCCACTGAGAAGCAGTGATTGTGCTGGGTTGTTTGGTGGCAGCCAGGACTCACTAGCCCATTCTAGAGGCTCTAGTTCTGGTTCCTTGATCGATATAATGGAGTTTGAAAGAGGCAAGGACCACCATCCTGACTGATTCTTACAACAAAGAGACTCAGGCATCATAAAAGCGATGAAAAAATAGTATGGCGAGAGCCTGGTTAGGATTTTGAGGTGCGAGTGTGTTGCTCCAGGCAGAGCTGGCCGGCGTTGGTCCGCCCGGTCAGCTGCGCCTGTCTGTGTGTTCTGTAACGTGCTGTAAGTGCCACTGTACTTCATCTTAGGGTCTCCATGTGCTTTATAGATTCCAAATTTACAGTAGCGATTAAGAGACTCGGATGTCTCAATCTGAGTGATCTCTTAATCTGGTAGTGATTAAAGCCTCAGAAATATATAAAAGGGGTAGTCATATAAAATTTGTGTTATCACACAGAGTTAAACAACGTTGCAATAGGATCTGCCACTGTTTCATGGCAGAAAATACAAGGAAGGAACTTAACGTAGTTATTTTTGAGATAGAGAATGTTAAGGTGTCTTTTTTTTTGTCTGTAGTCAAAGTTTGTTGCTGCTAGATATTTCTAGACAGAGATTTGGGAAAATCAGTTTTCTAAAGTACTGATATGTAGGTGTCCATGAATGTTACATGAAAATAAAGCTAAGCATTTCAAATACTGTTTAATATCATTTAGTGGTTTGTTACATGAAGTAGTACTCAAATACTCCTCCAGGCCTGCCTCTATGTAAGAAATAGGAATTTCATTACCCGGATGCATAGTAAAAGACACCTTTCCAAAGATAAATGCCTAACCATCCCTTTCAACACTGTTGGACATAGCTGAGTCCAGGAGGTTTGCCTCTTAAAATATAAGAAAACAGAATAGAGAATAAACTTAAGACCATTAAAACATCCCTAGACATGTTCACGAGCCGCTCCAACAAGACAAGAGGTTGCACGTGGCCTCTTCGCTGAGTCACTCCTCAGCAGTGACTGCTGAGGTGCAGCCTCTTGTCTTGTGTCGGGTAGGAGAAAGGAAAGGACTTCAAGCAGCCTCGCACGTGCTTGAACACTGGCAAGGAGAGGACAGCTTGCGAGGACCAGCGTGCTCCTGTGTGGGGAAGAAGCTCCTGCATCCTGTAGCAGGCACCCGTCTGCACCGGCTGGGCTGCCATGCTGCGTGAGGCGATGGAGGGTGGCACTGATGGCAGGACATGGCTGGAGCTAGGGGAGATCAGGGGTATGATCAAGTGAGGTCTCCGCAGTGGAGGAGTTGAGGTTGTAGGATGTCGAAGCACGGCAGTGGGATGGGATGGGGAAGCACCAGGTCCGAAATGATGGCTTGACCGGCTCGTGCTGTTCAGGAATGGGATAGGGAAACTCTATTTCCAAGAACGACTCAGTGTCCTGCCTCTAAAGCTTGCTTGGGTCCATGCACTACAGCAGAATGTACGCTAGCCAGTGCTCCCCAGCAGAGAAATGGTGCCAATACTTGGTCAGTCTTTTGTGTAGACAACTGGATATACGCTCAATGCGTAATTTGATTAGCAGTGGTTCCCAATAACATAGACATGGTCAAACAATGCTTATTTTCCACTTATTAACAGCATTTTAGCAAGGAGAGGCATATTTAGCCTGTTTTTCACGTCTATTTCCTATAACAGAGTTTGCATAGGAAGGTTTGTTACTCACGAGCCAGACCTATTTGTTTTCCTGCTCAGTGAATCACCCCATCAGTGCGGGAGGGCGGAATTGTTTCCACCCGTTTCCAGAGACAATACAGGTGATTTATGATGAAGGGCCTTGACAAGTTGCTCTTTTAATCCCTGGATTGGCTTTTATCCCAAATGAAGATGTAGTTTACTGACGTACCTTGTTGTGGAATACTTTAATGGGGTGTATGTTGGCCATGCTGATCTTATCCACGTCCTACAAGCCTTTTATTAAAAACATTCCCAGGGCTCGTCTTCCCCACAACGTTAACCTGTGTGTTGGCTCTAGCTCTCTCCCTGTCTAAACACAGCCTCGCACCGAAGCGTGAAGAAGTGTGCAACCTCAGTTTTGTAGCCAAGAAGGAGCATTAACTAAAGCCTGAGCTGCTCCGGCTGCCAAGCCAAGCTCCCTGCCCTTCGTCCCCCTTTCCCACAGGAGCCAAGCACTGGAGCAAGGCTTGCCACACATGGGAACCGTAAGGTTTTTCCAGGAGCCTGTGCTTCAGGGTCTTTTTGTGCTCGGTGGCTTGCATGGGTGGCCTCCGCGGATCTTTTCCCTCTGTTGAAGCTAGGCAGATGATAACCTCCAAGGCCTGCTGGCCCACCAGCCTGGACTGGCATCTGCAGGCTTGCCTTGTTTGGCACTTGATGGGCTGGGGCAGATGAGATGTGGGGCCATCCGTTCAAAAGCAGCGCGCTGTTTACACACAGGGCTTAAGCGTTGTGACATAGGCGTTATATGAAAACGCAAATGGCAGAATTGGTGTACACGTTCCCGTATGCAGACGTGTTTTGTAAGAAATAAGGTTCGTTGAGGCTTTTTTGAATGCTAGGCACTAATTTAAAATCAGAGCATCAAAATCACTATGTACACACTCTTTGGCTTTTGGAAAGGGCTTGGTCCTCATTAAGTCTTTCTCTGTTCCCTTTCTGACCCCTGTAGGCACACACTGAGTCGGAGGAGCCCAAATGAATCCCTGAAGTGGTGGAGTATGCTTTTTAGCTTGCAGGTTTGGGCACGTGAGCACACTCAACTTGAGATATCCTTTAAAAGCAGATGTTCCATGCTGTGACATCTGGCCGGCTCCCGGGGCTGAACTTGCGCTTGTGCACCAACACCCGTTGGAAATAGTCGTAAGGAGGTGTGGGTATGTGAAGAATGTGAAAACATGCCGTGCATTTGGAGGTCATCGCTGGCGAGGGACGTTCAATATACTGTAGTCTGGCACTACTTGGGGCTCCGCTGCTTGGTTTTGTGTTAAATGTGTGCTGGTGAACTCTAAACTGTGGTAAATAAAACAACTTACTCCTTTTGCCAGCCAGAAAAGATTGTGCTTGGGATATGCTTCAGCAGAAGAGACGGTATTTTGTTTTTTGACACAGACGCTTTGTTTCCTAGTTGGAGTTTAAACACAATAAATATTTAACTTCTGAGCTTACTTGCTCTGATTATCTCTGTGTAATATTTTACTTAACGTTCACTTAGGCAGATGGAACATTATTGTCGGATTATATATTTCTGTAAAATAGCTTTATACATTGCAGCTTCTGTTCTCAAGTAGATTTTAGACATAATGCATGTAAACTTTATCTTTTCTGTGTGATGCCTTTGACCCTCAAAAAGATAGATATACAGAGGAACGGTGATTGGAGAAAATCTTTCAGAAGAAGAAAAGTGAAATAGTTGGCTTGTTCTTATTGCGGCAGCAGAACATCCTTCTGTTGTTTGTGGTTTTACTTAAATTAACTCTCAAATTTGAAAAGCTTTACATTGATCGTTTGGATGAAGCAAGTAGTAAACTTGCACGTAAACTTGCACACGTGTACAGCCTGGAGAGGGAAGGGGGAGGGGGGGGGGAAAGGCAGCCTGTGAACCAAAGTTCAGAGAAAGAAAAAGGACTGGGTGGCAAATGAACGGCCTTTAGCACAATTTAATCTGTGGCTGCTTTACGCTGGCTTTTCCAGTCCTGCGTCATTACACAGGTACCTTGTCATTCGAGGAAATAACATTTTCGTTAGGCTGACATAAGCAAGCTGCATCAGTTACGGCCAGGGTGTCTTCTTTTTACCAGACAGAATATTATCTCCACAGGAGTCCTCGATCTCCTTCCTGTCTTCTGGGGTTCAAACTGACACCCCAGTGCTGTGGGAAGGGCAGTTCCTGTGTGCTGAGTGGGAACTAAACGGGGACTTTGTCAGTTCATACAGCTGCTGGTCATCAGAAGATCCCAAACCATAAGCCATGTATTTATCTTCAAGGGGATTGGGGGCAGGAGAAGGAGAAATATTTGATAAACAAAGACAGTAACAGAAAGTGGGAGGAATGGTACGCATAGCTGAAAAATCCTTTCTGTATTTAAAAACCCTACAAAATCCTCAAAACCCAACAAGTAATTACATGTTTGAAAACATATATTAGCTATTTAAGTTGGCTTTCTAGTTTTGTTTCCTTTTTTTTTCTGAAAAATCTCTCTATATATATTTGGGTATGTATGTGTATATATATATATTATGTCTCTTTTCTGGTTTGCAACAGAAGTTTTGCAAATGTTTTCTTCTTGTGCTTTTCTACAGAGGATTTCATAAACACTTTATTTTTCTGGCCAGATATCTCAATGCTTAGAAGACCTATATTTCATGGAACTCATTACATTCATGACTTCCTTACTTCTGTCTTTCTAAGCTGAAGAACTATTTACGGTAACCTAACAAGTGTGACTGAAGCATGGTTAAGGCTGGCCCTGCACAGACCTCCATCTGCCAGTACAGCTCATTCATGACATCAGTATGTTTGACTTTGTGTTCATTTGTGTGTAAAGAAGATGGATGACTATGGTCTTCGGGAATTCCCCCAAATATATTTTTCTCTCTGACTTAGGACAGAGTTTCTTACTTCTGGGAGGCTCTTACCTTTGGGATATTTGCTGTTATGTCTGATGCGATGTGTTGTGAACATTTCAGATGAAGATGCACCTGTATAGTGAGATAGATCTGAAAAAAACCATGGCATAGAAATCATAGACTCATAGAATCATGGAATGGTTTAGGTTGGAAGGGACCTTGAAGATCATCTAGTTCCAACCTCCCTGCCATGGGCAGGGACACCTCCCACCAGACCAGGTTGCTCCAAGCCCCATCCAGCCTGGCCTTGGACACCTCCAGGGATGGAGCTTCCACAACTGCTCTGGGCAACCTGGGCCAGTGCCTTACGACCCTCAGAGCGAAAAATTTCTTCCTCATATCTAAATCTACATTCTTCCAGTTTGAAGCCATTCCCCCTTGTCCTATCACTACATGCCCTTGTAAAAAATCCTTCCCCAGCTCTCCTGTAGCCCCTTTAGGTACTGGAAGGCTGCAATAAGGTCTCCTGGGAGTCTTCTCTTCTCCAGGCTGAACAACCCCAACTCTCTCAGCCTCTCCTCACAGCAGAGGGGCTCCAGCCCTCTGATCATCTTTGTGGCCTCCTCTGGACCCGCTCCAATAGGTCCATGTCCTTCTTATGTTGGGGACTCCAGAGCTGGAGGCAGCACTGCAGGTGGGGTCTCCCCAGAGCGGAGCAGAGGGGCAGAACCCCCTCCCTCGCCCTGCTGGCCACGCTGCTGGGGATGCAGCCCAGGATACGGTTGGTCTTCTGGGCTGCAATCACACATTGCTGGCTCATGCTGAGCTTCTCGTCAATCAGCACCCCCAGGTCCTTCTCCTCTGGGTTGCTCTCGATCCATTCTCCTCTGAGCCTGTATTTGTGCTTGGGATTACCCCGACCCAGATTCCGTTGTCCTAAACAAACCAGTCATCTGTCGCAAGCCTACAACATCTTATTCTTGGCTCTTCCTCACACAGTACCTCTTTGTCCCAGCTCTAGCTATCGTATAACCTCAAAGAAGCTTAGGTCCCCATGTCACCACTGTCTTTCGACGTGCGGCAGGAATACCCAGGTGACATGCAACCAGAAACGTGCCAGATATTTCTGTGAGAGCGGGGCACACTGGTGTCACTGCCAGGCCCTGGGGACACCTGTAGACCTTAATGGCCCTGAGCAGCCTCACCTTGAACCCCCACCCATGTCCCTGCCCAGTGGTCCAGGGGCTCCACTTAAGCTCAGGCCTGGGCCATGCCATTCCCAGCCCTGTTCCGTGCTCTCCCAGCTTCCTGATTTGTTTTTCCTGGATGGAGCCTGGAGGGACATTGCAGGTAGCTTGTCTCCAGCCCTGTCTCTTGCATCAGTCCTAGACATGTGTCCCAGCCTTGTCTTCAGTCCTGGCGCTGGCTCCAGCCGCTCCCCACTGGGTCTCTGCGTGGACCCCAGCCCTGGGTTGTTATCTCAATTTGCCAAGAGCTGTCAGCAAGACCGGTCGGTGTCACCTACATGGATGCCCTGGGACTGCTCCTCAAGGGACAGCATTGCCTCTGCTGGAGTCGCCCGTGGCTCCCTGCTCTCTCCCTGCTATGGAATGACCCCACTCCCCCTTCCTGGCATTTCCTATCTGGAATTACCCTTTCTCAAGTGTATGAAACAGTTACAAATGCAAAACGAACACTATTCCATTTCCCACAAGGAAGAGGGTTGACAAAACATAAGTAACTCTGCCTGCTCCGTGGACCCAGTAGCTCATGTTTTTTAATTGCAATATATGCTAGTCATTTTGAAGTGCTTATTTACATAACATTTCTTTGTTTTTCTTCTCTTGAGATTCCGCGCAAGTGTTAGCAGATGCAGATACAGTATGGTGGAAGGCTAGGCAGTCTGTTTTGTATAAAAATGATACACTTGGGATGGCTCTCAAATGGTACACTTGGGATAACCCGATTCAGTAGACTGATGTGCGTGCTCTGTAAATCAAAATAAAAAGAACACAGCTAAGAGATTATTTTTTTTCTGGCAGATGCTTTGTCAATGATAACCAATACATGTATATAAGAACAGTACTTCAAAATCAGTATTATTGGGAAAAGCAAATGCTGTTGCTGAAAATTATATAATATCCATACATTGCTGAAATGGAAATCCTCTGTTTTGGGGAATCTGTTTACAGGATAATTGCTCTGTTAACTAAATGGTCCTGGGGAGAAGAGGGGTCCAAGAAAGCTGATTGATTTTCCAAGGATCACCTTCTCCAATCTCAACAGTGGCCCATCCCCATGAGCACGTAGTCAAGCAGAGATGATCCTTCCCCTCTAATCAGCACCGGTGAGGCCACACCTGGAGAGCTGTGTCCACTCTGGGCTCCCCAGTACAGGAAAGACACGCACATACTGCAGATTGTCCAGTGAAGGGCCATGAATGTGGTGAAGGGACTGGAGCTTTTGTCATACCAGGAGAGGCTGAGCAAGCCGGGATTGTTCAGCCTCAAGAAGGAAAAGCTTGATGGTGGGGGGGATCTTGTTGGTGTGTATAAATACCTGTTTTGGGGATGGGGGGAGATGGAGGCAGACTCTTCTGAATGGTGCCCAGTGAAAGGACAAGAGGCAATGGGCACAGACTGGAACACAGCGAATTCCCTTTAAACAAGAAAGGCAGAATCTCCTTTTGGATCTCTTTATTTACTCATTTGGCTTATCTGATTAACTTAATGACAGCAGATTTCCCTAGTGAAATGGGTTTAGAGCCTGTATGCCCTGTACGTCAATAAAAAGAATCGGTGACATCTCAAATACAATTTAAAATGCAAATGTAGTTGTTAAAGTGTCCTAGCACACGCTGATCCCCAGGAGCCATGTTCCTTAGTTCCCGTGTGTACGACATCCAATTTGTCATTGTAGATTTTGTTTATGTACCGCTCCTACTTCCCTGTTTTCTACATAGGTTTTTCTAAGCAGTTTGGTTGAGACCAGGTTCCTCTCTTTTCCGATCACCTGGAAAAAAGCCAATCTCACAGAGGAATGTAGTCCCTGGATGTATAATCTTGTGATCGTCAAGTAGGAGTAGAGAGGTGATACCTGGCATTAGTGACATACCTATTTAAATATTTAAATATTTAAATATTGCTTAGCTGGGACTTTTGCAATTTCATGTTGATGGCAGGACTCATGAAAAGGTATGAGCGAGAGAGAGAGAGACTTTTTAGAAACCTTCTTTCCAGTGAGAGAAGAGAAAATCAGTTCACTGAAGCTTGTCTGAGAGAGGGCTAAAACGTGTTGTTTATGGCCTTTATGGAGAAAGATGTGATAATGAAGGATTAATTAGCACAGCAGATAAAATCATCATGAGTTTTGGTGGTTGGCAGGTGGAAGCTAGATGCATTCAGGACAAAACATGAAGTCACCGGTGCCTGAGATGCTGTATTTCTACATCACTTGATTCCTTCATCCAAAACCCTGGACGTAACGCAAAAATCACCCGGCAGAGCCCGGCTGTGTCTACACCGGCATGAGGTGTGGTGCAACCAGTATAGGTTAGGGGTGGACCTGCTGGGAAGTAGTTCTGAGGAGAAGGATCTGGGGGTCCTGGTAGATAGTAAATTCTCCATGAGCCAGCAATGTGCCCTGGTGGCCAAAAAGGCCAATGGAATCCCGTGCTGCATAGGGAAGAGTGTGGCCAGCAGGTCGAGGGAGGTCATTCTCCCCCTCTACTCTGCACTGGTGAAGCCACAACTGGAATATTGTGTCCAGTTCTGGGCTCCCCAGTTCAAGAGAGACAGGGAACTACTGGAGAGAGTCCAGCGTAGGGCAACTGAGATGATTGAGGGATTGGAGCATCTCCCTTCTGAGGAAAGGCTGAGAGAGCTGGGACTCTTTAGCCTGGAGAAGAGAAGGCTGAGGGGAGACCTTATTTTGGCGTACAAGTATCTAAAGGGTGGGTTGAAGGAGGATGGAGCCAGACTCTTTTCAGCGGTTCCCAGTGACAGGACAAGGGGCAATGGGCACAAGTTGGAACATAGGAAGTTTCGTTCAAATACACGGAAAAACTCCTTTACGGTTCGGGTGGCAGAGCACTGGCCCGGGCTGCCCAGGGAGGCTGTGGAGTCCCCTTCTCTGGAGATTTTCAAGACCCGCCTGGGGGCAGTCCGGACTAACGTGCTCTGGGCAATCCTGCTGTGGCAGGGGGGTTGGACCAGATGATCTCTAGAGGTCCCTTCCAACTCTGAAATTTCTGTGATTCTGTGAAGAGGAACAACCCAGCAGAGCCACCGATGTCCGTGCTGCCCGTGCTTTGGGGCTGTATTCGGACTGGCCTTGGCGGTGCTACAGCCTCCATCGGCAGCTGCAGTCAGTCAGATGCACCGCTGGACTACGTGCTTCCATTCCCTCCCCTGAGAAAGGAATTTATTTTGCATTTCTGGGCCTCTCCACACCTGAAACCGAGTGCAGCCGAGTGGGGACTACCAGCAGCTTGACAAGCGTGCTCCTCCTTGATGCTAAAACGTGAAGATGGGCTCGTTCATTTGGTAAAAACCTCTTTATTTTGCAGGAAGTCCTATGGTCGGTATACTCCACTATAAACTGAAGCAACAAGAAACAGCGGTCGCCTTTATGTAAAACAGAAGTATCTCCAATAATTTACAATATGTATATATATATAAACGCGTGTAGTCTTAACTCACATCCACACTTAGAATAACCCAAAATAACACCCACGAAGCACAGGAGACAACTACGGCCATGCCCAGTGCCCAACACAGCGGGACTTTAGCGGCGTGGGTTGATGATTTACCGGTCGAAGGGACTGACGAAGCGCACGGCCGTGCCAAAACCAGCTCCGGCCACTGCCAGAGGCCGCCGCCGTGGCCCCAAGCGCCCCTGCCTTACCGGGAGGCACCTCAAACCCTTGGTCCCCTCACAAACAACGTGTGGCGGGGGCGAGCAGCGGGGCGGCGGCGGGAGGCCGTGAGGTGAGAGGCCGTGAGGCGGGAAGCCGTGAGGCGGGGAAGCCCTGAGGCGAGCGCCCGTGAGGCGGGAGGCCGTGAGGCGACCGACCGTGACGGGAGCACCGATGAGGGGACCGGCCCTGAGGCGAGCGGCCGCGCCGGGCCGTGGCCCGGGGGCGGGGAGGGAGGGAGTCAGGGAGGGATGGAGGGAGGGAGGCGCGGCGGCCGGGGCGGGCCGGGCCGGGCCCTAGCGCCCGCCGGGCGGGAGGGCGGGCGGAGGAGGCGGGCTCGGCAGACGCACACGCCGCTCCCGCCGTGCTCGGCTTAAATAGGGCGGCGCCGGGGGAGCCGCGCACAAGCATAGCCGTGGTTGTTGTTGCCGCCGCCGGGAGGTGAGCGGGGTTCGGGGGGTGCTGGTGCCGCTGCCGCCCGGGGGCGAGGGACGAGGCGGCGGGCCCGGCCGCGCTGAGGGCCGGCGGCTGTCAGGGAGGCGCCGGCCGCTGCTGAGGCGCGCTGGCTCGGCCGGGGCCTGCCCTTCGCCGCGGGGCGGGGGCGGCCTGCGTGGCCGCTGTCACCTGCGGGGCCGGGCGGTTGGCGGCGAGGGGCGGTGGGTGCCGGCGGGGCGGTCCCGCCGCCGGTCCCCTCAGGGATCCCGGCCTTCTCCCCCGGCCCGCCCCCCCCCCCCCCTCCGCTTCCCATCCGCCGGCGCTGCGGCAGCTCCGGCTGGCAGCGGCATTGTTCGGGCTCCAGCGCTGCCCCGGCCCCCGGCACGGCCCGGGGTAAGCAGCTCGGGTGGTCGTCCCGGCTCCCGGAGCAGCCCCCGGCTCTGCCCGGCCGCTCAGTGCTGCCGCTTAACCGGAGGGGGTTCCCCGTTTGGTTGCTGGACGTTGTCTTCGAGTAGGTCGTTCTGACGGGCGTGAATGCAGCATGTACTTGAAGCAGCTTGGGTTGTTTGTGGTTGTTTTTTTTTTCTTTTTGTTTTTAAGCAGTTGGGAGCGCGTATGGAAACGTAGCGTGAGGCAAGCTGGCCTAAAATGGAAGGTTGAGCGGCTTTGACTTTGCAGGCCGCCTCTCTGCTGTTAGGTAGGACTCGCAGTGCTACAGCGCAGGGATTCAGCCTGGCTACACGGTGCTTTTGTTCTAGGATGCATACATTTCTCGTTCCTGTTGAACAGGAATTGCAGCACTTGGAAGCCTTCTGAATTTCTAAAGGGCACGTCTGTGAGCCGTCTCAGGTGTTATAGTCACCCTCTTGGACCGAGTAAGCCATCTAAACGTATGCCTCGCTTGGGTAAGAGTCTGAGATGTGATGGTGAGGTCCTGTGATAGGAAAGAGTGACATCTAAAGAGACTGCTCTCGAAACCCCATGGTTCTATACCTGTACCTGGGCCACAGAGCTATTCCATGTGGTGTTAGCAGATTTTTTTCATCCACCTTGCTTTACAAGGAACCGTGCAGTCTCCTGAGCCTGCTCAGGAGTATTTGTTTGTATTCGCCTCTCTGCTTGCAATGCGCTGTCAGACTCACAAGCTGAGATTTCTCAGCTCAAGAGATTTGGATCAGATTTCTTGGGTCAAGAAATTCTGAGCATAAGAAGGCATTGAGTTTTCTGAAAAAATACCTTTCTTTTCCTGTTGCAACAATAGCAGTATTAATAATGCAGAAACTGGAATACAAAGTTCCTCATGGAACCATACTGTTACTGCCTGATTCTTTAAAGTCCAAGGATATGTAGCTTGCTTGTATTGGAATATGAAAATGTCTGAGGATGACTGATGGGGAAAATCTAAAGCTTGTAATTACAAGTAGCTGTTGTGTGTAGTGTACACGATGCAAGGTCTTGAGCAAACGGTCTTAGCCTATTCTGAGGATGGTATGATCATAATGAATTTAAAAGGCAGCTTCTAAATTTGGTAGACGCTGTTTTACAACTACAAATCAGCCAACATGAGATTGGAATTAAGTCTTCAGTTCTTGAGCAGCAAGCCCCCAAGTAGCATTTTGCTTCAAGGGCAAGTACAAGGTTGGTGTCGATGGAAAAACAAAACCAGTAATTCAAAATGGAAGGAAAGACAACTTTGAAATACTTATCTGGGTAAGTGACTCTGCTGTTTCGTGAGTAAAATCCCTGTAGCTGATTCTCCTACCTTATCGCTGCACTAGAAATGAATACAGCATGGGATTTTTCTGAGAGAGGTGGGTTATACCTTCTCTGGCCTGCCTGTGTTGATCTCCAGTAAGGAAGAGTAAATAGCTTCTCTTCTTTCTCTTCACCTCCAAGAAAACAACACTTTGTCTAATGTGAGCAACAGAAGATATTAGTGGGGGTTTGTGTTTTGTTTTTATTTTCTAAATCTTTAATACAGTTAATTGAAATGAGTAGACTCAAAGGCTAATGGCACACAATTTTTCTAGCGTGCAGCAGAGAGGGAGAGAGAGATTCTGGCCCAAGGGGATACATTGCTTGATAAATTGGGCTTCTGGTAGTCTGATGAATAGACTGCCAGCCATATCCTACTTCCCTGCTGTGCTAAATTACTGGTTAAATATTTTAATATGTTAAATATAACTAGTGGTAACTCCCCAGAAATCCTTCACAAATGGGGGAGACGGTTTGTTCATTGGTGCATGGTTTTTGCGTGGGAGTCCACAATGCTGCGTGGCTCAAGGAAGCACTGCTGTACAGCACTGACCTTTACAGGCAGTAGGCTGAACCCTGGCTGCAGATGGGGGGGCTTGCGTTTCTGCAGATCCTGCCTGACTCCTGAAACAAGGACACTTGATAGCACAAGGCTTCTGCTGTCTCTTGCTGCCTTTCATGCTGGGAGATATTAATCTACAGAGAGCAAAATATCATAGTAAAATAGTCGGTTTTGGTTAGGGTTTAAATCTTAGTCGTAGTGGTAGTTTGTCCAAAACTGACTGAAAACAGCTTGCATTGTTTTATAGCGATTTAGAGGAAAAATGGGTTTTGTAGTTGGACAATTTAAGGCAGAAGTGTATGATGTCCCATTTGCAGAAAAGGACTTCTGGCTTTTTGTATGAATTAGTGTTCTTAAACACAGCACTCTTAAAAGCTTTTTAGTTTGATACTGCATGTGCCTTACTTCCAAAACTTGGCCTCTACAGTTGGGCTGCACTAATAACTTGGTGAGGGTCGATTAGTTTCCTAGGAAAGCTAGAAGAAAATGCTTACTGTTACTGACTCAGAGGAAATATGGGGATACTTTAATACCTGAGGTCAAGAGGTTGCTTGGTTTGTCATAATCTTTCTGTTGATGCTGGTGTTGGGAGGTCACCCGGTGAACCAGTTGCTTCTTGTAAGTACTTACTGATTTGCCCAGTCTCACAGTGTTAAGGGTTATGTGGTGGATGGTTTTTTTTTAAAAAACAAACAACTTCTGAATGTGAACACTATCTACTGTGATGCAATGTGGCTTAGTGTGCCTGACCCAGGTTGCCTTCTGCTAGACTTCAGGTGCCAGGAGTAAGAAACTCAATTCTTGGAGAGTGTCAAGCGAGCACTTGAAGCATGTGTTAACTTGATGTTGCATACTGGCCTTTCTGAATAGTAGCCTTTTCTTGGAAGGAGCAGAAAAAATAAGTTGGTATGATCTGATCAAGCTCTTAATGCCACCAGAAAGCTGTGGGCTTGTAGTGATTTGCTTCTGTAGGGTGATTTTTTTTTTTTCATCTAAACTGTATTTGGATTGAGGTTAAATTAAGAGTAGTGCCATGATGTACTTGCAAATCGGAGTTGTGGGGATGCAATTCTAATGGATAATAATTTAGGCTGCAAAATAGATATTTGTAAGCATCTTCTGTGGTCTTTGAAGATGAGAAACTGATAAGACTGTTCAGTGCCATGTGGTGTGTGTATAGGCATGGATCAAAGGAAACATAAATTGATCGCTGTTACGAAGGTTTTAGTGGGAAGTGTTGGTTTTCCTTAATATACAGGGTCACTGAGTGCTGCTGCAGGACTGCAATTGCACAAAAGGCATTGAGCAGGTTCTTGTCACGTGGTTCAGCTCCTGAACTTGAATAAACTCGAGTGACCTCATTGGTGTGCACTCAGATTACTTGTTGGACATCATTAAGAGGCAAGAATCCAGGTGTTGTTCCATTTGATTGTTGGAGGATTGCAGCCAAACGTCTGAGGACAGGGCTGTGACTTTACTTGTAGATGGGGACAGAGCCCTGACACATCAGTATCGGATGTAGCGCTCCTTAAAGGTTGCAGCAAGAGTCTTAACTTCAGTTGCACCTTACGGAGTAAATCACCGTGGCCCAACTGATGGGGCTGAATCCAGCCTACAGGGTGCCTCCCTCTGGTCCTGCCATGTCCCAAATGCAGGAACAGAAACTGAACCAGCAGAGGCAACCTGAACTGTTGCACGATGCCTTGTGGTCGCTCAGAGCCAGATTGCGGGGCTGAAGCGGGGGTTGGAGGTGTGTGTGGGGAAAATATTAAGGACCTGCTGGTTCCTGTCTGTACAGGGGATGGGTTCTTCACTAACAGCTTTTTAGTTCCTCCCTCTTTACTGTTGCAGGAAAGTGAATCTGTCAGTTACTGCTTTAAAAGGAGGGTTTATAGCTCTGAAGCCTGGCTAGGGGAGCTATGTTATTCTGGGTAAGACAAGATGTTTGGGTTTTTTAATTGGGGGCAGGGGGAGGATGGGACTGGAGGAGGAGGAGGGTGGAGTAGTGGATTAGACAGTTCAACAGTACTTGGTTTGTTTGGGAAAGTCCTTTGTGGCTATGGAGAGACTGTCACGTTATGGGTGACATGACAGGCTGCACCACAGGAGACATCTTCCTGTTGTATTCATGTTATACAGGGCTTAAACTGAGGATTCTCCTTCATAGGTAGATTCTCATTCTACCTATGCTTCCTTTGCTGTGTCTTAAGGTGGTTGTGTTTCCTTGCTGGTTACAGTTTGGCTCTGTCACAGGTGGCAGGCAAGTTACTGCCTTGGCTGCAGGGCTGGGGGAGAAAATCTGGGAGGCCTTGCATACAGTGTTTGGAGCTGCACGCTAAAGGTGTAGTATTGCAACAGTCCATCCCTTTTCCCAGCTGTGCGGTCTTGTTTCCTTCTGGGAGCTAATGGCTATCTGGTCATCCAGACAAGAGTTGGTCTAGCTGAGAACTAGCATCAGAACTAACCCAGGAAAACGGTGTTTGCCAGATCACCTCCCTTGTGTCACTGCACAACCAGATGAGTGCCTGGCCAGCATGAAGAGGGTTGCGGGAGCGTGTATCTGGGGCAGGCTGGACTGACTCAAATTTAAGCTGATTGTAAATGCACTCTGAGATTAGGATTATGTATTTTATTCACACAAAAGGATTTATCTTGTTAATAGCCAAAGCTATTTGTTGCACCCTCTTTTTTTATACTTGATGAAGGAGCTTGAACATGATTCTGCCCTTGGTCTTTCAAGAGATGTGTGGAGAAAGGCTTAAATAAAACAGAGATCCGTGGGAGCTGTGCAATGTAACCTGTAACGGTAAGAAAACAACAAACCGCAATGGCAAGTAGCTGGCAGGATAACTCAAAGGTATATAAGTGGCTGATCCCCTGTTCCAGCATATCGTAGTGCCATATTCCTCACAAAAAGAGATGGGCAACTTGTCTCGTAGCTTTCTCCTGCCTGCAAGAGGGTGTAGAAATAACACAGCCACTTCTTTTACACCATGTAGTGGACCTGCCTTTATGGCAAGCCACTGCAGTGCTAGTGTGCTGTTCATCTAAATATTAGGATAGAGAGGAAGAGAGGCCATTGGTTCTTGGGGTTGTTTTCTTTGCCACACAGAAGCTGACGGCTGCTCTCCTGTTCTCTTCCGTTGCACTCGAACGATGTCTGGCTATGGATAGACAATAGGCAGGCTGCTGCCGGCTGTAAATAGCCCATTGTACGCCGAGAGTAGGAGCAGCAAAGAACGGCGGAGTCCTGCCAACTTGGGTCGTTGCCTTGAGATACTGGCTCTGCTGTAAAGAATGAGTCTTGGGTGCTGTTGGGGTGTGTGTGAGCAGAGAGAGCTGGCTTTGTCTGAGCCATACAGAACTCCTTAACGGAACTGATACCATGAGTTCAGAGGGATGCTTTCAAGAGCTGGATTTTGGGAATTGCTGTTTCTATGGAGGTGGCCAGGACAGGTAGTTATCTCTGAAGCAGTTTTGCCCTGTCATTAAAACCACTTTCCCATATCTGTCGTTGTTTCTAAACTTGCAAACAAACCAAGGTGCATTGGTTGCATTGAGGAAAAAGTGCTTTTGACCTCAAATCCATTCTGCTCTAAGTTTTTTGCTACATGTAGCAACCTGAGTATCACAGACAGGTACTTCTCCTATCCAGGATCTTCCTTTGCATCTCCAGCTGTGACTTCCAATCACTTGCTATCCTGTCTCACACTGGGGCGGAGTTCCTGAGTCTGTTCCTGGTAGTCCAGATCCTATCTGGATGAGAAGCAATTGCAGGACCCGAGTTTGTGAAGGGACTATGGCTTTTTTGCTTGTCTTGAGTGAGCAGACTTAGCTGGGTCCTTCCTTGAGGAAAAGGACTGAAAGCCAGATCCTAGCTCCACTGGGAGGATCTTCGTATCTCAATCTAAAGACTCTAAACCACTTTCCTGGGTCACAGTAAAGACCCTGGATGTCTGATGTGATTGGAACACGAGCCAAGTAAATACTGAGATGGATCAAAGAAGGCTGGGAGGCATTGAATCCTTCTTTCTTGATGGGGTGTATCTGGACGCATATGTTAAGAATGCGAGTTTATTCTCCCTGTTGCATCTGCCTTTGTCTTAAATACAGAAAACAAGAGTTGATATGACGTAGCAGATAGCGTTGAAGCTAGGAATTGCTTAGTCTTGTGGAAAACTCTGTCCTAGCCTTCTTTTTGTGTGCTGATGAGGCAGAAGGTGTAATAAAAAATGTCATCCCTCAGTATAAACCTAAGCAATAAAATGTATCATTATGTAACTGATAACTTGCAGTATAACTGTTCAAGAAAGGTTTTATGGTACAGGCTTCTCTACAAACAACTGGTCAAGGTAATGAAAAGTAGTGGTGTGCATCTTTTTTTTCTTCACTGAGGCTGAAATCGTAGCAGCTCCTTGACTACAATGGGACTTGTGAGTGAAATGATCATGTTTACTTCAGTTCTTGTTAGCTGTAATGGCACCACTGCCTTTTGAAAGAGTAACTCTCTAATTACACTGCATTCCTAAATCATACAGTGTGTGTGCGCAGGACAAATCATGACTAATGCAGAGAGGAAAGCAAGTATCGGTTGTTTTAAAAGTCAAAGGTGCTTATTGTAGGGCTTGAGGAGGAAAGAGCTAAGCTTGCTCTTAGCCCTTACATACATTATAGCCCCCTTTTTCTAGTTTCATAACCTGGTGTCTATAATATACCCAAAATTAACTTGTAAGCCAAGATTTCGTTGTTGGAATGACTTCTTATTCTTGCTGTTCATTTGTATATATTAAAACTTCAGAGGTAGTTTTGATGCCTTCAATGCTGGTGACCATGCTTTGATGCATAAAAAGCAACAGCATGGTCATCCTATTAAGTCAGTAATTGATTTTTATTTTTTATTTTTTTATGCCAAGGGAAGCTGGAGAGTTTCCTTCTTAATATATTCAGTTCTTCTTTTCCTTCCATTACTACAGCTTGATGTATTGTGGATTTTGAGGATAGTCTGCTGTGTGTCACAGTGCAAATAACCGAAAGGCCTGTAGTGGCCTGGAGTCCTGTCCTGAGGCTATGCCACAAGAGCAAAGAAAAGGGGGGAGGATGGGCAGTGCCTGCAGGCTGGGGAGCACGTCATCTCTGGAAGGGTCCCAGACCCATGGAACTTGATTCCACCCTGATGCTGCCCCCATCTGTGACCTTACTTCAGCCTGTCCTTCTGGTCATGTTGTGAAACCATGGGCCCTTTGAACTATTGTCATGGCTTTTTTTGCTGTTTCTGGCAAATCATTACCCAAATACCAGTTAGACTTTTTGTGAACTAGACAACTCCTCCAGTGCCTGGTTGAATAACTGATTTCAGCAGCAAAAATTCCAAGGGCAGACTGTAAACTAGAGATTTTCCTGTAGAAATATGGAATCTTAGCCTGGTATGGTTGGTTTTAAAACTAATAAGCATATAATTCTGCCTGCTTGGATTTCAGCGTCTGCTACACTGCCATCCTGCAGCAGTGCATTGTTACACGGTATGTTCTAGTTATTTAAACACACATTTTGACATTCTCTAGGTCCTTTGTTTTTAGTTCTGTTGTCCATAGGAAATGGCCGGACCTAAATTATCTGAGTAAATACATCTCGGCTCTTCAAGCAAGCAGGAAAGCGTTGCTTCCCCCCAGCCCAGCCCAGCCCAACCCAACAGTGGCCATTGCCAGCTGTCCCCGGGTGGCAGGAGGCTGAGCGGGTGACAGGCGGTGGTGAGGGCTGCTGCCAGCCGGGCAGGCAGGAGCCCTTCAGCAGGCAGTGGGGTGACTCGGTGTGGGTTGCCATTGGCCTCGGGCAGGCCGGCTGCCTGCTGCTTACCTCTCACCTACTGGGCAGGAGCTGGTGGGTTTGGCATGTGACAAACGTCCCGGGAGACCTTGGCTGTAGAGGAGAGCACCAGCTGAGCTGACTTCAATCCCTTTTTTTCCATGGCTGGTTCTTGCTGTGGAATATCCATGTCGGGGAACAGCCTCTTTCGGCTCTTCCTTCTCTGTGAACGTGACAAATCAAATGTGCTTCCTGTACTTGATTGTATTGCTGTGTGCTGCTGCCCTGGGCCTCCTTAGATGCTGCTTTAGTCTGCCTCGTGACCAGACATAAATTGCTGGCATGGTGCTGGGAGAAATAGGAAGCTTGCTAACATAGAGGAGCTATAGGAGGATATCAGCTGTGAAGGCAGCTTGCTGTAGTGAGCTTTCTGTGCACAATTGAAGGGAGAGTAGAAAAGAGACAGTGAGTTTACTGAATGGACTTAAGAGATGGGGAAAAATCCTGCTCCTGTTATGCTACTATAGGATTAGGATGCTCTCTGTTAGGTTAATGCAGGCAAGTTAACATCTTATACTGCTGCCCTCCCTCTCCCCGTCTTCCTTGTTTGACACTTACTGTTTGGACAGCTTTGTAGTAGTCTTACAGTACAGCTACTCTACAAGTAAATATTGAGTATTTGTGAAATGCTGTCCTTGGGAGGAGGGTGGGGGGAAAAGGCAAAAGATTTGTTAAAATGCATGGTCTGTTGAAAGAAATATTAAAACCTTGCAGAAATTGCCTCCTGTCAGCCCCACCTGTTTTTCTAGAGGATGAACCAGTAATTGCTTGCTAACTTAATTGCAGCGCAGAAGTCTAAAGGTATTGCCTGCCTGGTGGCGGATCAAATTGTTATTTTGATAGTGGGAAGCTAGCAGGACAAAGCATACATCTCTCCTACAACAACAGTGAAATGAAAGGGGATTTCAAATCCTTGCGTTTAACTTTCTTTCCTATCAACAGATTCCAGCATTGGGACAACCGCACTGAACTGCAATGCAAGTACATGAGTTGTTTAGATACCTGCGAATGCCAGAACTTGGGGACGTCAGACAGTATGTGCGCACCCTTCCAACAAATACGCTGATGGGCTTCGGTGCTTTTGCAGCTCTCACAACCTACTGGTATGCAACAAGACCAAAAGCACTAAAACCACCATGTGATTTAGCAATGCAGTCTGTGGAAGTAGAGGTAAGTGTCACTTGATGAATACTGTCCTTTGAGAGAGACCGAACACTGATTTACATAAGAGTGTTTCTAAACTTGTAGTGTGGGGGAAACCCATTTCGGGGCATGTTTTGGGTTTTTTTTTCTGAAATATGGCTTGAACTCAGTTTTTTAGCCTTTTGAATTTGAAAAGGAGTTTGAGGGTTGAGGTCATAGTGGCGGTAACTAGCATGGGAGAGAGAGACTTTGTGCTGAAAAAACTGACCTGACCTGATCTGACTGGTGGGAGGAGACTTGTGAATGTTAGAATTGGCACAGTGCCTTCAATTCCTGGCCATGTGTTTAGGTGATGACCTATTAAATTAGGTCTTAGGGTCAGAGTAGGTATGCTGGTGTATACTGATTAGGCTAATAATTTTCTGTTATAATATCTAGTTTATAATAGAGGACAGATGAGACTTTATATTGGGTTACATGCATGGAGAGGGTACTAACTGTCCTCAAATGATCTGTGGAAAGATATAGTAGTCCTGCCAAGAGATCCCAGCCATAGAGTAAGTTGAAATTAAAGCAACCACCTGCTAAACTCTGGATCTGCTAGCTTCGCTTTTGTCTTATGCCTTTTAGAGGCAGAGAGTTGCTGGCTGTTAGGTGGTGTTTTTTTAATAGTGAAGTCAAATATGGAAAGTCTGACTGGGAGGAACTGTTGCTTAGAAGCAAGTATAGACAACTGATTACATGGCTGAGGTTTCCTGAGCAGCAGTCATATCAATTCCCTCATTCACTAGAGTCAAGATTTTACCACTCGTTTCATTCTTTCAAGAGTGCCTGTGTATTTCTTCAGGGTAGACACAAGGTGTTTCCTCCTTTTGGAGGAAAGAGACAGCTTTGAAAAGTTGTGATCAAGAGAGATACTTACAAAATGTAAACTGTAAGGCTGACAGTTTCTTGCATTACACTTGATAGTCAGAAACTACCACTATAGATATTTTTTTATATATATACTTGCAACTGAAGTCTGCCTTTATAGCATATTATTCTGTGTGGATAGATTGCATCGGTTGTCGTGTATCAAATGCAACTAACATGATTTCTTGTGCTTAAGAGTAGATGTGACTATAAACTGATGTAAACAAACATGGCAGAGTAGCTTGAAATTTACAGTAGGTAGACTTTCATGAACTTTAGCAAAGCAAACTCCTGTCATAGCCTCAAATCAGGCATTTTCTTTGAAATGTCATGATATTGAAATTGAAGAGTGAAGCATTAGCTGATCCCTCCATTCAAAAGTTTAGTTAGTACCACTTATTTCCTATTCTTCCCAGTATGATATATAGTAAGCTTACTGACACATGGTACTACAGCAAGTAATGGTCTGCTGTTAGAAGTACACAAAGGGGAAACAAAAATATGCTCTGGCAATGTGCTAATTGCTAAAAATATCTCTTTTCAAGGAATACATGTAGAGTAAGGATCCAGAGGTTAGATCTTGCCGCTCTTGGTGAGCTTTCCCAATCCTGACAGCAGCTGCTTAGGCAGCAGGTGGAATAGTCTTGTAGAGGAGCACAGTTTGGTGGCTGGAACAAACTAACAGTGAAAACTTTCCAGGTGTGGAGCGCCTCACTAGTCAGTATAGACTTTGGCAGGTTTGGGGGGGCTCTACATCGGAAGATGGTAAAACAGTGTCTCTTAACTGGCCATAAAACCAGTGACAAATGCTTATTTGCTTGAGGCTCTTGACAGCAGTCTTGGTTCACTGCCTTTACCTCTTCAAGTGAAACTGCTCATCACTGCTGGATTCTGTGACTGAAATCATTGTTTGGTAGTATGAGATTTCAGTAAATTATTGAATGTTAATCGTTCATCCATATTGTACATCAGCTGTCTGATGAGAGCAAGGTAGGTGTAACAGCATTATTTTTATTGCCTCTTCAGAAAATACATTTTAATAGGAAGACTGAACAGTAGTAAAACTTAAATGAAAAGGCAGCTGAGTGTTAGCGTGTCTTGATGATAAAAGCTCAAACTTTGAGAACATGTTGAAATGAGCAAGATCTATCCAATTTTGTTTATTGACAGTTCAGGTGATACAGTTTACAACATTATATTAAAGGCTGTATCAAAGTGTAATCAAATGAGAATGCTTTGAAACAATTGTTAAGTGTCTGTTAGAATTGGTACTTTTATAACAGTAACAAGAGTGTAATACAGTGCTTGGGATTCAGTTTCTCACTACATGTAGAATTTCACTTCACTTATCCCATTCTCTTATGCATGTGTCAAGATGGATTGTCACATCCACAGAAGAAAAATATCAAATACTGCTCTCAAATTATGTCTTAAATTTTTTTCTGGCTAAGCAATACAATATTAAAAAGTCTAGGGAGTAAGAAATGTGCTCCAAAAAAAGACATGGCAGAAAGCAATTCCTCTTCTCTCCTGTTTTAGTATCTAATCTACCTGTTCATTAATGATAATAACTTTTAACTATAAATAAGCTTCTGCTTAATTCTTACTGTGACTCATTTCCTTGGCCTCTAACAAAGTTAAATGAAGTCTGTGACTGGAGTAGGGTTTCTACATGTTGTGATAATAAATCTTCATAACTTTATATGGGAGGAGAAAGACCCTATTTACTGCTGTTCCAGGTCACTTCCCATCTCTGGAAAGCTTTGATTTGGTAGGCCAGCACCCAGTGACCCATTTTAACCATCGCTGAGTGAGCACAAAGATTGCATGCTTAGTTGACTATCGGTACAAAGAATTACTTGAAGTATCAGCTCCTAGAGTTGGTGCCATAATTAAAAGACGTGGAGTATGATCTTTAAAGTACACATACTACAGTTACATTTCACTGAAAGAAACCCCTTGTCTTCAAAGCTCCCAACCTGGTCTCTCTTCAGGGGAACTTCTCAGGTATAGGTGAAAATCTTTCAGGATCCACTCGATTCCCTTGTCTGTCAGAGGGGAGACAAGGTTAACGAAGAGTAATTCTAAAAGTCTGACTAGTGTGAGACTGCATTGCTGAGACTCATGCTATATTCAACCATGCGCTATATTGTTAAGAACTTCAGTGCTACAGTAATGGTAGAAGTAGGGCATTAGTCCTGTGTTTTGCAAAGCCTGTGCACCCTTAATGTCTGTAACCGTAGGCACATCTGGATCTCTCTGCTTGTAGATTCCTCTTTCTGTTGGTGATTGATAGCTGAACAACTTTGGCTGTCGATTTGAGTGCAGATGTATGTCTGTCTTAATATATTAAATCTTGCTTTAAAAACCCAAATACTCCTATTTGGCTCAAGTTCTGCTAAAGCAAGAAAAATATCTCCTGATGTTACCAGAACTCTAGCTTGCCTTGTCTTTCAAGAACCACTTGATTAGACATGTGCTTGTCTCCCTATTAAGTGATCAATTTTAGCTGTTGTGTGCTTACTCAGGCATTAGCATGCTTAAAATGACATGGCTGGTTTGAAAACTCTAGTTTATAATTCTCACTGCTCAGAATATGCATGTTGGTGACCTAAGCACCACTTGTTGGTATACTTTCCCTCTCAGGAAAATGGAGATTGGGTTTCTTGCCTCTGAGGCATGGTGGAGCCAACGGTGTGTTTTGACATTGCTGCTAATCCTAAGCAGCCTGTGTCAACAAGAAGCAAACCCATGGCTTGAACAAAAGCGGCTATTTTGTTGTGTGACCCAAATAGGCATTGATAGAGTAATATGTGCCTCTGTTGTAGAATAAATCTGTTTCTTTCAGCTGCTGCTATTCTGAACCAATGCCAAAGCTTTTCTTAATGTCTAGCACTTGCTGTGTAATGGGTCAATTCCCTGCAACTCCCTGAGCTCCTGCAAGGGCTGCTTTACATGAGTGACCAGAGGTTGTTCTCACGTTAATAAGATTTTACTGCCTGGCTTCTTAATAATGCTTTGGTAAAATTGACAACCCTTTTGTACTGAATAGATCTGTTAGATGCCATTCACATAACTTATGTGATATAAGCCAAACATTCCAGTCCTGAGATTCAGATGTTTGGTGGTTGTAACGACCAATGATTTTTAGAAAAGCTTTCTCTGAACAGAACTTTCCCTGGTGTTGCACAAATGTCCTGGATAAGGACCCTTTGGACAGGCTCTTAAAACAGTAGTTCTTGCTACTCTCAAGCAAAATGTAGACCAATACCATAATGTTGCCTAGCAGATGATTTCAAACTGGGAGCATAAGCGAGGTCTAAGTGGTCTTCAGCATATCCAGGTGTATTTCACTGCATCTCTGAAGAATAACATTGAGCTCCTGATGGCCTTCACACAAGGAGCTGGGTGTTTTTCAGCAAAACTCTTACTCTAGAGCTGTTGAAAATTCAGTTTATTTCACTTTACTTTGGGGGGGGAAAAGAATAAAGTGAGCAGAACCATGAGTTGGTTATGTTTCCCATTACTGAAAGCTCATGAGAACTGATGGGGTCTTTTCAATAGTAGTCTGCTACAGAGTTTTTTCAGAAGGACAGTGCAGTCAGTCTTGTATCTAGGCAGTGTGCTGTCTGTCTGATGCATCTCGTACTCAAATTTGAGTGCCTCAGGCCCTGCAAAAACTGCTTTTGTGGTGCTGAGTAATAGGGCATGTAAACAAAACAGTAGTAGCTCAGATGAGGAGAAAACAAATATTTCTGACTGTGGCCCCAGAATGGCTTAGGATATGATATTTCACCTGACACAGGAATTGTAGCACATCAAACATGGTACTGATACATTGCACTTGTTGACATTACCTATTGCTGTGGTTACAAACTACGTTGTGTGATCTTCCTCAGGTTAGCTCTAGAGGTGGTAAAACTGGGAAAATCTAGAAGCTGACCTAGGTTATCCAAGATCTGTGAAACCAGTGCAATAAAATAGTAGTCTTGCTTTTCTTTCCAGGCAGAGACATGTACTAGCGATCTGTTATTTTCCTGTAGAGTAGATGTTGGTCTGAATGCAAGTATGTTCTTGAATTTCTAATGTTACAAATTTTTCAACGTAAGCCAGTCATTAACTTGTTCTGGGTCATGTTCATGGTGTACACTTCTGCTTACTGTCAAAGGAGTGGCAAGCACTGCGTTATGCATAGCGTTTTGCTAAAACAAGTTAGACTTGTTTTAGTGTTAAAATACTTTTTTTTTCTCTCTGATGTGCCTTTAATGTGCTAACTCCTTTCTGTGGACATGGGCAATATGATATCTCCTGCAGATAAACCTGTGTTTATCTAGCTTGTACATGAATAGATGCTCTCTGGTCTTCCAGGGTACTTTGAAAACAGGAGAATAAACCAATGGCTGGGAAGAGCCTCTGATCGCATATGAATAGGTTTTTGACATTGTGGATGATGGCACAGTTCAGGCACAGATTTAGTTAGTCCAGGATTTGACTTTGAAAGAGCCAGGAGTTGACTACAACCACTGATAAAGACAATCTTATGCAATGTTTACCCAAGACCCTCTGTTTAACCAGCTGGGCTCTTCCTGCTAAGAACTTGCTTGTAGGTGTCTGTCGCAGCAGGACTAATAAATGTGGCCCAACAGTACTTGTATAAGTGCAATTTGTGAGACCTGATTGATATTAAATGAGATTATTTAATCAGTCACTCTAAAAAAAGCTATGTTAAAACTATGAACTATTAAACATTTGTATTGACTTCCAATTGTAGCCTATGTAAATGTGCGCTTGCTGAAAAACAGTTATTTTAATCCTCAAGGTAGTATGGTCTTGACTGCTTTTAATTAGATCAGGAGGAAACCTTTTTTGTAAGGTGGAATGTTAAATAGGATTAAAGGACTAAATTTCTATCTGGCACAGAGTATTTTACTTGTGAGAACACTTGTTTTAGGGTGTTGTTGATCACCCTTAAAATCATTTAGGCTTTGAAACCACAGTTTGAAGTATGATTGTTTTGTAATCTTAATTAGAAAAGTCGATTAGAATCTCAGCATTGGTATTGTATCTAGAGAGCTCTGAGGCTGGAGTGATTTAGAAAGCTTGGAGTTAATTATGCTATATGCTGCAATAATAGAGTAAAACACTTCTGAAGAAAAACCCTGTGTCTAGTAAGGAATGTCAAAGGGCATTTTGTGGTTCTTGCATGTTCTGTGTTATCATAGGTAACTGAGATTTTGCCTGACAGGTCTTTAGTGATTCAGGGAGCAGTCTGACTCTTTAAACAGTGTCCTGGGGAACCTTGCAGGTCGCTCCCCTGGTGGTGAACAGAACCGAAGATTTCTGAAGCAGATGTGCCACAGCTCATAACAAAGCACTGGATGAGGTGTTTTTATTCGTTCAGGAAATTCCTGTTCACTTAGAACCAACTAAGTGCATTTAACCTTTCTAATTGGCTTTCTTAGGGTGGTGAGCATGCTCGAAGGTCCTCTCTTCTTAACAATGATGAACTGTTGACTTACTACTACGATGATGTGAGAACAGCTTATGATATCTTCCAAAGGGGTCTGCAAGTATCAAGTAAGTTTAAAACGAAATACTTTTTTTTTTAACAATATGTTGAGAACTAAAGGTCTGGGCTCTTTTGAAATGCAGTTGGGGATAGAGTGTATCTACCTAGCAATATGATAAATGTATTGGATGTGAGCTTTCTTGAGGGCAAGTTTAACTGTGACCTCTTGTGAAGCAGAGTTCTGTGAATAAAGTCAGTGCTGTGTTCCTTAGCCTAAACCAACCTTTGTTACCTCTGTGTTCTTCCCCAGCTCCTCCCTGCCCCACCTCCAAAAAAAGAGGTTTGTCTTCTGAAGGTGTCTGCAACTGCAGCAAATCTAGAGGCTTAACCCTGAGACTGTAGTTAGTGTGGTGTCAGGGCAGAGGAGTCGGGTTTAAGCTTTGAGTAACTTTTAATTATCATTTTTAGATAATGGTCCATGTCTAGGTGTTAGAAAACCAAACCAGCCATATGAGTGGATCTCCTATAAAGAGGTAAGTAGTCTCTCTAACTTAGTGCTAGACCTGCTTTTGCTTGCTGAGACTGTTGATACAACATCCAGTAATGTGATATAACAAATCTTAATTATTTATTGATGTTTTAAAGTAGTAGCAGAATATTGCAGAAAGGTTCTAGTTCCTGTTAGAGTATCTTAAAGGAACAGCCTCAAATATATGCAAGGGGGAGATAGGAAGAGTCTCTCCTGCACTTGGTTTATTAACCATTTAATTTCTGACTTTTCTTTTTGGGTTATCTTAGCAGCTTTTAGCATCTCATTGCTGGATTGTTTAGAACTTGGACAGTGTCTCTGAAGGGCTTCAGCTCTGAAGTAGCATTCAGGGACTCGGACTGCTACGACTTTAGCTGCTTGCTTCTGAGAGGCTCACTTTACACTAGGAAAAGTCCTCTCTACAGATGTTACTTGTGCTTCTTGACAACTTGCCTCCGTAGTGCTGAATGATGGTTGTATAGGTTGTTAACAGATATATGCTTTGAACTAGTAGCATGCTCCTTCACGACTGCTAAAAATATCTTTATGCAAATTGTTAACAGCTGTGCACTTTTAGGTTGTTCTTGATTTAATCGGTTATTGTCTTTTGTCTTCAAATTTGCATAAAGCTTGCCTGTTGCATACTGTTACGGTCATTAAATGCCTCTTGTATGTAGCAGACCTCACTCTTTCCCAAGGTGACTTTGCTGGGTGCTTGTTAGGTGTGACCTCTCTTTAATAAAGCTTTTCTGTTTGCATCATGTGACTAACATGGATTCAGGTCATGTGCTATATGGAAAGAATTTAGAAAATTGCCTTCCCAAGCTTCGTTTATAGAACTAGCTGGGTTTTGCCTCCTTATTCTCCTGCTTTTTGAAGGGAGAAATGCTATTCCCATAGGCACTGAATGAAGCAGAATGATGGCATATGTAGTGCTTGTGATTTGAGCAGAAATATAACGCTGAATCATTCCAGGGTCACTTCTGGGGTTTAATACAGATACAACAAAACAGCTTTTTGTGTGTATGTGAGCTTAACATTTAAACTTACACTTAGCACTTTAAAGGTTAACTGAATTAAGTGTCTCTTCTGCTGTATGTTGAGTGCAAGTGTAGTATCTACAATCAGCGCAGTGTAATGGCACTGCAGTGTTTAGGTTATCAAAGTCACAGAGGACATCCAAAATAGCCTAGAAAACTTCTGTCTAGTTCATACCAGTTATTGGCCTTTTTTTTGTAAGACTTAAGGTAAAATAACGTTGAGGGGTGTATACTGATGAGCTTGCTCTCAATTTTTTTTTGTCTTCTCTCTTCCCCCCTCCCCTCCAGGCTTCAGACAGAGCTGAGTGTGTGGGCTCTGCACTACTCCACCGAGGCTTCAAACCATCTCATGTTCAATACATAGGGATCTTTTCACAAAACAGACCTGAGGTAATTTAATTGACAGTGTGTGTATTGGTGGTCTAGCTGTTACCGAAGTCGCCTACTCTTGTATCAGTTGCTTTTTGGCAGCATACTGAGCTTCCCTACTAAAAGTTGATTTGACATTGGGGGGAAAAGGCTAAAAGCTGACATTTAGACCCACAAGCCATAGGCATGGCATCTTTAGCTAAGAAGCAAAACTGGTCATTGATACAACTGCTAGTATCTTATATTGGTTTTCTTTTTTGTGCTCTCAGAACTGAATGCAGAACTTAACTCATTCTCTTCTGCTCTTTCCAGTTTATGGAGGAGGGCTTTTTAATGGGAAGCTAATGAATTACTTAGTGAATGTAATCACCACTTGCTTTCTCTTAAAAAGTGGCATTGGAGTATGAGGTAATTGAAAGTGGTTGGAAGTCATAAGGAGGTGTTTAGACCCTTCAAAACCCAAAGAAGCACTTAGTGATTAAATATTTGGACAAATAGAAGATGCCTCAAGGTGATAGCTCTACCTCTGCCAGAGGCCCTGGGCACAAAGATTCTGGGAAGGAGAACTGCTGCTGAAAGCAAGAAATTGAAAACTAATTGCAGTTTTATAAAGGGGCAGAAAGAGTAAAGGAAGGGACAGAATTAAAGATCACCTGACAAAACAAAATGATGTTATGAACCTGAGCCAACTGTAGGGATATGTAGATTGATTAGCTAGTGTCTATCCATTTTAACCCAGAAGTGGTTCTAGATTGCTGTTTCTAAAAATATTATGAAATATTCAGTAAATACTTATTCTCTACACTTGTTTATTAAATCTATTTAATAGGACTGAATTTCCCTAACCTATATTTGTGTGCTTACCAGCTTGAGCTGGTACTTGCTTCATTAAGCTAGTTCAATCCAAACATGTAAAAGACAGGAGACTGCTTCTTAAGTCTTGTCAAGAATATGCTGTCTCTTGATTAAACGCTCCCAGCTGGATGCCATTATCTAGAGCCACCTACAGTGTTGACAGGGTTAGAAGTTGTATCAGTGTCTCGGTCGTGCTGGACAACCGCTTGCTGTTGGATCTCTTCTGATTTCAGTTTGTCACTGAGCCTTCCCTGCTGTCATTAAAATGCAAGCTGTGTGACAAGTGACCTTGAGCCCCTTCCTCCTCTCCCAACCTACACCACAAAAAGAAAGCTAACTCTAGCCTTGTACAGATGAAGAAAAACATTTTTTTTCCAGACTCTAAACTCTGCAGTAGTTTGCTGCTTGGATTGTCCAGCTGGAATTCTGGTTCTAACAGCTACAGTTTTATTTCTGTAATAAAAAAGGCTGGGATGTCTCCAACTAGGAAGCTGTTAAATGACAGTGTTACAGACTTTTCAGTTCAGTCTTCTGTGCTTATAACATTATGAACTGGAAGTAAAAAAGGGAGCCAGATGTTAATGTTGTGCCAGTTTGAACCGTTTCTCTATAGACCTTTGGGTGCAAAGTCTTTGCTGCATCAGTAGATTTTCTGAAGGAGAGCATGGTAGTGTGGCCTGCTCTTGGATCACAGAGATGAAATGTGCTTGAGTTGCATTGCTCCAGCAGGCTTTGAGTTGGGTCTGGAATGAGCTGGAAAGACTTGTTTAAGCCAGCAATTTTAAATCTGGGGTTTTCCCTGCTGAAAACTACTGGATGGGTGTTGTAACATCCCCAATATAATCACTAATCCAGACAGGAGATTATGTGAAGGTGTTTTTTTAAGAGAAATGATTCACATTTGTCAGTTCAGGGAACTACTGCTGGGGAAGTCCCCTAAGGGTGAAAATCCTTGCATGTTACTTGCTTAAATATTCACTAAAAAACCCCAAACTTGGATTTATAAATAAAAATATTACTTTCTCTTTGAGTAACTGGAAAACAGATGATCTCTTCTGCAAGCAAGGAAGTTGTGTTTTGGATTGAGAAAACAGGACAGTGAAATATATAGTGTCCCTTAATAGAAGATCAGAGCCATGGTGGAAAAGAAATTAAACCTTTTAGACTGCTGCCTGTATTCAGTACTAGTTGCTTGCTTGGGCTTTGAGAGAGAACTTAATTGTTGAGGTTTGATATTTGTATTTAAAAACTTTAGAAGGTAAAATGGAAGAAAAATGTCTTAGTAGTCTAGAAAATAGAGGCTGGTTGTTGTATTGAGAATGACTGTGTGCAAGAGTTGTTGGAGGCTGCAATAGAAGCTTCTATCGCCATGTGCAGTTTTTACTGTAGTAGCCCCCCACCCTATTAAAATAACTCCTAACCTTCAGGCTGCTGAACAGCAATAAGGCTGCCCCCTTTACAGGTGGATGCTACCTAGAAGAAATACTCAGTGGACCCTTTCATGGCTGGTATAGGTGTGCCTACTTAGACTTATCAGTATGTCTGTCTGCATGAAAGTCTAGTTACCTTGCCTTGTATTAGTTTTATAAGTAGTCTTTTTGGACAAGAGGTGTACAACTTGCCTATTGCGTAAATGGTTTCAGAAAAATCCCCTGTGTTTAAGGCTGGCTGAGTCAGTACAGAACTTGCTTTAGGAAACTTGCTCATAATAAACAGTCTGTAAAACTGAGATTTAGCAACTTTGTTAACATAGCCTCTATGTTAGATACTATGAGCTGAATGGTGTTTAAACTTGTCATCATATGGGGGTGAGGTAACTGGCTAGTGTCCTGCAAAAACACTGGAAACTGTGACAAAGTTTGGGGGTGGGGAAGGGAAACAAGCACCCTTGTTAATGCAATCCTTGTTGAATTGTAAGTCTTGATAACTTTAAAAGATGCATGTTGTTTTGTTCCTGTAACTGGAACTGACTAAAGGTAGGGTGCCTGAGAATTCTTGTCATTCTTCTTTGATAGGAAAAACTGAAATGTTCCAGTTTCACTTGCTTCTTCATGTGTCCGGAGGCTCCCACTTCAGGAGTCACATGCTACCCTGTATTTTGGTGTAGCTACTTGTTTACAAACTATATCTAATAGCTACTGTCTGGAAAAAGAATTGCATGACTATCTTACCTTCATGGTACTTCGGATGACATCAGGCTTGCGGTAAAGCATTGTCAGCTTGCATCACACACAATAAGGCTTTCAGTATCCAGTATGTTTGAGTACTGCACTTGTTAGAAGGCAAATCCTTCTTATTGCAGCTTGCAGGGATGTAATTGCATTTTTTATAGAAGTCTTCAGATCAGATTCCTTTAAAGAAGAATGGTTAGTCTTGAGAAATGCTGAGAAACTTTCTGGGTCTGGCTTTCCAAAGGACTTCTAGTTTAACTCTACATGTTGCATGTCTGGCCATCAAATGAGATGCAGATAATGTAGAGGTAAGAATAGAGTGTGTGTATATAAGTCTGACATGAGCAAGTCCTTCACTGATTCATATACCATGGTAATATAGAATAGTGAAGGCTTTGGTTACCTCAATAACCTAAACCAAGAAAAAAAAAATTGTGCTCTTAATCAAAGTCTCTTTCTGTTGATAGGTAAACTAAGGAAACAGTTAATGCTAACTGTTTTTCAGCAGTACTTAAAATTACTCGAGGGCAGAGTTGAATTTTATTGGATTGGATTCTTTCCCATAGCTCCTGATTGTTTATTTGTTCTTTCCTCCTTCCACAGATAAAAATATAGTAGGTGTTCAGAGTAAATAAATGATACAAACTGCCACTTAGTACTTTTAGAAAGACTTGTCCAAATGAGCTCTGTCCTATTAGCTTCCTTGTTAAAATCCAAATACAAGTCTGTCTTGGAGGTATGTTATGATAAGCAAGCACATAGTGACTTGCATCTCTTCTTTTTGTGCAGTGGGTTATCATTGAACAGGGATGCTATGCGTTCTCCATGGTGGTGGTGCCACTCTATGATACACTGGGAACGGAAGCAATTACATACATTGTGAACAAAGGTAGGACGCTTTCAGTAGCTCAGCAACTGAATGTATGATGGCAGAGCTGGCAGAGGGCAGAACTGAAGCCTTCTTCGAAAGAGTCTTCCATTGCCACATTCTGAAGTGTGTATGGATCTAGCCTAAACTTAACTTGCCATACTGATAATGTTGTTCTCTTTCATCAGCTGACTTGTCATTGGTTTTCTGTGACAAACCTGACAAGGCCAAACTTCTCCTAACCAGTGTGGAAAAGGGGGAAACTCCAATACTCAACACCATTGTTATCATGGACTCTTTTGGTATGGATCTTGTGGAACGAGGCAAAAAGTGTGGAGTGGAGGTCTTCAGCATGAGAGAAATAGAGGTGAGCATGCTTAACCTACATTACTGCTTTCATCCCTTTTACTTGTGGAGGAAGAAGACGGTGTCTGTTGAGCAGATTTTAGGACTGAACAAAATGTGGTGGATTAGTTTCAAAATACTTAACTATCCCTTGGATTGAAGTTTACACCAAAAAAAGAACACAGAAGGAAAACAACTTGCTAATAGTATTTCACAATGCTCAAAATGTTAAAGTGCATATGCCAAGATGACAGAATGAAAGCTTGGTAATGTAGTCCAGACTGAACATCAGATCTGAGTGTTAAGGCTTGCCCATGTGAAGCACTAATGTGATAATTATATACTGTGACTAATACTTCAGAAATACTTATGTCAAGTGTAGGTTGTGGTCTTGTGAAAAATGGCATCTTCCCCTTTACACTGAATCTACAAAATGTTTTCTGGGGGAGGAGGAAAATGGCATAAACTGTTCCAGGGTAAACTTACAGTAGTGTAGGGAAATGAGACTTCCAGTTTTTGGGAGTAGAAACCATTTTTCTTAGCCACCTAATGTTCAAGTCGTGGTTTTGCTTGCAGGTATTTTGTCTGCATAGATCTCTTGTGCAAGTCTATTTCATAACTTCACTCACTGTTTGGAGAACTCTGTCCCAGGATTGAATTGGACAAAGTGCATCTCTACTGTGAGATCATGAAACCAGGTTTAGCCTGGTTCCAGCTGGAGTTGTGGTGAAGGCTTGGCTCACTAGGACTTGAGTATCTCCAAATAAGTGTGCTTGTCTTGTGCAGGTGTCTAGCTGGTGTGAAATAGTTCATTTCACTGAACTTGTTTTCACGGCAGTCTTAACTGCTATGTTAACAGGGCCACCTTCTGGTAAAGATTCAAAAATGCCAGCATGTCTTTTAAAAGATGATTAACTGCATGGTAGCTAACTAGCCTCGGCAAGACTGCTAGGTTCAAATGGGGCTAAAAACATTATGCGGAGTAAGTGACTTACAGTGGTGTAGCTCACTAGCAAAAGGGTTGGGTTAAACTTGGGAAAAGATTGGCCCAGCTGCAAGCTGGAAACTTCTTTCCTTGAGTTGAACTCCAGTTCTTGGCAGAGGAAGATGCTTTCCACTGGATCTTCTAGCTACAGAAAAACAAAAGCAGGGGCTGAATGTTGTCTTTAAGTTAGACGCTTTGGATGCTTAAGTAGTGACTTCCAGTAGTACTTTGTAGTTCTTACTTAACAACAACACTTGATGTTTGGATTAATGCAGTAATAGGTGCCTCAAGAGCCTCTTGTCTAAATCTCAGAAGCTAGGCAAACTTAAACATTTCTAATAATGTTTCAGTGAGAAGGAATGTTTTGTCACTTTTTTGAGGTAGAGGCTTTTAGTGTCACCCAAAAGGCAACTTAGAACTATGTAGGAACTATGTAGGAGCTTAGATTAGAATAGAATGACTCTTTCAAGCTTTAAGTACTTGTTTTCTGGATTTCTGGCTTGAATTTATTGCTCAGCTATGCTTCATAGGTTATGTGACCAGTTCTTCTGTGTATCTCCCAGGTGCCATAAGCTTGGTTTCTGATGCCTGATATCTGTATGTACGCTGTGGTTACTTAGAGCTGAGTAGCTGCAAATAAATGGTTCTTCAGTAGGAAGAGATGTTGGAGTTCTGTTCTAGAATATCAAAAAACCTGTGTGGAGATCTTAGCTCTATATTCAGTAAATACCACATCTTGCTCTAAACAGGCTGTAGGGAAGCATTGAGCTTCTGGTGGTACTTGAGATGCAGCTGTCTGCTCAAAACAACAGCATCTGCATTTTCATAGTGGCAAATTTTTGCATAATGGCACTGTTTCAAAAGGACAAACTTGCAGGTATGGGAATGTTAACTGTCTTTCTGGACAGTCCTTTGTTTTTCTTGAACCTCTTTGGTACATCATAGTAAAGGAAGTCTAGGGCTAGCAAAGGAATGCATAGCGCTATTGTGTACTTGGAATGTAAAGGCAATGGTGAAGTTGATGTGCCTGCCCTCAAAGGGTGCTTCCAAAGCTATGCTAAACAAAAGGTCCCTTTTAATTTGTGTAAGTCCTTAAGCTAGTATTGTTTCTAGTCTTAAATAGCCATGATAGTAAGGTATTTTTTTTAGAAACTTAAAAGCTCATAGATATTGAAATTTCAAATTTTTCCTCTCCATCACAATAACCTTGATGATAGAAGGATCTTCTTGGTATCCATTCTCTTCTGTCTAAAGTACTATGACATCATTAATGGTCAGGCCTGAATAATCCTAAGGAGGGAGAGGGAAGGAGAAGAGGTTCTGGAGAAGAGAATCTTGTGCTCTCCACTCTTCAGTATAAAAGAAGTACAAACGACCAATGACCCTTCATGGGCAAACTCAGTCTTCCTTCTCACAAGCAGTGATGTTGGCGTGCGGTGCTTACTGAGATGAATCTTCCTTCAGCTATTCAGCGGCTGTCAGTGGCACATGTCTTCTGCATGAAGTACAGGACTGATTGCCTGCTGTGGCTTGTCATAACACTGCTTAACCTTGAGCTTCTCTAGTGAGTGACTTCTGGTTTACTAGCTGGGAAAAACCTATGAGTTTTAGATTAGTTATCACTTCTGTATTTGTAGAACATGGTAGTTATCCTATGTATCTTTAAAATGTCCTTTAAAGCCTTTGTTACTCTTACTGTAAGTTAAAATGCCTTAACAGGCAGTCTAAATGCAATATTATGGTGTCTGGTAAATTTAAAGCAACAACGTTACATGCTCATGTCTAAACTGTCCCCTTTCTCTCCTTTCTGTAGGAGCTGGGAAGAGCACACAGGCAAAAACCTATAGTAAGTATGAAATTAGTTCAAGTGATGATCTGAAGCTGGATAGTATTCTGTAGATCAAACTAGCAAATCTCCCTATCTCCCATAGCTCAAAAGTAACACTAGTATTTCAGTGTTTTGTCTTGGAAAATCTTTTTCCTTGCTATCTTAACACATACTAATACTTTCTTAACTCTCATAGCCTCCAAAGCCAGAAGATCTAGCAGTCATCTGTTTCACCAGTGGAACGACAGGTACACCTCATTACATTATGCAGAATTTATTATCCTGTATGTGCAAAATTAATTCAGAAGCCCTCCTACTTTTTTTTCAAGACTCCCCCCTGCTGCTGCGTCTTTTTGGCAAGTAGTAGCTGGGGAAGTTTTATGGTAAGGCTCCCTTTGATTTTTGCCATTGATCAATGCAGAGTTGCAGTATCGGGGGGTGGAGGTGTTACTTATTTCCAGGCCCAGAAATGTATTGAACCTGTATTTCTATTATAATAAGGGCTCTGCATCAGACTTTCAATTCTTCTGTAGTCTTTTTTTTGTACTGTATTAGCAAAATTTGTTCCTTAGAGCTAAGCAACCTCGCTGTAAGACTAAAACAGACTGTCTAGATGTCACATACTTGACATTTGAGAGTTAATATCCAACACTGGCCGGGAGCAGAAGGGAAGAGTACAATGACAAGCTATGCTTTTAAAGCAGATGTGAGAACAGAAATTAGTCTGGGTTTCACAGCTGCATCTTCACAGAAGTGTTGAATTTTGAGTGAGAAGCTTATCCAAGAAACATGACAATTTCTTAAGGATTTACCCTCCTTATGAAATTTGAGGACTTCAACACAAGCTTACTACTTAACTGTTATCAGCTATGCTTGAACGGGTGTTAGCGAGTTCTCTGCCTTTGTTTAATTGACCTACAAAGAAAGGTATTAATATAAAAGGACTGATTGACTGAAATGCTATTAGATTAGTTTTACTGCTGCTCGGTAACTTAAAGGATCTAAAAATTTCACTGTTGCACCCTGATGTGCTTCTTCCTTAGGAAACCCCAAAGGAGCTATGATCACTCATCAAAACATAGTCAGCAATGCTTCAGCTTTTGTGAAAACGACAGAGGTAAACTGCAAGGGTTAATGTTGTGGATTTGCATGAAGGGAAGGATCTCAGAAGTAAAACCAACATTGAAATCTCATTAACTTTGGTCTTAACTTCTAGTAAGATCCAAGTGAAAATGTAACTTGACAGCGCTCTGCCTGTGCTAGGTCAGAAGTCAGTATTTGTTGGTTTCTTCTGTCAGGGTCAAGAACCTGACAGATTTACTACTTGGCCTGATCCGAGCGTAATCTTATAAAGATCCTGATGTGGATATATTACATTCTGCCATGGGCTTATAGTATTTGTCATTAGTGCAAGCTCTGCATCAGAGGGTTGGTGTAGAGGTTAACCTTTTGCCCTAAGGATGGGAGAAGCTATAATGTATTTTAACCCTCCAAAATAGTTAAAGTCCTTGTGTAAATGAGCAAGAAGCATGACTCTGTATTTTTACTTGACACAGTGTTAACTTTTAGTTTACAGTAGACTACTAAAGTTCATCTGCAGGCTAGTTAAGAAGGTGGTTCTACAACATACAGACATAATTAAAAATACAATTGTACTTATTTTGTCAAGTATTCTGCATATAGAATTGTTTTTTTAAATTACACAGCTGGTCTCACAATTAGATCGTGTAAGGTACTCCTGACACCAACCTAATGGTAAATTGGATAAGCAAACTCTCTAAGATGAAAGTGTGTATTTTCTTTTTTTTTGAACCCATAAGGCACACTACTTTAACTTTTTTGTTCCCTCTCCCTCCCGATGTATATAATGGAACTTTCTGTGGTTTCTCTCAGAATTTTCTATTCATAACCATGTGAATGGTAAGTTGTAATAATCTGGTCACTGTACTCCACTCAAAGATTACCATTTCTGCAATGTGTGTTAATGCATGGTAGAAGTCATCGCTCTAATATTTTTAATAAAAGAAAGATGATGCAGCTTCATTACAAAAAAACCTGAAGTGTGGACCATGCTCTAGAGTTTAAAAGTCAGATTTCATTGTTGTGTTTAACTTAAAGAATCAATGAGAATTAAATTAATTTTACTAACACTTTCACTTCCAGAAAACATTTGTACCCTCTTCCGATGATGTTCTGATATCATTCCTGCCCTTGGCTCATATGTTTGAGAGAGTCGTTGAGGTAAGCATCTGTTTGTTATAGTGAACTATTGAGAAGCTTGCTTTTCTTACAGAATGCATGTCTCTCGAATTCCAGTGATACACACCATCCCTCTTTGACTCTTGCACACGTGTATGAAAGCTGGGGGTAAAGTTCAGGAAACGATATCCCATAAAGAACATCTAGTGAGTACTAGTCAACTGGTTTTCAGGCTGAAATATAAACATTAACCTTGGAACTATTGTTAGTAAGAAACTGGTTTACTAGAACATGAGACAATCCCTTAGCACACATACACAGCCTAGAAATTCCCTCTAATATAATCAGTGCACTGTTAAAAATCCATGCCATTCTTTAGCTTGCAAACTCTTAAAATTATTTTATAGTGTGGCATCCTGCTTGTTTACACAAAACTAATTTTGAATTGGTTAAACTTACCATTGCTTCCAAGAAACTTCAATAAAAGGGAGAGGTTTTGTTTCAGTGGAGTAATCCTGCAGGAAATGAAAATGCCTTTGAATGCCATTTAATGACAAGCTTTGAAGTTCTCCTGGATAGCTTGTTTTACAATATAGCAAAACCTGGGGCTTCATTTTTGAGGATGAGGGGGCTCAGGTGGTCTTAATACTTGCAGCCTCTAAGGACCTCTGAGCCCATAGTTAAGTGGTATGCATTCCTGAAAGGATGCAATTTCCTCAAGCTTCTTTATATACAGTAGAGGCACAGGTATTTAATTACTGTAATTATTGAAGGTGAATTAACACCTCTCTCTTATATGTATATTGAAGGTAGTCATGTCCCAGTTTATGTAGGGGAAAAAACAGCCCTGTGCAAGTGTGAAAAGGCACATGGAGCCAGAAATTATGCTGTGATTTCAGTTAGGAATCTTGAGCTTTCTACCAAAGAAGTGTGCCTATATACACATAGATAAAAATATATGCGTGTATATGTGACTCTACATACGTATATTATGAAGATTGGGAATAGAGCTTAACTGAAGTGTACAGGTGCCTGTAGCCTTTCAGCACTCTTTCTCCAGGTAACCTGGATATTTGTAACATGTTCCAAAGGATAAAATGAGAAGAAAGTGTTTGGATTTCAGTGTTCCTCTGCTGTTTGAGGTCTTTACAAAGTAGGTGTTTACCTGTGTATTTACATAAGGAGATTAAGCAAGGACACCTTTGGTAGAAAGGAGAAAAGACTTGTTACTGTTTGGAGTAGGTATAAACAGAGGCTCTGTGAGAAGCAAGCAGTCTTTAGAGTCTGCCCCTCTTAGAAGGCTCATGTTTGCTGTTTTTTTGGCTTCCTAAGGAAGCTAGAGGGTCAGTGAACTTGACAGGACAAACATGTTCCCACCTAGCAAAGGCAGTTGCTGCTCACTCCATCTGGACTGATGGATTTGCAGCTTTTCAGCAGATGGTGGCAAAGCACAGGTGAAGGGGAAAAGTGACACTTTAGCATGTCTTTATGCGCAGAAAAGATGAGAACAGATGGCAGGGAATGAAGGAAGAAGTGTTACAGGAGAAGCAGAAGAAATAAAAACAGGTAGGTATAGAGAAACGAGGAATAGGAATGTTATTAAAAAGAATAATTAAAAAAACAAACAAAATGGGAAAAGGCATATGTAGGTGTGTGTGGGGTGGAGCTTCTAGACTCTAACGTAGAGAATATAGAACACAATAGGATTAAGTCTGCCTTCCTTGGTGTAGGTCTTAAGTTGCAAAAATGATCAGTGGGTCTGCTAGAATCTTCCAAAGAGTATCTTGATCACCTAACAAATCTGCTTGTGTCAGTCTTGTGAAACAGGAAGCAAAAGCAGAGTGCAAGAGGGTGAAAAGTAGCACAAGGCAGAAATCCCTGCTGGACTGGTACATAGCATGTGCTGATTTTTTTTTTAGTATATAGCAGAGAACAAAAAAGTTCTAGTATTCTTAAATAAGCCTGATAAATATTTAAAATAGGAAAGTTTGGGGTTTTTTTCAGTCTTGCTACCTCTGAGCTCCTGGCGTTGCCTTATTTGGCCAACTGCCCCTTTTTGGATAGGGGCTTTTGTGCTATATCTCATTCTATCAAAGTCCTTGGCCTGTGTACACCAGGCACGTCTTGCTACTTGCTCTCTCCAGTCCCATCGTATACTCTGAGAATGCTGCAGAATTTGTCCAGAAGCTGAGAGGATTTAAGGTGGATACTGCATTGTCCACTCTGCATAGGATTGTCATACATGTATAGCTAGAACACACTATACACATTGCATTTTCAGACTTTTTTTCTTTTTTCTAACAGTGTGTGGTTCTGTGCCACGGAGCTCGGATAGGATTCTTCCAAGGAGATATCAGACTACTTATGGATGATCTAAAAACACTGCAGCCAACCGTATTTCCTGTAGTACCAAGGCTATTGAACAGAATGTTTGACAAGGTAAGTCTACAGGCGTGAGTCTAGATCTGTGCAGGGTTTGTAACAGACTTTGAAGTCTGTGCAGACACAGCAGGAGATGTGCTCTGGGATGGTCAACTGGTATGAGAGAAAATGGGTGTATCTTTCTAAAATAGAGCTGGAAGTGCAGGGAGTAGTACTGGTTGTATTAAAACACTTTCCGGTAGCAAATACTAGCATTGAAAAGACTGACTAGGGGACTTAGTTCTCTCTAGCTTGATTAATGACTTACTGTTTTGCTCTGAGCAAGTTATTTAAGTTCAGTCTATGACATGAACTTGAGGCTTAGCATCTGCACGCCACGCTTTTAGCATCTGACTCATGGAGTGGAATTTGCAAACCAAGGTCAGGTGTTTGCCTATGTTTGCATGGACACATATAAGTTTCCTACGCAGCAGCCAGCGTGTTCTAGCAGGGAGAATTACAAACCAGCCAGTTGGGAGTGCTGGGGAGAGGGTGTGTCAGCAGCCCCAGTCGCTCCTGTACTTGCTGCTTGCCTGCTCAGGGTCACCTGAGAAGTAGATTCTTTCTCGAACTTAAGATTTTTAAGTCCGCCTTTTGCATGTGGATGACTGACCCTTCTTAGGGTACAGCCAGAGGAGTTGAAGGATAGAGCAAGAAGTCCTGTGACTGCTAAAGAAATGACAGACCTGTCTATGCTGTCTTAGCTAGGACACTGCTCTAATCACAAGACTAGAGGAACAGCAAGTAGTACAAGGTTCTGTTTGGCCCAGGAACAAATAGTGCAACTCAAATACATTTGAGGGAAGGAAATTTGAAGCCCTGCCCGTCATGCTTAAAACTTAGCCCCTCATTCTGCTTATACATTCTGTACTGGAGTTTGAAAAATGGAGCCAAAGCTTGGGACACTCTTCTCTTGTGATGTCGTCTTGCCCTGAGGCTTTCACACTTGTGTGGCACTGTTCCAACCACACCCAGCCTTGCAGTAACCTAGCATGGGAAGCTAAGTGGGAAATTGGGAGGGGGGGCAAGCTAAAGCTGAAGAGCTGCTGGGTCAGTCTCTTCCCAATTGAATATACTAATCTGTGGTCTGCTGCTGAATCTGCTCCGACTTGCTGAGAACAACCAGAAGGAGCCTTAGAAAAGCGATTGAAGAATCAAATTTATATATGCAAGACAGATCTCTCTGGTATTTCTGAAGGGACCTGCATCTCCTCAGAAACCCCTGTGTTACTTTACATATTATGATGGTGTGCTCTTTAGGCTATGTGAGGATTATACTTAATTCTGTGTTTGATCAAACTGGAATAGAAAAGTAAAACATCCACTTTTTACTTCCATCCATCATACTTTTTAATGAAGAAACTATACATTGAAAAAGCATCATGCAGATGGATGGGAAACAAGAATTAGTTAAGTTCTAATTTTGGTGGACATCTCTTGAACTGTGGTAAAGAGGCGAAAATCAAAATCCACAAGTATTTCTTACCAGAATTAAGATGCTTACCAATAAAGGTTTAATTTATTTGGTTTTCACTGTTAAGAGTCTCTGTGCATGCCTCTAAGAAAGGGAATGGTAGTCTGTGAGGTTTCTAACAACAAATCATTGTTCTTAATAGATTTTTGGACAGGCAGATACTTCATTAAAGAGGTGGATGCTGGATTTTGCTTCCAAGAGGAAAGAAGCAGAACTCAGAAGTGGTATAGTTAGAAATAACAGTTTCTGGGATAAAGTCATCTTCCGCAAAATACAGGTATGCTTGAAAGCCTCTGAGTCTGAGTCTTTGTATGGTGGATGTTGAATTTTTTTTATTATGTTTATTTGCTCGTGATTATTTTGAGAGCAGAGCTCCAAATGTGCTTACTGTGTTACAGAGCAGCAGTTGGACATGTGTTTTCAGTATTGGAAGTGTGAAGCATCGCTATATATCCTATCTACTTACTAGTTTTATAGGCATCAGTTTGCAATTGCTGAATTTCACATGAATGGTCATAATCTGGTACGGCTTTCGTCACTGATTAAACACTACCTGGCTACTTGGAATAAAAACCCAAACTGTCTTATTTCCAACTTTTAGTTTTTGGTTCCCTTTGTTCTAATAACATCAACTAACTGTATCAGGGAGGTTTCTCTAAAACAGTCTGGTGCTTCTTTCTTACCACTTTGAAAGCAAACACTGTCCTTCTGAAGGAGGAATGCTAAATGTGACTTAATGCCACCTGTAGCCCCTACTGTCTCCTCACTGTTGGTCACTAGTGAGTTATGCCTGCTATTATATCTGGCACACACTTGCTATGGCCCTAACCTTGGTTGTACAACGTGCCCCTGGGGCTGCTTTTTATAGCGTTCAGGATGTGTGAGAACTTCATAGAAGGCAGTTAAAAATAGTCATTGCTGTAAGGCCATAACTTAAGCTCTTTTAGACTTTTCGCCGAGTGTGTATTGCAGTGACACTACAGCATAGTCTTTGTAGATACTGTACGCTTGAGATATTGCTTCTTCCAGCCATTAATGGGATTAAAAACACTGCAAGAAAGACAGCTTGCAATAGGAGACTAAACTTTAACATTTGTGGGTGGCACTGTAAGTGAACAGAGGCTGAGGGTGGGATGGAAAAAGACTCTGGAAGCTTCTCTAAAATGCTTTTGGTGTCCACAGTATCTTGTGTCTGTTGTAGGCAAGTTTGGGAGGAAAAGTAAGGCTCATGATCACAGGAGCGGCACCTGTATCTGCAAGTGTATTGACTTTCCTGAGAACAGCTCTTGGCTGTCAGGTGAGTTTCCTGGCCTGAATCCTAAAACATAAAGATTCTAGTACCTCATTCCAGCTTTGATGTTAGAGTATTTCTAGTAGTCTGATTATATGGTTAACTCTTTCTGGCATTCTTTTTGGAGACTACACAAGTGCACACTTCTTTCCAGAGTTTTTCTGTCCCCTGAGACTTCTGAATTCATCCCAAAGTCTCTATTATAACTAAAGTGTTCAGCTGAACTGTCTTAAGGGAAAGATTTTTGGGGGCTGCTGTAAGCAATAATTAGTGTTCTTGGATTAAGTTTCTGGGACTTCCCTTACAGAAATATTCATAACTACTGTAGAGAATCTATTCAATGTGATAATTGTAGCGTTCTTGCTTTGAAGATAAGGCTGGGGAGAATCAGATTGCACATATTGCATTTTCAGAGCATCTCCAAAGTATATGCTTTTTGAGGTAAAATCTGGATAACAATGGCACAGGATGGAACAAATGCATTGAAATACATTTCAAGGATAGAAAACATGAAAACACTCAATGTGAGGCTTCTATGACTTGCTGAAGTTCTTCAGGAGTGTGCTGGTGGAGCAATGCATTCTGCAGAGAAAAGGGAAGCCTGTCTTGTGTATAACATTCACAGAGCTGTGATGGGGCATAGGGATTCCATTCCTAGCTCTCTTGGACGAACCTGTCCTTAAATGATGTGAATGAAGTCGTTGCTAGCGCCACTGTTCTTAGTTTCTTCCTCTTGCTCCCTCTGTTGCTTTCTGTTTTGATCTACACAGGTGTCTCATGGCATGTGAAACTGAGTGAAACTTTGAGTAAATATTGGAACTGAAGGTGGAATATTAGCACTTAAAACTGCGTATTGTGATAAAAATCTAATATACTGATAATAAGATGCTGGGGAGTTTGCTGAACTCAAATTTAAACAACTAGAAAAAGAAGCAAAATATTAACATACAGTTTCTTCATTAAAACAAAATTTAAAAGTAAGAATTTAAAATAATCTTCTGGTTTCACGTCCTAGTTCTATGAAGGTTATGGACAGACTGAATGCACAGCTGGATGCTCACTGTCCCTGCCTGGCGACTGGACAGCAGGTATGGTGTCTAACGGTCTGCCTGTCTCTTAAATTTCAGAATGCTCTAGGGGTTCCTGGTCATGTTGTTTAGTCTTCAGTACACCTATCATGAAGCAAGATTCTGTTTTTCTTCAAGTGAAGTAAAGAAGTTTTGAAGGGATCCCTTGAAGTTTCTACCCCTAAATAGCTGGGAATGTTCAGTAATCCAAGGCTGTAATAGGCTTTGTCCTATGTAAGTTGGAGTGGATTTAGGAGCGGGGAGGTCATAGTACCAACCCTTGTAACTTATACACAGCAGATTCCTACTCTGTAAAAACACAGTGCTGGAAACGAAAATGGTGGGTTTTGGTGTTGGAACAGTCTGCAGTTGTCAGCTGTTACATCTCTAGCTCCCTAACTGAAATAATACTGATGATTGAAACTATAGTGGGACTTTTGCTACTTAAATATGTCCAGTGTGAGGATTCTGATTATAGGAAAAAGCAAGACTGAGTATACATTGTTCAGCTTGTAACATTCTAGGAATATCTGAGAACTTAATGTTTCAGCCCCAGCAAACTTAAGCTGTTGCTGTACTGGTGTTGTAGTGCATTGCCAGAAATCAGTTTTTTCTTTATTACTCTAGCATGTAACCAGCATATTGTTTTAAGAACCTGACTAGAAAGCAGTTCAGGTTGTTGAAGTGTTACTCTCTTTAATAGGTCATGTTGGAGCGCCCATGCCATGCAGCATCATCAAGCTTGTTGATGTACAAGAAATGAATTACTTGGCTGCCAAAGGAGAGGGTGAGGTAAGTAATTTCAAAAGGTCAATGTGAACCTCTTATGAAATCTTGGAAAACGTTTTTTTGTTCATGAAATAACAAGCAACTGAATTTACTAAAAGTGCTAAATGTGGCCTGCTACCTAAAATTGGACACCTGCCTTGCCCGTATGCAATGTCAGCTAACGATTCACAGAAGCAAAACAGTATTTTGGAGGGGAGACAATACACAACAGTGTACTGGAGGGGAGAAAAAGCAGCTTACTGTGGGATAAGATTACTACGTATTTACAGTTATATGACCAAAATGCCATCTTCCAGCTGTGGGAGAGCAGAGAAGCCAGCTACCTCATACTGCACATATCCTTCAGTAAAACACTATCAGAGGGCTTCCCCCCACCCCCACTGCCAAGTGCTGGAGATCAGCTGATGCGTGTAGCTTGTTACCCAGCTTGCGATGGGTGAGATGAGGTAGTTTAAAGTGGCTGGCACACCGTTAACAGAAATGGAGATAAAATGCCATGAAGGTGGCTGATGATTTGTAACAACTGCTTGCGCACGCTTCTGAATTTTTTTCTGCAGCCTGCACAAATTGAACACATATGTTTTAGACGTTGCACTTTGAGGACTCAGCTTTGTATATACTGCTATATGCTGTCTTTTTCAATCTTTTTTTTTCCCAAGTAAAATATATACAGCTTGAACTTTGTGTACAGACTCTGAACAGATGTTGATGTAGTAATTTGGGTTTTCCCCCCAAAACCCTGAAAGCAAATTAACAGGTGTATTTCATATGCTTTTGAGAGGCCTTAGGAGCAGTTGCAGGGGGTGAGAAATGGATAAACAAAAAATAGCTTAAGCAAGTAACTAATCCATGACTGCAAACAATATATAATCTTTGTTTTGGTTGTAATTTCTATGAGACTAGAGACAAATCACTGGGATTTAATTCCCGGAAACACTGAAGGATTTAGTTGGGCTTGGTGGTGGGAAACTGTTTGCAAGTAGAAAGCAATGTCAAGATTCTTTCCTGTCTTGCATATGACCCCATGTTTAGTCTTCATCAGCAGTTTTTGCTTGACTTTAAATATGCTTTTAAAGCTTGGTCTGCTAGAGGAACTGAGTTTAAGTTGTCATAATGAGAAACAGTTAAGTAGTTTTTTTAAAAAAAAAAAACTTCTAAAAACGTTTTGCTTGCACTTAGTGTGAAAGTTTGCTGCATTAGGAGTTACTTTGGACTTGAATAAATATGGTAGCCCCTCAATGTACTGGGTACCATCTTAGTCTTTCAGTCCTGACTTCCTCAGTGTCAGCTATTCTGAATTTATGAACAAGTGTTGTAACTTGTTTCACAGAACTGAAGCCCATAGCTATAGAATTGGCTCTCATTATCCTTTGCCTAAAATAGATCTTTGTCCTCATTGTCTGCCTGCTCTTCAGCTGGGTTAAACACCCCCAGTCCTCCTTTCTGAGACTAAGCTTCCAATATTCTGTTCTGTCAGCCTGCCTCTTCGCTTTTGCTAGCTATCCATGTTCAAGAAGGATAAATTTGTGAATAGAATTATATATGCTCATATGCAGATATGGTCTTAGTGTCAGTTAGCAGGATACAGCTAAACGGTTTGCTGTCTCTACTGGGAAAAGCTGTCACCTACTACCATCCTGTGATTGTAGGAGCCATGAAAAATGAAATGTTTGATCAGTCAGCCTTTGACTTGACTGGGATGTATACTCGCATCCTGCCCTATAACTGCTGTTTTATAGCAGAAACGACTTGGTTCTTATAAACATGACCTTGGTTTGGTCACAAGTTTGGTACTGGCAGCACCCTCACTAATACTCTGATCTCCCTCCTATTGACATCATCTCCTGTTCATTGTATTGTAGCTCACCAGCATGCCAAATCTTATGCTGAGGTGAGCACTGAAAATACTTGGGATGATTTTTTCAAGAATTGGTCTCTGAACTACATTAGTACTTTCTTCTAACCTGAGAATTGATATCAGTGCCTGAAGAGTTTAGCCAGTTCCTTGCCCATTTTACAATGGTACTAACCCCACAGACTAAAAAGTGGCCTAATATTTTATCAGCCCCTATTGATATTTATTATCCATTTGACCTTAACTTAAAACTAGATTTTTCTATCCCATTCCTCTAGATTTGCTCTAGAGCCCTGATACTACTGACCAGACCCTTCTGATTGTCCCCTGTCATCCGTTCGTGCCAAGCCACTCCCAAACTGGTGTGATGGTTTGAATCCCTTGTTGTACCTGAAGGCCCTGGTGTAGAGCTTTCAGGGTTTTGGGACTCCTGATTCCCCAACAATTGTGTGCAGTGGGCATCTCTTAAGTTTTGCTTCAATCTGTCTTGTTTACCTTGCTTATCTCTCTGTCCTCACTTCTTAGAAGGTATTTATTGTCCTGCTGATCCTTAAATAACAAGAGTCCTGTCCTGTGTCCCCCCTCTCCCCACCAAAGAAAACTTAAACAACCTTGGCTGTTATTGATAAGAAAGTACTTAAATCTGGGATCATCTGTGAATACATCAGGGTCTCTCTATGCCATGGTCCTGACTAATTGCTTTACTTCTATGTTCTCTTACTACAGATTGTTTTAATTTAGCTTGTAAGGACCTGATTCTCTGGCAATCTCTTCACCTACAAACCTTTAATCTTGTTGGTCTTTCTCATACCTTGTAAGCGTGTTTTTGGATCCTAATAATGCCTGTGCATACAGTTATATCCAGAGAAGTTCATAGTTTTTCTACTTGGCATGTAAATCCAGACAACCTTAATTTAAGGAAATTGAGGTTTCCTTTATAGAGTAGTCTTCAGCGCTCTAAGCCCTAAGGTATTAACTGGTTTACTTTTGGACAACAAACATGTGATTGCTTGCTAGACAGCTCTGTTGTCACTAGTTTTAGCACAATGCCCCTGCTGCTTACCAAAGCTGATACAAACACGTTGCCAGGCTGAAGGATAATATTTCTGGATCCAGCAGAATTTCTTCAGATAAATAAAAATAAAATTCCTCAGATAAATTGAGATTATTCAAATAGCAGGTCAGAACACTGCTGCTAGACTGGAAGAGAACAGATGCTTCCAATTGCTTCTTATTATACTTACACCGATGGAAAATGTTAGGTCTCCTCTACTCATCGTTTTTGATTTCTGTACTAATGCATAAACTTCATCTTGCCTTTTTGGGGGGGGGGTTATTGAGAACCATTAGAGAAAGCACTCATTGCAAATAGTGTTTGTTAACTTCCCTTCACAGTAGCATACATTAACAAATGTCTGTTTTCAGGTGTGTGTGAAAGGGCCAAATGTATTCCGTGGCTATTTGAAAGACCCAGAAAAAACAGCAGAAGCTCTGGACAAAGATGGTTGGCTTCATACAGGAGATATTGGGAAATGGCTACCAGTAAGTTAATTTATATAGCTGAAATGTACTTCTGTAGTTACTAGCAGTAACTTAACAAATAAATTAGAAAGCATTTGGTATTAAACACAATGAATTAGGTGAAAGACGAGTAATTTTAGGAGGATGATTACTGTTGTAGATAAATCTGTGTGCGTGGCGCTAAAAAAGCATTAGCAGTGCCAATCCTGAGGCTTTCCCTAGTTTGGGCTAGATGGGTGCAGAGCCTGTTGTCTTCTAACATTAGTTTGGCAGTACTCCAGCTCTAGCACTATTTTACTGTACTACCCAATCTAACTTAAATGCATAAACTGTCTTGGATCTTTCACAGCATTTAAGTTTGTATTAAACCAGAATTCAGGTAATAGCACTTCTGGTCTGTTGTTGAAAGCTTAAAGGTTGTACAGTAATATCTGAAGCTGAAATACATAGAAACAAACTCGTTTGTATGTTTTAATTCTAGTATGTTATGCGATCTAGCGTGGCGTGCTTAAGCTGTGTAGATTGGTTTTTCACTTGAAGTGCCTCTTCTGAGTGGAAGTTATTTCTGTCAACAGAATGGTACATTGAAGATCATTGACCGGAAAAAACACATATTTAAACTAGCCCAGGGAGAGTACATAGCACCAGAGAAAATAGAAAACGTGTACCTGAGATGTGAAGCACTTGCTCAAGTGTTTGTCCATGGAGAGAGCTTGCAGGTAAGCATTCTTCAGGTAATTTAAAAAATGAATGCAGGGGCAGACTGCAGAAAAGAGTGTTCCTTTCCTCCCTCCTGCCATCCCAAACTTTGGGACTGAAATCTGACCTTTTTTCTTTCTTAATATTACACTCTTTGGTTCTGAATGCACTTTCAACTCCAGCATGTTTCTGGATTTAGTTTCAGACCAGGTAGTAGAGCTGGATTAATTCAACTGAGTATTAATGACACTAAGTAGCTAACAGTGTGCAGGGAAAATAAAAAAACCTCAAGATGTCCAGGTTTTTTCCAGTGTAAATTGAAATGTGGGTCTTAAGAGAATTACTTTTGTTAAGTGCAAGCTTCTGAACTGCACTCCTCTGTTCAAGTAGCAGAAAGCTGCTGACTTTACAGCAGGATCAGAACTGCTGTCCAAAACCTAACACTGAGTAGTAAGAAATGTGTAGGACCTGAAGTGTTGACTTTAAAATGGGGGGAAAAAAAAAGCTTGACAAAATTTTCTTTTTAGGCCTTCTTAGTAGCTATTGTGGTACCTGATCCTGAGACTTTGCGCAACTGGGCCAAGAAAAAGGGATTTGAAGGCTCATATGAAGAGCTATGCAAAAACAAGGTGAGCCATATCGCACTAAACAGTTAGCTGTTCTGCATCAACTGTTTCAAGCTATATGATGTATTCCTGTATCCACAGGACCTCAAAAAACACATTCTGGAAGACATGCTGCGGATTGGGAAAGAATCTGGTTTGAAGTCATTTGAACAGGTAAGATGCTAATGAGAACTGAACACCTAATTCTTTAAACTTCTCAATACCAATATAGTACGACTCCGCAGAAACTGGTTCTAATTTGCACCTGGAAAATCCTTAGTGATGGGCTTTGTTATGGTATCTGGGCAATCTTTTTAATAGCCGCCTTGTCTATTCCAAGGAATGCAGCTTGGCTAGTAACTGTTTATTTTCCAGGTCAAAGACATCTTCATGCACACTGAAATGTTTTCTATTGAAAACGGCCTGCTGACACCAACACTGAAGGCGAAGAGACCCGAACTGCGAAAATATTTCCAGTCACAGATAGATGAACTCTATGCTAATGCCAAAATGTAACTGGGAATGGAATGAGGAAAGTGGCACACGTCTGATGTCTACTGTTGGCCTTCATATCTGTAATTTGACTACAGCAAACATAGGGAAGGAAACTGTGCAATCATTAACTTGTACAAAAATGGGTACTTGCCATAGGAACGTTGAAGACATGGAACACTGCCTTACTGTCAAGTTGTGTTGCATACTGTTTTTATGGTGACCTACAATTTCCAAAAAGAGCCTTAACTATAAATGATAACTATATGTAAGTTATTTAAGACTTCCTTGGCCAAAAAAATGGGACTCTCCTTCACCAAGGAGCTAAGGTTTTCTTATTGCCAGCATGTTTGCTGTCTGCAGTGTATCTTGCAGTTGTCAATTCCACAAAGGATTTGGCAGGTTTGAAAATGCCTCTAAGTATCTTGCACCCTCAGAAGGATTACTTAATCTGTTTAAAAAAAAAAAAAACAAACCAACAAAAACCAACCAACCCCCAAAAAACTCTCTACAGCTGTATAGCTGGTACCATATCTTGCATTAGTCCTAATATTAACTGGGGCAAGGCATCTGAGTGTTTTTTCTCCCTTCTACATCTGCAGCCAGTTCTGAGATCTACTTTTATAAGGTAGAAGTCAGAACTCCGCACAAAAGAGACTGATGAATACAAGTTCCTCGGAGTAAGTCTGTGGTGGTTCTGCACTGAAAGTGTGGATGCAGTTAATTCAGCAAGCGTAGCCTTTGCTACGTTAACACAAATCCAAAGTAATGCCAGCCCTGTAAATGAACAGATCCTAACTCTGGCAAGAACACTAGAGACCTAAAAACAAAACCATTCAGGAGGCTGGGCTATGCTAACGGTCAGGTAAACATTGCTCCTGTACTAGCCACTTGTTTCCCTGTAATGAACGTGTATTTAAAATGCATTTTTTAAAAAAAAAATGTGCCAGGTCCTCTACAAGCAGAAGAGCTTCTGACATAACCTCTCAGTTTTCTGTGCTTTATGTATGAGCCACTGAGTATTCTTCACTGACTAGCAAAATAGGTCAGGTAGAATGTTTTTTGCCTGATGCTTTGCAGCAATTGAAAGTATTTAAATACGCCAACAGAACTGTGTGTTGGCACAGGATAGGAATTTGTTCAGGGATAAAAACCTAATTCCCAGATAAATTACAAAATAACTAGTTACCTTTTGTTTGAGAAATCAGCAGAAATAAGCCTTATTACAGCATAAGTCTTTTGCTATCCTTAACAGAGTTGGTTTTGCATTAGCATTCATTGCTGTTTTTTGAAAACATGGATATATGTAAAATACAAGCACAACAAGGTTTGCACTAAGATTTGTGTGTGATTGTAATGCACTACTCTGTAGCATAATTTCATACATGTGTGCAATTAAGGTACACAAATCCAAGTCAACTGTTAGAGCAGTAGTTTGTTACATTGGAATTCAAATGTTTGCTTAGTGTTGGCTATTTCTATGTTTTATAAAACCAAAACAATTTTCAAAACCAATGAAGGAAACCAAAATAAATATTTCTGCATTTCAACACAGTGAAGTGTTTGTTTATCAAGGAAAGATGCTGCTGACTAACCAGCCGAGGTGTAATTTGGTAACTCTTGACATGCTGTAAAACTCCACTGCTACAAACACACTAAATAGAGCATAAATGCTGGTTGTTGACACTTTACTTCTGGAAGGTAACCTTCTGCTTTAGTCTAATATTTGTGTAGTTTTTGGCCAATATCTGTAAGAAAGGGATGCTGTTGTATGTAACTTGCTCAATGTCTTCAGTACAGTTTCTGGCAGGTAGCGTTCTTACCATCGTCATAAACAACTTTTGAGTGAAATCTGGAGTTTTCTTAAACTCTCATGCTGCTTTTGGGTGGTGGGAGGTTCTCCTTTCTGTGTTGTCATTGTTCTTCCCCCTTCAATCAGTGGCATGGTATGAAAGACTTCATGGGTGGATGAAGCATCACCACCAAGATAATGTTTAGAGATGTCGCAATGTTACTGTGAAATAATAAGCACGCTTTTGTTCCTCGTCATGGTAGACCTTCCTTTTTGAGTAATTAAGTTCCTTTATACATTCCATCCCTACTGAAGGAACTCTAAGCCAAGTTTTTGTCACTTATACACACATATTTGAATATTGTATTGAATGATGCTTGGAAAGATGGCGTGTTTCTGTGTCACCATGCCTCCATGAGATGCAGACAGCTGAGAGAGGGTCAAGAGCTGGATCTACGGTTTATGTTCTGAACGCACCCCATCAAAGAAAGTTCTCTGGAAGAGCCACTTTTCACAACAGAAACAAAGCTGTGCTGTATGTAGTCAGTACTACTGCTTGTTAGTAGTCCAGGAGCTGATGGTACCTGGGCACACTATAGAGACCTAAAGTGATCCTAAAGTGACTATTTCACCCCATTTTAGCTTATTTGGTTGGAAAAAGGGGCAGGTCAGGTGCAGCAGCAGACGACTGACAGAACACCCTTACCTGTGTATGGCATGAAAAGGGCCCCTCCGCCTAGTAACACTCTTGCTGACAAACTGCAAAACCTACTAGCAATTAAATTGCTGAGTAACTAAATGCCAGAGATTGGGAATTGCAACTCTTCCATTTGAGTTGTTTGGGGTTTTTTTTGTATGCTATTATATCAAGTAAATTTTTTTAATGTTTTGAATCAACTTTAAGGTTTTTTTGGCCTTAGATTTTGGGTTATCTTTGTAGAAATCTTGTTTGCTTCTTTTTCCAGGAAGTAGAAAGGGGGGTAGGAAGCACTGTCTTGAGAAGATAAACCTGGCCTTTTGATTATTCCCCCCCCCCCGTAGCTTGTAGGAGAAAAAGGTCAGCAGAGCAATGGTCAGGTAAATTCTCCTGGAGCACGGACTCCAGAACGTACTGCTGGAATGATATCTGGAATGAGGAAATAGCTTTTTCTCCTCATTCGTCTCTTTAAAATGAGAAGGAAAAAACCAAACCCACCCCAAAAAGCAGCTGCTGGTGCATAGGTACCTCAGTACTCCGTTTTAACACGACCACTCAGCGCCGGGGGAGGGCCATCCCCTCACAGCGGGGCCCGGCCCCGCCGCCTCCCTTTCCCGCCCACCGCCCCCCCCAGGGGGCGGAGCGGCTCTGTCATGGCGCCGCCGCCATCCCGCTTCCCCTTCCGGCGCTGCTCCGCCCCGTCGCGCCTCCCCTTGCCTTCCCTTCCTCTTCCCGGGCGGCGGCCGGTTTGAATCGCGGCGGGAAGGCGGGTGGGTGCCCTGAGGGGGCCGGTGTCCGCGGGCGGGGAGAGCGGCGGGGCCGCTGCCCGCCATTTCTGCGCCTGAGGCGGCGGCGGCGGGCCGGGCCGCCCTGGGGCTGCCGGCGCTCCTGCCTGAGGGAAACGGCAGCTGTGAGGCGAAAGTAAAGGTGTGAATAGTGTTACGCGTTGTTGCGCTTTAACTTTTTAATAGGTATGTCGTGTTACTAACTCATACGTGCATGCGTCAGGCGTTGGGCTGGGTTAATAAAGTGAGTTTTCCTGCTTTTAAAGCGAGTTATGCATAATACGTTGAATTAACAAAGATTTCCCGTTTTCTCCCAGGTATTGAGACAGAGAAAGCAGACTTGTATTGGGGACAATTTCTCAGTGTCCTCTGGTGATTTTCCGTACCCTCAGTAACCTTCTCCTCAGTTGTATATTTATTGGCGTATACGGAACAGCGAAATGTCCTCAAAGAAGAAAACGAAGAGAGATCGTTCCGGAAATAAAGTAAAGGTAAGCTTTGCTCGGCTGAGCGGAATTAGAGCAGCGAGCGTTGTGCTGTGTGACCGCGCTGGTGAGGCGGATGCTGGGGCGTCAGCGCGGCGCTTTGCTGGGAACGTGCTGTGCAGGTGTGGGGTGTCCGGGCTTTTCCTATTTTGTTTTATTATTTTTTTTTTTTTTCCTTTAGGAGTAGTACATCGTCAGGCAAAACGGGCCATTGACTTTCAAACAGGCAATAGTTTGAAAACAGTCTTGTGAAATTAAAAGAGAACAGCTGAAAGACGACACAGTCAATGTGTCTGTATTCAGTACCATAGCGAAACGTGCGAAACGCTAGTAAAATTAAAAGCTCGGGATGTTGGTGTTTTCATCTTGTAATTCCCTTTCCATGCACACGCACAAACGAGTGAGGAAGCCCAGGGTGTGAATGACAGGTTCACAAATATTTCATAAACTAGTGCCGTTCTCCCCTACCCTTCTGCTTTACAGCAGTGTCTGTGTGATACTTGACTTTAAAAATTCCACCTTTTATAAGAAGTTACGCATAGCTTTTCATTTTTTTTAAAGTGAGAATCATTAGACTGGGCAAGGATGGATATGCATGTAATACAGAAGTGAAAGAAGAAATACTTTAATGCCTGAAAAGAAAAAGGCTGCAGATGATAGAAACTGGATACTAGTCTGTTATAAGATTTATAAGCTTATATGCTTAGTTTTATAAAATAAAATAAAGATCACGCTACAGTATAGCATCCAATAGGAGAATAGATCAATTTTATACCTTCATTTCTCTTGGGGGGGGGGGGGGGGGAAGACATAGCCTGAGAAAAAAACACATGCTTTGAATACTTTATGTGATAGCTCAGTAGTCAATACGTTCCTGGTTAAATGTATTTCTAGTCAAACGTTTGTGAAATTCACTGTCATATTTAGTCTGTTTTACACTCAAAAAGCTGGATGAACTAGCTATTTATTAATTTTGTGCCCATCCAGGAACACAAAGCCAGCTCTCACCCTCGCTGGAAATTGCTTCTGCCTGAGGAACCAAATGTCTCAAGGATATTGAAGGTACCGGAAGCAAATGAGCTTGAGGAGCTTGACGATTCTTTTGGTTAGTATTAACTTGAATGTCAAGTAATGTATGATTTTCACGAACAAACCATATGGGCAAAATATTTCAGTGCTTACCCTAGGAAAAGGTATTGTTTCGTTGCCAGAGAAAGTTACGGGCAGGAGAGGCAGAAGTTTTTTTGAGAGCAGTGTTGTTTTCTGTCATTTAGGAAGTAACAAGAATAACGCCGTAATATGTGCAAGTAAAAGAAAAATATTGTCTATTCAAGCTTTATAGTCTGAATGGTAGAATTTCATGCAATATAACATTGCAGTTGTCTAAGAGTTTACACTTTAAAAGGGAAGTTCAATACCTTGAGTTGCTCTCTATTAAATTACACAAATCATGAAGTGAATTTTTTTGCTATACCACGTAGCATACTTAGATGTTCACGGGGATGTTGTTCTACTTTAAAAGTAACATCATAAAAACATACTATTTTTGGTGAAGCATTAAACCACTTTCATGCTCCGTATGGGACTTGTGCAATGAGGCCTCAGTATACTGGAGGAGAATGAGTTTAGAAGGAATGTGTGCCCCTGTGTGAAGTTCTCCGTTATTAAATATATATGGGTCCTATATGTCAACTTTGGTAAGAAAAATTTTTGAAAAACTGTGATTAGAAGTTGTAGAGAAAATGTTAAGCTCTTGTTTCTCAGCTGTAATAGTTATTACTCTAAGAAAATTACGGAAATATACATGTAACTACTAGAAACAGCATTGAAAATGAGCTATAAAGAGCAATATAGTGAAAGGGTTGTCATAAGGGAAGGTCTTCAAAATGAAAAGCTCTTTCTCGCTTTTGTGGTCTGTGTTAAAAACTATTAAAAGGATTCCCACTAACACTAATGTAAGCTAACACTAAACTTTTGTGGCGCTGTGCTTGAAAAAGGAAATGAATACTATGGAAGGCAGGCTAAAACCTTAAGGCTCTCAGAGTTTTAATCTGTTCTGGTATGTACCTTCAAGAATTCTACGTTTACAAACTTTCTGTAGCAGCTGTAACTGTCGTCTTATAGCATCCAATAAAGCAGCTAAAAATCCATATTTTAAAAAAAGGTAAAACTTAGAAAGTAGGTGTTTAAATGTATGTGTGATTGGTGTATGCTATAGCAAAGAGAGTCTTTAAATAAACGGTACAAAATGTTTTGCTTGCTATATGCCATATGTACGTGCTGAGCTTTCATTCACCTTTGGTTTCAGTTAGTAAAGAAATAGCAGGTGGATGAGTACAGAAACTATGAAACTTTTCACTATATTTATTTTTCCTAATCCTGAAATAATACTTTTAACAAGATCTACTTTGTATTAGTGAGCAAACCACAAATATTCCAACTGAATGCTTAATGGCAGGCAGTGCTGGCGTCTCCATGCTCTTTGCCTGAACAGATGCAAACAATTTTGATACGGCTGATTTTCTGTTCTTTATAGATCACCCTTTGCACAGTACTGCTGTGGATGCTTTTGGAGAGGAACATTTGCAAAACGAGTCACTTGGTCATGTTTCAGCACCGCAAAGGAAAAATAGAGAAAGAAGGTCCGGTGAAAAAAATTAATTGCCAGCATTTAATTTAATCTTTAGATTTTTAGATTAAATGGGAAAAATGTTCTGTTTGTCAGGTTTCCCTTGTTACTTATTAAACTGATGCTTTAACTTAAAATTTCCCAGATGAGAAACCAAAAGAATAGGTAAGACTGGAGATTGTAGAAAAGAAATGGGAGACTAAATTAGTGTTTGCCTTTTGCAAGCAGTACATTGGTTTAAGTACTTATGTATTTTTTTCCAAATTAAAAGATATTAATTAGTCTTCTAAATGCTGGTGTCTTTAAAGTTAAAAAGTTGAAAGAAGGAAAAATAGGTAAAAGCCAGTTAAATTATATGTAACAAAGGAAATTAATTTTTAATAATGTTTTAATACAAGCTTTAGTGTGTTTCTCATTTGTTAAATCAAATTTGGCTTAAATCTGAAATAGTTCTTATTTGAATGAAGTAGTAAGACATAATAGAGCTTGTATGAGAGTGTGTATTTTTTTGTGTTTTGATTTCTAACCCCGCCCCGCCATCAAGAAAGTCGTCTCCTTTCCTGCTCAAATACTGATAATTTTGTTTCTGTTTCGAAGTTTCTTCTCAAAACAACATGGCTATCCCAGTGGTCAGTTATTAATGAATTTCTAATTGTCACAAGCGTTGCTCTTGAGGGATAAAGATTCTATTCCCTTTATATGCCATTTGCAACTTTTTGCACGGTTGATTTAGGAGTGAATGACATAGCAATACAAAGTGTTCCCCAAACCCTGAGATTTTGTTGTTTATATGGTTGAAGATCATTCTTTCTCAGTGTGTCATGGGTTTACATGTGGATATTTTTCTTTTCCCAGTAAAAAACTGCATCGCTCAAAAACATCTGATGGTGATGTTCAGAAATTCAGCACAGCTGATCCTGAAGATGAACCCCCTAAGGAGAATGTGGTACAGAGAAAGTTGCATGAGTATATCCGTCAATTTAGTTTTAACTTACTTCGTGCCGTGCCTGCGTTAGAGAGGAGGGGAGAGCAAGACCTTTCATTTGTCTCTTGGTACTTCCTAAGTACTTAGTTGTGTCCCAAATAATTAATACTCAAAATATTCTTGTGAGATGGCCAAGTGAAATGCTTAAAGCTACAGTCTCATGTCAATGGGGAATATAATAGCCAGGTGTTCCTCTGTCCTGTAGCTCATTCTCTTGCTCATCTGGGAATATGTTCTTTTCTTGTTTCAAACATCTTTATATCTGGAATATATATTCTTAAAGAGTGGCATACTAAATGGAATATAAATCCCTCGTACTTGTTTGGTATTGAAGTAAGAACATATTATGACAGAATTGATTTTTTTCATTGATGAAATTAATTTCGAATAGGTATTAGAAATAGACAAAAAACACTGGGGTTTGAATGAGTGCTTTTCCACGCTTAGACTGCAATTAGTGTTAATTGCTTTTGGCCCACTTAGCTTCCAGTTGTGCAGAGGAAGAGTTAACTCTGCAGACTTGCGAAAGTAGGCCTATGATAAAAGAAGCTATGCAGCAGTTTGCATAAAAGTGTTTTACATACTGAAATTCATTGGAATTGCTGAAAATCCTTTTGTAAGATTCAGTACGGAGCGGTGGTCTTTCATCAGTAAACTGCATGTGTGCAGCGCTGTTGTAGAATCACTGCTTTGTGTTGGTGTCACAAAGTAGTCTAAGTAGAGGAAGAATTGGGACAGAAAGTGGGTGAAAAGGAAGGTAAGGAGGCACTGTTGATCAGAGAACTGTTATTACTGGGCCATGACTATGCTGAACCGAGGGTCCGTACGCTCCTTAAAATGTTCCTCGTGCTGCACGGCCAGCGGCTGACACGTCAGTCGGTCAGCGCGGTCAGGCAGCTGCTGTCCCTCAGCAGTGTGATCGCTGTGCTGTGGTTCTGGCAAAGTAGCCCTAAGTGAAGCTGACTGATGTTTCAGTCGTGAAAAGCTGAAATACTTTCGTGTGTTCTGCCTAGTTTCCATCTCTCAGAATTTTAAATGAGTAAACCTGGGGGTTTTTTTGAAGTTAATCTGCTTTTTGTATCACAGAAGGCTCTGAATACTACTCAATTCCAGGCAAAAAAGAAGAAGCGGCCTTTAGAGGAGAACACAGCAGAACCTTCTGGTAAAGTAGATTTTTTTCAAAACTCCCGTACGGCTTTTCCTCCTTCAAGATGAGTGCTTTTCCATAACTCGATGGTTTTAATTTCCGATACGTAGCAGCATGCTGCCTCTAGAAATGGGAGGTTCTAGTTTTGGTCTATACGCTCATTAGCAATGGTTAAATTGAGGAGCTGGTGTGCCACACAGCTCTGATCGCCATGGTTTGCCTGCCCGGACTGGCCTGTCACTCCCCTGAAGGGGTGAAGCGTAGGTGTGCGTTATCCCTCGCGCGCAGCCCGGTTCCCGGTGGCGGGAAGCCCGGCTCCGTGGCTACGGGCATAACTTTCAGTAGGTCCCTTGGTCTGGAAGCCTGGAGCGCCAGGCTGCGGGGCAGGGCTTGGGGTGCCCCCGCCTTACATCGTAGGCACAGCGGGTCGCGTAAAGACCTTTGAGATAGGGACCTTGAAGGCAGTGGCATTTTTTAGGATAGAGAAACTGTTTCCTGGCTGTTGTCTTGCTTCCTTTGAACTGTACCCCGTCACATTCAACTAGTAGATGTACATTTGGGAATGCGTGAAGAAACATGGTTTAAGGTTTTGTGGAATTAGCTAACAATACTATTGCAAAGTTTAAAGAAACATATTAGTATATAGGGGTTTTTTTTTGAAGCATATATGGTATTAATACAAAATCTGTACAAATATGATATAACAACTCATGATTCTTTGAGTCATGGAGGTTGCCCAAACTCAGGCTAATAGTTTTTGCAGCACAAACAGCTATTATCTACAGTACGCTGTATAGTTTATCAGTTAGTGGAATAACGTGCTCCTGGACTTGTTTGAAATGAAGAAGAATAAGAAATAAGTTGTATATAATTGATCATCCAGTTTCTAAAGCGTTCCCAGATAAGTCTGTCATAGTTGCTCAGCCAAAGACAGATGAAATAATTATTTCCCTCCTGTCAAGTTTCATATTAAAATATTTGTAACTTTTAGATGGTTATTTTAACGGTGGGCACAATAACTTTTCTATTATTTTAGAACACGTGCCTGAATTGTACAGTGCCTATCTTTTTTCTGTTGTTTCAGTGGATAGCCCGTGTTCTGTACAGGTTTGGTGTCCCAAAGAGCTGAAGAGATCTCCCCGGGATATTACGGAACTGGATGTTGTTCTGGCTGAATTTGAGAAGATAGCAGCAAATTACAGGTAAATATTCTGCTTTCCTGAGGCTGAATACTCAAAGTTTTAAAACCAAATCACCTGTGTTTTTGCTAATGGGCTGCCCTTTAGGGAATGCAGGATTGCATGGTTACATTCCGGTGTTAGTTTAATGATTATTAGGTTTCTGTGATACAAATATTTTCCCATGTGATCTCGAGGTGGTCTCCAGGAATTTGATATTTTTCCAAATATAAGAACAGCTGATGTTTTTCAGTGTAGAAATTAAGCTATTGCTAATACATGAAGGATCTGTGGTTGCCCGTGCTACTAGCTGCTTAACCTTGGGGTTTATTCATTACTTAAAGGAATGTTTTTGGATGAGATTTGTCCTTTACTAAACCAAATGGGTTGTGTTTTGTCCCTCTGACTTCTCCAGCCAAAGCATAGAATCAAATGTTTGCAGAAAAGCTATCAATGGCTTCTGTTCGGCTTTCAAGGACCAAATCACCGATCTTGTAAGTAGACCATAAATAAAATCAATTTTGTGGTGGCGATTATAGAGCTGTATATTGTGCTGTCGTCAGAATGCCTGTGCTTTTATGTTGTCCTTTACACATTTATTTTATGACACTTTAAATTTTCTACTCTTTTGTCAGGATAAATAATACGAAAACAGTTAGTTGCACGCAGCTTCTGTGCTGGCTTTCATGAGCATTGTCTTTAGACACAGCGCTGCTGTCACGCAAATACCTTGCAAAATTGTCAGCTTTTGAGAACAGGGAAACGTCAATATTTGTCATATCTAAAGCATTATGTAGTAAAACTGGAGAGCTGCATAATTTGCGTGGGCAAACAGTTATGTCAAACACTGTTTTAAAGCTCATGGACTAGAGTTTTAAAAGGTTGATGATTTAATCTTTATGCTGTGGCTCAGTGACTCTTGTGTAGAGGCCTGACTAAAGCTTCTAACATAGTTCAGGGAAAATCATCCTTTTTTAATTAGCAGTTTGAACCTAAAAGTAAAAAGCTTATTAGCTTGGAACACTAAGATTTCTTCTCACTAATTACGACGAGTAAAATAAACTCAGAACTTTGTAGGAGTTGTGATAAGTACAATGGATATAAGTACTAAAACTGTAGTTCTGAGTGATTCATTAGAATGGACAAGTTTTAAAATGACTAGATTTATACATTTTATATAAAGTTATGGAAAAATTAAGCTAGGTAGTATTACACCAACTGGTACAAGGAGCATTACTTGCTCTAAGTGGTGCAAGGTGACTAATTTTGTGCAACGGTCCTCTGGCGTGAGGAGAGAGGAAAGAATTGTTATGCAACTGATGCACTTGTAATCTTCCTTTGAACCAGCGTTGGGTTTTTTTAAACAGCTTTTTGTGTTATTCCAAAGTAATTCTTGTAACCGTGTTTTTAGGAGACTAGAGGTGAAATCAAGATCCATAGTCAATCTGTAATTTTTCTTTTCCTCTGTAGATAGTGAAAGTCCAGGAATTAAAGAATATGAAGAAAAAAAATGCTAAGGTAAATACATATATACCACTATGAGAGAGAGGGGAATGCCCTGCAGCAGAGAGATTTAAGAGGCTTTCTGCCCCGGATTAACCTCTTCTGCAAACTTTTCAATGACAAAATAGCTTTTAACAAAGTCAACAGAAAGCTTATCCTGGGAAGTAGCAATTAATGGGCTAAAGTCGTCTTGTTAATTTGTGGTGATTACTCTGCCTGTAAAATGAAAGTTTTAATGCACATCTACCATTCACAGCCACTCAGTTATCCTCATTTTGCCTCTTACACATTTGTTTAAAATCAGATTTGTTAGTTGCTAAATTGAAATTTATGATTAGTTTTGGTTTTGTTTTAAATTGGATGTTGTATTAAAGAAAGCTTAATTACGCTTAGTTCCTTACTTATGGCAACCATACTGAACATACATTTGTTTTAGTCTGCATTTTTAAAACAGAAACAAACAAAAACCTGCTGGAGTTGGTCGTGTTTGAGTTCAAAATGTCACAAACTCCTTTTGTATGCTTGTAAATCCCGTGTTCCTTAAGAGAAATACTGGATGGAGATGAGAGTTTAACACTTTAAAGTTCTTTTAAAATGTTTAAAATATGAATTTCAAATATGGCAGTCAATGAGGTTTGGTATCTTGGAGTCTTCCACACCCAGAATCAGAAGCATAAAACCTCAAAGAAGAAAAGCCAATGAAATTTGAGTTGTTTGCCTTTGAAGTTACAGAAACCGTTGCAAAGACTCTCCTCGCTGTTTGTTTCAGGTGACAACAGACATCAAAAGGAAAAGGCAGAGACTGATGCAACTCAGGGAAGAGCAGATTGGGTATGTTTCTCATGATGCACGTTAACAGCCTGAAGAACTTAAGGAGTCTGGTATTCTGTAACTCAAAAGTGAAAATAACTTTATTTGTTCTTTCTTTTGTTTTCCCCAATGAAGCTCTACTTGTGTATTGCTTTCTGTTTTTACAGAAGCTCAGGATAACCTCTTCTTTCCATATTTCAGTTGCCTAGGATATAGTCATTCTGGCAAGTTCTCTTAGATAACTGGGATGGTATTTCGGACCATACGTTCATAAGGAAAACACTAATGTTACAATTGGAATTGTAAAGGGGATGAATCATAAATTTGTGAAGGTAATAGAGACCTTTTTTGGTTTTGAGGTGGGAGAACGTATTTCACCTCTGCAATTTGGCGGGGATGCCTTTGGGTACAGGGCTGGCTTCCATCTCACGTGACCACGCAATTCCCCTTCTCTAACTTGGCATTAATCTTAAGTATCATTTAGATACGCAACACAGAAATTATGTTCTTTGGAAAAACCATTGGACTGCCCCAAATCCAGCTGATTACCAGTGACAAGCTTTCCGCTGAAGCTACGCGTAACATAGACGCTGTAGGTTAATTCTGTAGGGAACCGTGGGCTTGGATCCACACGGGCAGGTTAAAAGCCCTTTCTCTGCGGCTGAGAGTCTTGTTTTCTTGGCAGTAAGGACAAACTTCACTCAAAGAACTAATTAAAGGCACCCCTCAATACGGCTGTGAACCCCCTCACAGATTGAGAGCTGTCTTCACGGTTTTTATTGGTTGTGTTTTAACCCTTTCATCATCTTCAGAAAGCTTTTTTTGCTGCAACACTTAAACGACAGCGGCTGTTGGTGTTCAGTTTTCGGGGTGCTCGGGCAGAGGCGTGTCTGCTTCGTAGATCCTGCGTGCGCTTCAGCGTTAAGCACCGAGCGCCTCGGCCTGCAAGCAGGCGCGCGCGGGTGCAGAACGCCGGGTACTTAAGAAACTTCACTTGAAAAACTTCAGTGCTTAAGAGAGAGCGGCTGTTTCCTCAGGCTCAAAAGTGAGAGGAGGAAGAAAATCTGGGGTTTTTTTTTGTGGATTTGGACCCGTGCTCCTGTTCAAATAACATATTAGTTGTTCTAATTAAACAGTACGTTACTCTAACCTGTGCTTTGTATTGCTGACCAACCTTTCCCTTAAGTCTTCTTCAGAGGAAGTCTGTTCACAGTTACTCATGAAATAAATACGCAGATATAGGCATCAAAGCCTTGATCTTTTTCAGAGTTGAACCACAACTGATTCAACTACAAAGAGAATATGCTAAGGTACAGGAAAGGAAATCTTCCTTGAGGCAAGCAACCGAATTACTTACTGATTTAGCGGAACTACAGCGAGACTGTTTGGATTACAGAGAAGAAAACCCTAAAGAAAAAGTGGTAGTAAGTACATATTTTGTGTGTGTTTCTGAACTGTTCTGGATCAGCCCCCCCTGCCCTTTTGTATTTCCTGGACTGGTGGGCATTTCTATTAACGTTTAACTTACATTGAATTTGTTCATTGTGGCAGCAACTTGAGAATCCTCGCTGTAACTGCACTGTAATCTCACTCATTTTTTTGGTCTCGTGTTAGAAACGGAAGTATTTCAGAGAGGGTTCTGCTCCCTTGCAGCCTATGCCCAGGAATTCAAAGGACGTAGCAGGGTGACGGTTGTCCTCAGGTCTAACATTTTTTTTTATAGACCTTGAAGAAAGATTAATAGTGAGAAACAAGTAATCAATTTCTTTTGTTGCTATTGTTCAAAGGCGGGGAAAGCTCTGGTGCTTACCTGTCTGTTCTGAAAGGTAAGTGCTCTTCAAATGCTAAGAGCACTTTTAGTGGAGTCTGGGAACGCCTTCCCTTTTACCGTGGCTCTGGACCTGGGGTGGTGCGTTTTGGTTCTACGTGCCTGCCAGGTGTAAGGACATCCTGCCATTTCAGAAGACGCTCTGATGTTGGCTCTTCTTCACTCTTAAAAATCAAGTTGCATCATTTCAGATAGAGGAAAAATAAATAGAGATATGTAAGTGATTTTTTTTCCAAGAGTTAAAAATGATGCCTTGCAATTTTATTTCCTTAACAACAGTATGGAACTTCGAGCCTCCCTGCTCTTCTGGTGGAGTCACGGAGAATTCTAGGAGCAGAAAGACACTTTCAGAATATTAATATGAAACTGGAAGAGGCTCTGGCTCTACAAAGAGGGAAGTTATCAAAGAAACACTGAGTCATTTTAATAGACTTTTTGACATTCGTTAGGAACAATTATTAGAACGGTCAGTGCTTAAAGCTTGTTTAATCATTGTTGCTGTATTTTGCTTCAGTATTTAAAAGAAGTTGGTGACCCAATTGGAGATTGTGTCCTGTTGTGAAACAGTCTGTGAGAGAAATTGCTCAGAATGTCAGTGAAATGAATGAAATAACAATTCCAGTTAAAGTAGTAAAACTTTTCTGTGCTCTGTTAGCAATGCTGGGTTTGAATCTTGGGCTATTGAAGTCATGTGATCTTGAAAGAAATACATACTTTTAAAAGAGAACACATAGACATTGGTTGAACTTTTTATTAAATTTGTATTTGAAATAAAGCATTTCCTCCCATTTCTGGAAGTCAAGAAATGTTTTACTTGGCACATCAGTAAAACTTGGACATACAGCTAACAAAATAGAAACTATACAGCAGTGAGTGCGCAAAGTGCTAAACCTGGAGCAGCATTCATGACAAGTTCTCAGTCCAGTACTCCTCAGCCCCCGTGTAACATTCCACGATCTCCTCGTGCTTGTTGAAGCTCATCCAGCTGTGAGGACACTTGGTACTCAGCTCTTTGTCTCACAGCTCTGGGAGAGCGTTTCTGCACTACGTGGCCGTACCTTTCACAGAAGGCGTGCGCTACGCACCTTGGCTGAAAGCAGCTCTCAGTGCTAGCGGTCTGTTGGCTCGCCAAGTCTGCGGTTAGCTGCCGCCTTTAGTGCGCGTGTCCTGTTTCCTTAAAGCTTCCAAAAGAACTTCATCAGGAATTTCTTCCGTGGAATAATTCAGACTGTCACTTGCAGCTTCAGCTAGTTCCACATCGTCAGTAGCTTCTAGGAAACAGGCATCATCGCTTGCGTTGTCCCACTCGCTGTCTGACAGCAGGAACTCTCGAGACAATGCTTTTCCTACAGATACTGAGCTTTCTGACGAGTCTAACGCGCTAGAATGTGGTTTTGCTTTTTCTTCTGTGTTACCCCTTTCATCCATCAGCGTGTACTCTTCTTCCTTTTAGAAACAAGAATACGATTTATTCCGTACGAAAATGGTCTTCATACCTTTAAACTGCTCTGATCTCGAAGTCTGAAACTCGTATTGTCACGTATAATGGATACTATAGAAAGGTGGCCAACAAGACAGGTTAGTTTATAGCCGCATTCCCCTGGGGACGCCTATTTTAATAGCATAGAAACTTGCTGTTTTTCTAGCAAACTACAACTAGGCTGTTGGCTACAGCTTCTTAAAATAATACAAGGTTAAAACTAATTTTAGTGTCGGTGTAAAGATACTGTCAGGATCTGAAAATGCATTTAAATTACACTTTCTATGAAATGAGCAGATCATCAATAGCTATTAGTGTCAAGTAGCGCTTCACGTGCCGTTCTGTAGTATGACATTTAAAAGTGTAAATATAAAAAGTTGCAAAGACGCCAACCCTTATTGCCTACTCTGAAAAAAACTATTATGTTCAGGGCTTGGAGTCCAGGCGCACTATCAGTACTACCCGTGGGAGTAAACATAACTGCTTTAATACACTAAAATGGAGTTCAGTAAACTTCAAATTTGAAGGTCACTGACTGATCCGTGGCTCTGCCGCCAGCGTTCCGGGACCGCTCCTGTTTCCGCTGGCCCCGCACAAAGTCAGCCACGCGCAGCAGAGCTTAACGTGGGCAGCGTTTCCATCCTGCACCGGCCGTGGTCCTGTGGTTTATGCGCTGGGAACTGCTGTTCAGACCACAGCGGAATAAAAGTCTTTAGTCCCCGGTGAAGTTAGGCTATGCCGGTAACTCAGCTTTAGCTGCGCTGGCCGTTTTTGTGCTAGATCTGCTGCTGGAGAACTTAAAAACGACACTGTGGAGCTGCCACCCCAGCACAGCTGCTGTACGCCAGTGTAACTCCCGTAGGGAGCTCAACAGAGTGGGTTAGTGGGGATTTGCAGGCGCTGCCAGAGACAGCTTTACTCACAGGAACTTCAGCGTAGGGGTAGGACAAAAACATACCTCTTTGAAAAGAAAAGGGAGACATATCCGAGGCGGTAACGGAAAACCTAAATCAAATATACGGCGTTAAGGAAAGTTAACGTTCCAAAAAAGTATGAAGCCTAATTGCTGTGACATCCCAGAATACATACTTTGTGATTTGAAGTTGTTTTCTCTGCAGACTGGATCGTGACACTTTTGATACCAGACTTCCTTCTTTAGATCCACCAGAATCCTAAGAATGAAATCATTTGGTTTTTAGCAACAATACCGAAATGTGAAGGCATGCAGGATGAAACCCTGACCCCAAATGACCAGGTTTTGTTTGTCCCCATCTATGGATATTGCTCTCGTACTCTGACATACTTATACTTTCAATAAAACTTCAGCTTTCTTAAGTTAAAAATATATTTCTTTTAAGACTTCAGACTAACATTCGAAAATGAAATTTAGTTAACGTCATCACATTAAGCTTGGAAGCAAAAGTCATTAAAGTGAGATTAGGCTGTGGGACCTAAGTGTAAGATAAGCTTTCGTTGCTGCTGCTGTTACAGATAACTTCATTATAAAAGGCAGATTAAATCACTATTTCCTGTCAACGGCTCAGACAACCCAGCTTTTCCAGCTGCGCTTGGGAAACACCACCTTCATCGAGCCTAGTGGCTGGGGGTTTTTTAACACACACATATATATATATTTTTCTTTCTCAAAACTACATTTCTTATTTTCAGTTATTTTAAATGTTATATAGAGTTATTTTTAAGTTAAAATATTTCTGCTAATGACATACTGCAATTCTAGTGTCCTGACTTTTCAATGCTTATTTGCTAAAATTATAAGAAATCCGAGGCCTCGTAGAGTCACGGGCAACACTCATCTTGACAGAAGTGGTGGCAGGAGTTACCTTTGTCATTTTCATAATGTAAGAATGTAATTTAAGATGCACTGTAAATGAAGTTGAGTGGTCTGTTTTCTTTACCTTATTTCGGATTGCTCAGCTGCCTGGCTAAGAAGCATCGAAGCACAGTACCATGTAACTTGTGTTTTAGCACCTTTAGGCAGATATTTTAAATAGCATGAAGATGACTTCATAGAAATATTAGAAATACAAATTCACTTATCACAAAGTAAATTGGGGGCGGGCGGGAAAGATTGTGTTTTGTTTTTTTAAAAAAGAAAGTGTTGTATCCCCACAGAGCAAGAGAGCAGAAATTTTGTAACAGGTACTGATTCTCTCCCTAAGAGGTTTTCAGCATTTTTATAGAATAACAGTTGAGCAGGAAAATAAATAAAGCTCTTTTAAAGTGAATAGTTAAAGAGCTTACATTATGTTGTTACTTTTGTGAGCTCTTCCAATATTTTCACACCAACGGTACCCAGAAATATCATATACAAGTATTTCTTCCAGAGAGAAATAATTCCATCGCCGGATCCCTGGGGGGAGAAAAAAAATATTTCATTAACTCTTTAAAAATACTGCTGTGGAAAACTCATTCGTAAATAGTACAGTGGTCTTTACCTCCTTGCACCCCGTCTTTATTAACCAAAGAACGAACAAAATTATCAACTTCTGGATATGGTGAATCCTGATAACCTTCCATGGGCTCTGGTAAAACAAAGACCGCAGATACACGCTGTTACGGGTTTTGTCATTGTAATGGGTAACGGTTACATGGTACATAGAGCACAGACACAAAATATACGTGAATCACACCAAATCCTTCAATAAAACCAGGGGCAACCCCAGTGTCGATCTTTAATCTGCACACACACACCCCCTCAGGTGCGGAGGGCAGTGGGAGGCAGCAGGAGAGCCGCGGGAGCGGGAAGGGCGGGTGAAGAGCATTCGGAGCATCAGAGCATCCTGCAGCGCAGCCGCACGCCGCCTCCCACGCAGAGCCAGCGGGAGGAAAGCTCCCTACGGCTTCTCCCGTGCGCAAGTCACAGCACATCGAATTTAACAGTACTGGGGTTTTTTTCTACACAGTAGCAAACGCTTGAGGTACCTCTACTGCTTCTGGCAGTTTTACTGTTCAAAAAAGCCGACGTTCTCTCCTCCTCTGCGAACCCAGACGACAGAACTTTCGTGTCATCCCTCGCGCTGAAGAAAAGAGAGAGCACAAAACAAACGGTGTGATTCTTGCAGCACGACGCGGTGCGGTATAGCGTGCAGTGGCATAACCCGGTGTGGCAGAGCGGAACACAGCCCCTGCCAGCCTCAGCCAGCCCGTCATCCCGAGCCCACCTCCCGCTGTCCCCCGCTGCACTTTCTCTTCTCATTTTGCCGGTGTCCTCTGAGCAACACCAGCAGAGGGCAGGGCTTCCTCCTCCACAACACCAGCATTTGCCTCCGGGCAAAAATCCCAGGGCCCAGCCGTGTGAAGACTGCTGGCCCCCACAGACTCTATGTATTTATGCATATATACCCTCTGAAAGGTTTCAATTTGTTTTCCTCTCTGCACAACGCACTATGTTTCCTTGCCATATCGCTAGCGGGGAAGCCAGATGACCACAGAAGACTAAATTCAACACAGCAGAATTTCTCATGGGTATTGATGACAGAGCCGATACCCGTGATCTGAACACACCGCACGACTTGTGCTACGGGGCGACTCGTACCGGTTTAGGATCATGAACGTGTCAGGATAGAAAAACTGAAGTCACAACAAATGTATGGGGTTTTAATAAAAATATTATATGTAATATACAGGGGGATGTACTGTTTTAACCTTCTTTCTGCTGCGGTAATGATTAGGATCATCTTAAGATACAGTCAGTGCAGGGTAAGATATATCAGAGATTATTAGATAGATTAGATTAGATACAGAAAACTCGATTATTGTATATACCGGTATCCAACCTAAGGAGGTATCTACCAAATGGTATATAAACATGGACAAAAATCCTTTTTATATTTTTATCATGCTTCAGGAAATATTTAGACTCTTCATATTTAATCAACTGGAAATCTGTCGGTTTTCCTTTCAGAACTATACAGAATCCAACCAAACTTAATAATGGTTCCATTTCAACATTTTGAGCGTGTCTAGAGAAATGAGGCACAACCCAGAAGCCTTGCCACACGTTCTGTGTTCTTTAAACGTTTGAAGGTAGGTTAAAAAGAATAATTTTTTTTTTTCTTTGAAGCCAAGGAATTCTACTGGAAACTCCTAAATGACACTGTATCAACGTTCATGGAATAACTGCCCATCAATAGTAGCTACTTGTAACTGCTGCAGGAGAAAAATCACTACAATCACTAAAATCTGTATTTAAAAACATTTTCAAATCCATCAGAATTAAACAATTACCTGATGTTGCAGATCAAGGAGGAAAGAAAATATGCTTCTTCCAAGGAAACGTTCTCTTCACAGTGAGGGACAAACTTATTATCCTCTGCTATCGTCAGAATCACATTTTTTCCCGCTTTTGATGATTTATACATCCGGAAATTTCTATTCTTTGTATAAACTCCTACAGGAAAACAAGTATTTCTTAACATAACAATGCTGGCTAGGATTTAAGATACTTAGCACTTGTAAATTAAACAATTTTCCTTAGACCCAGCTAGGGGCCTAAGGAACAGACAGAAACTCTTACTGACTTCGGCTCATCCCACGGAAGAAATGCAACAAAGCAAGACCACGCACACGCGTACATTTTTATGTTACGGAAGAATTAAGCCAGACGCTCAACATCTCGTCAGGAGGATTAAAATGCCTATGCAATTAGCATTGCTAAAAGTTCCCCTTCAGTATAAGAAATTGATGCTTTCACACTAATTTTGTGAAACACAACTGAGCATAAAAGGCTGCACAATTATTTTAACCTGAAAGGACTTCAGATTCATCACCCTTTCTGTTTTACATGGACCAGACACCACTTGTCTGAAGCATATATCAGGAAAATTTAATACCAACCTCAAAAACAAACAACAACAAAAAATGGACAGGTATCTTTAACATTGCCTAATCTGTCTAAGAATTCATTGAGGAGGTGGGTGCTTTATTTGTGGGTTGCATTTAATTTTCATGAAGATAAAAGAACGTAGGGAACTTGTACAACGGGAATGTCACATAGCTTTCCCTCACTGCAGCCTCCTGATGTAATTCAGTATTCCAGCTATTTTGCTTTTAGCTTTCCAGTTTTGATGTAATGTGCATAACATAAATATTGAGGATCGTTGATTTCGGGGGAGTAACAGCAAATTCTTAAAGGGCGACGCAGTAAATATACTTCGGCTTTAATTTCTGTTCACAAATACATTTGAAGGAATTCTGAGCAGTAGGTGCAAAGTAATCTTTCGGAATCAGTGATGGAGAAGCCTACTGCAGGGCCAGCTTGGGGATCACGTTTCAACAAGGCAGAGAAACCGAAGAGGCCAGCAATAAAAGTGATCCTGAATTCCACGAGAAGAATTTGAAGGAATGGGGGTTCTTCAGAGAAGTCTGAGAAAAAACAAGATAAAGTCCCCAAGTACACAAGACACTGCCGTACAAAAGCTATTTTCATTTCACTGAGACAGGGCAAAAAGCGGAGACACCAACTATGGGCATGGAGACGAGTGGAACTTTCAAACTTCATTTTGACTACGGGTGTTGGGCTCCTGGAGGTTTTTAACATTTTAATACCATGAATGGGGTGAGCCCAGCTGGGGCGTGAAGTGCCCAACCCAAAATTTCTATTATTAGGTCACTGAAGCCTAACAACTGCCATTCCAAACAGGGGAAAGCAGCTCAATTCACACATGTAGAACAATACAGGGCACGCCTGTAAGACTTGTTTCATAATTAAGGAGTCCTTTCAGTTGAATTAGAAACAAGAAAGCAACATGCGCTATCCTCTTTTAATCCAAATAGGAGCACTGAGTCCTTAGGAACAAAATTAATTAGAGAGTCTTTTGTGGCAAGAGTTACTTCAAACTTCAGAACAAAACAATTAAATGTAGTAATATAAGAAGTTCCATGGACCAAGAATCTAAGGCTCCTTTAAAGCACAGCTTTTATGCTCACAGTTTCAACACATACTGTATTTGGTTTAAATTCTGACCGTAGGGACAACAATAACACTGTTGTTCATACTGTCTGTAATCAAAGATCAAAGAACATCTCATTTAACATTTGTTGCATCCCAAAGAGGTTTAAAAGCACTTCTTGTACTTACCTAGATCCACAAAAAGTTGCTTGTCTCCTTCTTTATCATTTACTATGAGAAAGGAAAATTCCGAATTTTCTCCCTGGTGGGATGTTTCCGTCTCCTTTGTCTCGCAAGCAATGGCTGGCCAGCCTTTGGAAGCATCTTCGACGGCTGTGAGGTCTGTAAGAGAACCATCTAACCCAACGGCTCCTGCAGAACGCTGGAAACCATGTCCTGCTCCTTCCTCTGCAATCACAACAGCAGCAGCTTTGCTCTCCATTAACCTTATGGCAGGCTGCAAAATAGTTCTCACAAAGTTACCTTAAAAACAAACAAACAAAAAAAAAACCAAAAGCAGATAACGTCATTTATGAGTCCAGAAAGAACTTAATGGTTCCTGTGCAAACATTTTTCAAAACAGCCAAGAGGGAAGTGGTTGAGTTTGGGTTTTTTTTTCCCCCCTCATCCTGGATTTTTTTTAAAAAATATATCTTTTGGACCAGCCCAGTGCACAAAATGGTTCTGGTTAGTAACTAAGAAACCCACGCTTGGCAAGAATTTTTGCTAAACTTTTTTTTTTTTAAAAAAAAACAACAACAAGAAAAACCCCACAAGAAAATAAACAGTTGTGTGTATAGGAATTGTATCATACAGCCACAATCTTGCCCTTTGCAATTTTACTACTGAGAACAGAGCACTGAGAAGCGAGCTGGCTTAGCAAACACCTCTTTAGAAATAAAGACAATTAAACAAAACCGAAATGCATAGGCTGCCACTACAATTTCCCACGTAAAATTCAAAGTCCCGGATAAAAGTGCAAACTTTACATAAATGTCTTTTGTATCTTTCAAAAGAATTTCTCCTACCCATCACACCTGTAGCGTTGCAGTTATGAAAGCCTCTGACAGACAAGATCTCAAGCTGCTTGGAGCACAAATGTTCTTGACTTAATGATTAATATGAGGAAGACTTTTGCACTGAAATTTCTGTGAACCCGAAATTTTCCACTAGAACGTCAGAAACTTACTGAACAAGTTCAGTTTGGGTCTTCAGGAACATTTCCCCACATGAACTGGGCTGTTAACAGTAAGACTTATTCAAATGCTTAATGTAGAACCATTTTGTTAATGACAGTGATACCAAAAAATAAGTAAAGTAGCCAAGGTCCTTTGTAAAACCTAGTTTGATTTAGTACTTCAAGTACCACCTAGTGAAACTCTTCAGCACATGAATAAAGCATTTATACAGCTTTGCTATCACACAACTTATTTTTTTATCCAGTCATAGGTAGTTTTTAATCATTTAACTGAATGTTTTTGCAGTCGTTAATGACAGCACGCGATGACATTAACAAGCTCAGATTTAGCATTCCGAAGAGCTCGTGATTGTTCCTCTCACTACTGCTTTCCCTAATTTCACTTTCAGAATAATTAAAAAGGTTTACTTGCAGCTTCACAGTGTAGTAACTGATGTAACAGTTTGACCAGGGCTTAATCGAACAACAAATTACTTTTACAAAAGTATTTTGTAATGACTTTTCAAACTCCCAGTATTGTAATCCAACTCCCATTCTACTCCAGGCTCTGCTGGATGGTAACCAAAGACAGACAGACAAATGAAAACCATGGCCAAATTACATGCAGGGAGAAAGAAGAGAGTAAGTGCAGATGTGGAAGAAAAACTATGAAGCAGAAGGAATATCGGCAAGGAGGATTCTGCAGTTCTTGGTTGAAGCTTCAATGGGGAACCTGAAAGAACATGAACTATATAGGGCCTCCTGTGCTACGTATGAGCAGAATGGCTCAGCGTACCACGCTTTAACACCATCACCCTCGTAATTCATTACGGGACCACTGAGGCACACAAATGATTCAGAGTCATAGACAGCAGTTTAACCCTCTGTGTTCAAATATGCACAGAGAATTTCTTTGGTTTATAACAATAGTTACTTGGATCTTCAGGGAGAAAACGTACCTATTTCAGAACTGAAGTTTATTTCAATTATCATAAAAGTTAAAGTATCTTTAAAAGTCCTGGGTAACCACTTTGGGGTTTTTTTTGTGTGTAATTAAGTAACAATCACTCTAGTATCAAAAGGGCAAGGTGTGAGTAAGACGTTATTTTGAAAGTCAGTTCTTGATCATCCCCACACACCTTTGTGTTCTCTCTTCCCATTTCTTCTAACTGCTCAGATGTGGGAACCGAACCCTGCATTTCATGCTTTTGATCCTTGACTGTATTTCTTATTTTTATATCTGGGATTTGTCAACTGTGTGGATCAATGTAAATTCATTGACCTCCACAGCTTTCCTGTGGACCTACAAGACCTCCTGTGCTTTCTTACATGAGCTATGAAATCAGTCCCTGTATTTTCATTCTAACCAGTAACTAATTCCAAATATTGTATACTAAATGTTTTTAATTGTATTTCATTTTAGGCCCATCCACTTTCTGTGTGACTCCTGACATAAAGTGCTTATGGAACAATGTCATCCAAGTTATGATAGTTCATATTCTAGTTTACCCCCCATAAATACCACTAACTCATTTAAAAATAATTTTTATTAGACAGAACACAATGATGAATTTAAAAAAAAGACAACTCTTGAATGTGTCTGAAAAATATGCTAACGCTTTGAAGTTTAATATTAGACAAAAATCCATCACCTCAAAGAATATATATATATTTTCATATAGATTCCATGAAATTACTTTATCAAGTTATCTGCATTTTTAGTTATTTACTACAGCAGAGTATTTTGCAAAAGGCCAAAGCTGATACACTTTAAGCCAGGTTTGTCAAGCAGGTTACTAAAATGCATTAATGAAACGTCCAGAGTATAATATTATTGGTAATGTGTATGAATTGAACACTAACATTTACATATCTCAATTATATATAAAAAAAATAAATTTTTACTGTGACTTCAACATCTTGTTGAAAAGGCAAAGGCAGAAGATGAATACACAATCTCTAAATATATTTTAAGCCTGACAGTAAACATGTCAAATTCACATCACAGTGGAGACACAGAACACTTAACTAATGGACTAGAATAAACAGTTCAAGCTCCTACTGAAAGAACTGACTAATGTAATTTAGTTATCAAGATCACAGCCTAAAATCGCTGTCATACCAAGTTATTTATCATCCATGTACTACTAAAGAGTTTTATAGTGGCGGAGGAATTGAAGACCATAATTTTGAACTAAAAATTGCAGTAATCCCATTTAAGTCTTTGGGGTTTGGAGCTGTTACCACCATGTCACGTAAGAAGCGACTGCTCTGTGTCGCACTTGGGGCTGGCAGCCAATATTATAAGCATTTGCTTATAACTTTGACAATCATCTGCTTAGCTTGCCATGTCAGCTACTCCTCAAAAGGTTTAAGGACACAGATTCTACTGCTCCTAAGAATGAGAAATAGGTTTTTTAATGTTAAAAAAAGCTAAAAAAAAAAAAAAAAAAAAATGGTTCTGAGAAATCCTATGGCCTCTTTGTGTTGGAGTAAGGATCTGAATTTTGGCTTGAAGTAATGCTTAGGCCACGGACCACGTGCATTTATTAAAAATATTTTGGGGGAAAAAATTTTGTACACGCATGCAGAACTACAAGATCCAGCCTCCCCTTACAGTTTGCTCTACTCCTCCAGCTGTTCATGCTGACAAGACCTTTCATAGATGATTCCTCAGAGCAACACAAACCACGTGTCTAACCTACACAACTTTTGATCCAACAGTACAGGTGTACTGCCCATGAAATAACTAGACCATTCAAAAGGAAATAGGATTTTCACTAATGCTGTACTGGGCTAGAAAGAAGTCCAGCACTGACTCATTAGCGACAGCATCACCGTGCTGTCATTAAGTACTAAAAATAAAGAGCCCATCTTCCCTGTGCTCTCTACAATCCCCTGCTAGGACACAGGCAGCGCACAGCAAGAAGCTACTTAAACACAGGACTTACAAAAGAAGAAATAGAGTATAAGCTTTACTTATAAAGACCAGAATGAGGGAAGGCGCAGAGCTAGAAAAAGAGGTAAGGGTGAGAAAGGAAAAGGAAGACTGGGCATGAAGACAGTCAGACAGCAGAATAAAAGTGGGAACCTGAGTGGGACCAAAATTATGAACCCAACACCCTCAACTCTTCCTATTCTACTGCCAGTAACAAAGCACATAATTTCCTTCTCTCCGATACATGTAACGCTCCTATTCTTGTCACAGTTCCTCCTGAACACCAATGGTAGAGCTAAATGTCACAAACCTAAATTTCATCCCTCCTAATAACCCATGAGGATAACTAATCTGGTACTTTCTAACACCATTTGTTTCCTCTTCCTCACACTGTTTGTTTGTTTGAAACAAACACAATAAGGAACAAAGGTTACAAAATCAAACACTCAAATGTTAAGAAATGACAAAACCAAGGCTGCAGGTGCAATGTTAAACAACCTCAACTTCTGCATTCGTAGGTTGATACAGATTTTAATTCCACCATTGGGCAAACTCTTTTCCATCAGCTCCTGCTTCACTCAGACAACACTCAGCTGATATTCTCTTGTGCCCTCATTGTTCAATGTGTGCCTATAAGCCTGCTTTCCTGCACACCGCACAGAATACATACACAAGAAGAAGAAATTATGAATTTCAACATTACCTTTTCTTAATGGTCACCACTAGCACCTCAGCGTTTCATAAATAGTATTTAAAACAATATGTTCAAAATACTTCTGTGAAGTGAGGAGGTACTATTATACATATTTTTAAAACGGAGTCAAGACAACCCTGAACTGGCAACTCTTTGTGTTGGAGTTGCCATATCCTATGAAATCCCAACTTACATCAACAGTTAAAATAGCTTTTGTCTTTCTCTTAATCGTGTTTATGCACAGGTGGCTCGAAACCATCTTCTCCTGCCTTTCTGACCCTGTGCTGAGCACAAACCAACTGTATTTACAGCCAATAATCTTAGTGTCAATCATTAAGATTGACATTAACCTGTAAATTAAGGAGTCATAGTCATACTGTAAAACAATTTTTAAGCCAAAAGCCAGACTCACCAGTAGTTTCCTAAACAAAACATACAGGCACAAAAAAAAAATTACGTTTTTTCAAACACAAATGCTAATGATAGAAAAAGGAAGTAGGAGATGAGTTGAGAAATAGTGAGGATTAACAAAATAGAAACAGATAGTAATTTCTGCTGGGAATACGTATTTGTTTCCACGTATGATTCCATTAAAATAAATATTCAAATGTGAGATAGCACTGTACAAAATCAAAACCACACCTTTTATTTCTAGGTGTAAGAGAAAAGAACACACTTACCAACATGAGTATTATCCTTAAATACAGTCTTTTGGGGTAGAAATATTAAGTGTCGACTAAATTTTTCATCAGTACTGGAATCTAAATTCAAGACATCTTTGGCCGAACAATTTACATCATAAGTTTCTTTTAATTTTTGGCTGACAAGCTGAAATCATAAATATTAATTAGGCTATTTTCTTTAGCATTTTCAATAGTGGTATTTATAAAACCTAACACGAATGCAGATTCTCAGTCTTTTTTCAAGGTTTATTTCCTCATTTTGAGCATACAATTAATTGTAATTCAAACTAACTCATAACATAGCAAACTTTAACCAAATTTGACATAGACTGTATTTCCTGAAATAAACAAGTCACTGAATATACTAACAGTGATAAGCTGAGCAAACTTTCATTTTTTCAGGTCCGAGTCTAATTTAGTGGCTTTATCTTCTGTTTTCTTTCCGCCACAGAACAGTTCACACCCACAATGACAATGTTTGTAATGCAGGCTTACCTAAAATGGAAGATTGCGGCTGTCATGATAGAAAGGGTTGGTATGCTTATTCACTGTTATGATTTAGCTAATTCATTGGTATGACCCAATGAACACTAACTAGGTGGAAAACATAAGATGTCTGGCTCTAAAATAGGTGTAAAACCTATTCATAAGCTAAGCTGGTGATTAATCATGTTTAGGACTGGGACTCAAAACCAAAGGGTCCAGAAGCTTAGAATTTCAGCGTCTCGGATCCCCCACCCAGCAAATCCAAAGTTCTCTTCTTAACCTGAGGCATCTCTAGATTTCAGAATTGATCTGCAATGGCATAAACCCCTCCAGATTCTGTATCAATGAAGAGTTCTTTACAAAGGAATGACATCAATCATTTTTTTGTTTCTTCCCTTTCTAGCTAGGGACAAGTACGCATCAGAAGTCTCACACTTAAATGGCCACTCACAAAGAGATTTTATTGGAACAGAAGATATCCTTCTAAAAACCTCCTTGATTTTCCACCTCTGACATACTGAATTTGCAGTGGAGCTCATTTTCCAATGAATTTGCAATAAAATGGAAATTTGCACGCACTATTTAAGGAAACTGATAATTAACAAAGATATTTAACTTCAGGTACCAAGCTGACAGTCACCTGATGTTCTCTACATCATCACCAAACTCAACTATAATGAACTGCCACCTGAAGACACCTAAAATCAGGAGGGATTTATCTAAGCCTTGATATATGACTGCACCTGCTCGCAAAGGAAATGAACTGAGGAATATCTGAAAGGAACTTTTATTGATGTTACTCGGAAGAATACCTAAACACACCTTCAGTTTTACAGCTTCAAAGTGGCAGAGCACATAAAGCAGCCTGCAAAAAGCAAACTTACCATATCAGCAAACCTACAGCGAATACAAGCATTCCAACAACCATCATTCTCTATCTTTTCACTTTGCTTTAATTAAAACAGCACTTTTTACTTCATTAAAAATAATCACTAGGCCTTCAATTCTTTTTCATTGTACTACAGAATAATCAAGATGAAGTGGTAAATGCTTTGGTTTCATGTTAAATCAACAAATTCATATTAATCTACAATATGTAACGAATGTGTGAATTAATCCCGTTTACCTCAATTAACTTTGCAACCATACTCTTGCCATCTGCGCCAGGATTTGCTGGTTTGTAGAACTCCAAATCAAAATAAAGTTTGCAAGCATCTTTTTCAGGAATTACTTCATAGCAATGCATAAGACTTGTTTTATAACCTTTGCTAAGGAAAAACAAAACCAAATCACAACCTCTCACGATAAACATTATACACACTTATCAGTTGCAAAAAAGGATCCAACAAGTCACATTCTTTTATTTTTCAATCAATGACCCATATTAAAAAAAGTAGCAGCCCTATAATGCTCTGAAAAATTTGTAACTAACTTCATCATCAAATATCAACAAAGATATCTGTCTGGCCTAGCATTTGTTTCTGAAGTATTCTCCTCCTCATCCCCTCCAAGACTTACAATACATGGTGCCAACAAAAATGCTGTTGAGAATTTAAGACGTAATGGAAACTGCAGTAAAAAACTTAGTAAGTTATCACTGATATGTCTTAAGCACTAAAAATGAGATTACATAGACTTTTTCCCAACTATATTAAAAATTAATCTCATTTTCAATCTGAGAAAAAAAGTCAAGTTTAATTCTCATATAAAAATTGACTCTTTTAGATTTATTTTATTTCATAACTAAATATTTTATTGTAAAACAAAGAATTGGGGAAAAATAAGTTCATCACACGATCAAATTGTCAATATTCGAAACTACGTCATGCAAATACAAAACCATCAACTGGTAACTGGACATTTATATTAATGCTCATGTAAATGAGTATATGACTATTTATAGAAATATATGTGTCACGTGTTGGTACGATCCCCTGAGGAAAGCTGACAGGAAAAGCAAATCTACTGCTATTAGATTTAAGTTCAGTAGATGCGGTCCTTAATTCCCAGGAAATAACGGCAGTCTGCAACACACAATAAAGTTGAAACCCAATATAGAATAGATTGGTTTGTCCCAATGAAGATTTTCCCCATGGCCAAGATCAAACCTCAGGCCACCTGTTACATCTCTGTGCTAGTCAGAGCGGCAGGCGGCTACTGAGGATAGCTATCCAGTAATAGCTATTACTGGCTAATAAGTATATCTTGTATACTACTATCTTATAGTAACATATAGGGTGCCTTTTCAAATACTCACATGTAATAAAACCAAAGCTCTTTATATGTTGTCACAAGGTAAAACCTCCGTCCATTTTGTGTGCGCTTTTCCAAGGCGAACACATGAACATCCTTTTAAAATAAAAACATTGAAGTTTTTTGTATTCAAAGAACCGGTTAAAGACTTCGGAAGTTCCTAGCTGACACTAATTTCTTTGGTGAAAGGTTAGTAAAAACTTTAAAAACTAGAAAAAAAACACCTTTAAAAAAAAACAACTTTTAAAAACTAGAAAACTTTAAGTAGATCACTTATCCCTTTTCAAGCTAAATAACGTATGTTTTTAATTAGAACATCATTCTGATTTCAGTTACATGAGTAAAAATTTGAAGCTTTGCTTTGCTTTGCATTAATGTAAACTCTGTTTTCTCTGTAAAGTTTTATTTTTTCTGATCAGTGGCAAGTGCATCTAACAGGAGGACGAACAATGTCCTGAAAGGAACAGCCTCGTTGACATGACGGCAGCATGTGGCTTTATAGCAAATATTCTTTAGACTTTAGATTATTTAAGTCCAAACATGGAAATCTGAAAAGAAAGGAAAACAAACAAAAACCAACTTACTGCCAAACCAGCAAGAGTGCATTTTGGAAAACAGGCTGTCAGGATTACTTAAACACCTAAAACAGCATAGAGAAAAACCCAGTACTTTCTTTAAAAGCAGCAATCAATTTGAAAAGTATTAAACTGAAAACAGAGGCTACATTTTGCACGTTTATTTGGCTCATCACTTTTTATCATCTGAGCTTGCTACTCTGATGCCATTGGAGAGTTGTATTGTTTTTTTGTCTCCACCTCCTGTTTATCTCTTTTTCTTCCTCAGTTTTTCCCTCCTCTTCCTTCCCACTCAACTCTCACTACCTTCCCATTCTCCTGCCACCCCTGACAGCTTGGTCATCTTCAGAAGGAACAAATCTATCACTACAATGTTACCAAAAAGCACTTTTACTGTTAGAGGTTAACACCACATAACAATTTGTATGTTAGAACTAGTACTTCTTAGAGCTACCTCCAGTGTAGCATGATCTCCTACAAAGACAAAAACAACCCCTGCTGTTTCAGGATTGGGGAGAATTAAAAAAAAAAGAAAAAAAAAATATCTTGCAATCTGATAAAGACTTTACTGTCAACCAAGTTTTTAAGTTAAGTTCAACCTTGAAAGTACCTAAAGACTAGAGACTTTCACCTAACAAATAATTTACCTCTTTGCAGGTTTTTACATAATTGAAAGCTTCAGCCTGACGACAAAATATTTTCCAAACAGAGGATGGCAGAAAAGGTTTGGACAGTGTTGGTCTATAAACTGGAGGAAGAGGGTTTCTTTCATAGTGAGATGCTAGTTCTTCCACTTTCTTCAGTCTTTCTTCCCATTTTCTCTTCATTTGTCCTAAAGCAACGACAAACAGTCAAATCAGTATCAATTTCTGTTTGTCTCTCACTTTTAAAATACCCTGTACCCATCACTGCTTTTGATTCTGGTTTTGTTGAACATACTTTATTTATTAACTGAAAGTAGCCAATATCCCAACCTTGCTTTGATACTCATTTTAACATTAATTGTTTCTACACAGTTTTGGAAGTAAAATATTTTCATATTAATACTATCAAAGGTAACCACAAAAGAATAGGCGCAATAAGGGAAGGCCTATGAAGTTTCAGGTTTTTTTTGTTATAGAATGGTATTACATTCTTCCTCAAAAAGTATACAAACTGTGTTAATTAGCCACACAACATTAGTAAGGAGTGAAAAAATACTATTATTTCTGCTTTATGCTTGAAGAGACAAATGAGATAATTAATTTTTATGGGTAGTAAGATTCCAGTGACTCTAGCTCTGAGCTCTGTATCTCAAAGTAAAAGAACTGAAATCCAAAATGAGGGCTCCATTCTCCCCTGCTGACCTTTGCTATTGATCAGTAATACTTTCACCTGCTTTAAAATCTCATGTGCTTTCTTGCAAACTTAAGATAGCAACCTTATCTCTTTTCAAGAAATAGCACGTGATGCAGTAATGCTTGCTATCTTGCAACCTTTAAACTTCTAGTCACATAAAGTAACCCAAATGCTACAAAATAACGTAGTGAAGCATAAACACACATCAACATATGCATAATTGTGTTTAAGTTTAATTAACTTTTTTTTTCTGGGAAAATTCATTGCCCCTCTGAACACCTGCAAATCAGTAAAGAGCATTGCTAAGAAACTGGGAAACAGATGAAGAAGTGCAAGAAGGAAAAAAAAAATAATGAAGGTGCATCTTTTGGTTCTGTCCCAGCATAACCACTTACCAACCTGGTTCTAAAAACAACCTCCCAGTTACAATAAAAGATAAAAATGAAACTGACTATACTCAAAAATATTCTAACCTTTAACAAGCTGGATCCACAGGGTGAGTTGAAGTATTTAAATATTCTTGTGGGCCCCAAAGCCCAGATTTTAAATCCTCTGAATCCCCCTCCAAGTCTTCCACAGTAAAGGTTCCTGGATGTCTACATTTCTGCCCATGGTACATCTAAGCCTGCCTGTGTTTTGATAGTTTAGTGCCTATGTCAAGTCTAAATAACGGAATGTTTTTTCCTCTTACAGGGGTCACACTATCTCTCTGACCTTGACAGTCTCCTAACCCGTGAATTTTGCCCGCTCCCTTCCTTTGCTTGCAATGATTTTCTTCTTTGGGAATGAAAAATGCAGTTACAGACAGCAATCAGCGTTTCTCAGAACTGCTAGCAGAACCCTCAGTTTCATTTTGATGCTGTTGGCTCTGTTGTAAGTTAATTGGGTGCAAAAGACATTCCCTACATCAGCAGTTTCCCACAAGGTGGCTATTAAAAAGAAGGGAAGCGAAGGACAAGTCCCATAATTCTCTACTCATTTTAAACTTCCTAGTTAGATCAGGACATATTTTTCCAGAAACACGGCTGGGAGGATAGCTGAACCTGGCTGAAGGCTGATGACCCTTACTTTAAACTGAGATCTGTCACTGTTCTTGCAGCCCAAACACTCTCAGATTCTCAGCAGCCCAATGTGTTAGGTTTTTTCAGGGTAACTTCAGTTCCTGTATCAACTGTACCTAACACAACCCATCTATTTAGAGCACGTACAATTTACACGTACAGATGAGGTGTAACTACAGATTAGCCTTCCAAGTTCACCGGGAAATTCCCACTTCGTTGTCCTCTCTTCTATCCCACCAGAAGTAAAGGGAGTAATTATTTTTATTTTACTTGCCAGAAAGAAATTTTGCCACTCCCACGTTTAGACACCAGTGTTTTTGAGCCAGCAGGAGGATCACATGAAGACCCTGGGAAAAACGTATCTCCTGGGAGATGACTTAAAGAACTTGCTATTTTATTCCCCGCCTTTGATGGAAGACTGTTTCTTTTTTAGTGATGAGGATAGCAGACAACTTGTATTTTCATATGTTAGACCGCTGTTGGTTGGTGGGGTTTTTTGAACAAATGAACTCATCATTTCAGAAAGAGCAATTTTCTCCCTTGTGCTACAGGAGCAAGACAAACACAAATGCATGATTTCATCATATGTGTCCCTATGTTTTTGTTAAACAAAAAAAAAAGCATACTCAAAAATCTGTAATGATTATGGCCGAAGCACACGATCCACACCTGCTGAGAAACGAAGCTTAGATATGCAAATGAACCACTGCCGAAAATAACGTGATTACATTGGTTTCCTGGCCAGTGCGTATCATGCAACATAGCTCTAGAGCAGAATTCATGCTCCTGAAAACCAATAAATCCATGAGATTTTCTCCTTAGATTATCCCTGAACCTCTACTGATTCTGCCTTAGAAGAACTTACTAAATAACTTTCTCCCTACTGCTAACTTTCTTAATGTTACCAAAAATTAGCTTAGCTATCTTTATGTCAAGCTGAACTGTGGCATACTGACAAACACTACTCATCTTCCCTCAAAGACAAGGAGCATCAAGCTTTCATCTTGCGCTCCTACAAGGAGAAGTAGCTTCTCCAATTAAGATTTCAGGAATTTTGTGCAAAGTTGCAGGATATTAGACCTGGTGATAAGACCTCAAAAAAATAGGCTTAGTGCCTGTTGTGAGAAGCTGGAAAACTTAAGGTTTCTAATGTTAAACTTACTCTGGCTCCTGCTACCAAAGGTCAATGCACAAACACGAAACTGACTGACCTGAAAGTTGATGATGAAGCTGAAACCATCCCTCAGCTTCAGAGGGCTGTTGCGCGAGGCTGAAGGGCAGGGCGGTAGGCAGGTATACTCAGACTGCATTCGTCCGTTGGCTGTACGATTTCCAAGCTCTCCTCATGCCGCGGTGGGGGATAAACCCCGCTGTAGGTGGATGGTCGTACTCTGACACACTCCGCTACATCCGCGCTTCTCTAGCTCGCTGGAACCTGAAAGATTGAGGTAATCATCCCCACAGGTTACTGAAGATACCGGTTGTCTTCACAAACCACCATTCGGTCAGAAAGGTGAGTTTTTTTCAGCGTGCGGGGGAACTAAAAATACCAAAAAAAAAAAAAAAAACAACCCTATAGGGTTTGGGTTACGCCAAGTCAAACATGACAGGCGCCGCTGTCGGGGCAGCTGTGAGGGGCTCGGCCACGCCAGGCCGGCGTGGGCTCTCCCACGGGCGCGGTGCGGGGGCAGAAGGGCGGCCGAGGGGCCCGGTTCTGTGTGTCCGTCCGTCCGTCCGTCCCCCGCCGTGTGACAGAGCGCAGCCGAGGGGCCGGGCCCGGCCCGCCATGGCAGCCCCCGCGCGCCCCCTCAGCCACGGCGCCCCGGCCCGCCCTCACCACCGCCTTCCCCTCAGGGCCGGGAGCCGCCTTGGCACGGCGGGGAACGGCCTCGGGGGTTACGGGGAAGGCGAACCCACACCGACTCACCGCCATAGCCCGCGCGCTGCCGCCGTTGGCGTTTGAACGACGTGCCGTTAGGGGCGGGGGGGAGCCCGCCCGCCCCGCGCGGGGAGGAGCCAGAGGGGCCGTGAGGCGATCGCGGACACCGGCGGCCTTATCTCCCTCCGTTCGCTCCGCTCCGCGCTGAGCCGCGGGGGAAGGCAGGTGGGGGAGCGCAGTGCCGGTGGAGCGGGCGGGCGGCACAGCCGGTGGGTAGCGGCGGGGGATGGCGGTCTACGGGCGCAGCGGCCGGGCTGAACAAAGCGGTGGGGCGGGCCGCGGGGGGGCGGTCGTCCGCTCGTAGGGAGCCGGCTGAGGGGAGCGGGAGCCTCCCCCACACCCGGGCCGCCCTGCCGCTCTCCCGGCTGCTCGCAGGGTGCCTGCCAGGGTCGGTCCGGCGGTGGCGGCGGCGTCCCGGATGCGGCGGGAGGAGAACGACCGCGGGGCCTTCCCCGGAGGGAGAGCGCGGGGGCTCGCTTTTCCAGAAGCTGGAGGCAGACAGTTTGCTCGTTTAAGCCTGTTTTTGTGGAGAAGCTGCTTAAACAAAAAGGAAGGGGGAGGGGAGAAAGCTTTAATTTTAAACTGCTTTCTGGTGTCCCTCCCACAGACTGTTAAGCGGCTGGAAACACAAGGGCCGAAAGCTGCGTTTGGCTCTGCCAAAATAAAGCTTTGGAGGCAGGGGGTTATAAACCTCATGGGGAAGCGGGCCGTGCAGCGGGGCCGGTTGCTGACAAAGAACGAGTGTGCGGTAGCTGAGGGGCGGCGCTCCGAGGCGGGGGGGGGGGGGGGGGTGCGGGCCCTGCCGGGGCAGGGAGAGCCGGCTCCGGGCCCTCGCAGGCACCGTGACCCAACTTCTTATAGCGTATAGAAGGCCCTGGCCGAGGTGTTGGCAGTCTGTTGCCTGCTAGGTTGAAGGATAGTGCTGGTAATCTAGTCTTTTATCCTCCAGCTGGTAATTCTCTCCTTTCATTGCTCTCACTACAGGAGGAACGTTGGCTTGTTTCAGGAATAGTGTGGCCAGCAGGACCAGGGCAGCGATCGTCCCCCTGTACTCGGCACTGGTGAGGCCCCACCTCGAGTACTGTGTTCAGTTTGGGGCCCCTCACCACAAGAAGGACATTGAGGCGCTGGAGCGTGTCCAGAGAAGGGCAGCGAAGCTGGTGAGGGGTCTGGAGCACAGTCTGATGAGGAGCGGCTGAGGGAACTGGGGGTGTTCAGCCTGGGGAAAAGGAGGCTGAGGGGAGACCTTATCGCTCTCCACAGCTCCCTGAAAGGAGGGTGTAGCTGGAGGGGGTCGGTCTCTTCTCCCAAGTAACAAGTGATAGGACAAGACGAAATGGCCTCAAGTTGCACCAGGGGAGGTTGAGTTTGGATATTAGGAAAAATTTCTTCACCAAAAGGGTTGTCAAGCATTGGAACAGGCTGCCCAGGGAAGTGGCTGAATCACCATCCCTGGAGATATTTAAAAAACCTGTAGTGCTGAGGGACGTGGTTTAGTGGTAACTTGGCAGTGCTAGTTTAATGGTTGAACTTGATGATCTTAAATGTCTCTTCCAACCAAAACAATTCTATTTCTCATCAGTTGGTAGGTTTGAAAATAACACACCTTGCCGGTAATATTAAGGAGCCTGACAAGTCTGTTGCGGTGGTGATGTGGTTTATTAGGTGTAGGTGAATTAATAAGCGAGGGTCCCATCTACTCTCAGAATAATTTCAGGTCCTGCTGATTTTGCAGATTAATGCTGACTAACTAAAAGTCTGTTTGCCTTTGGAAGTTGAGAGTGCTGGCCCAGTGTCAGTGCTTTCCAAAGATCTCGTCTAGACCAGAAGTAATTTGAAGGGCTGTCACGGTATTGGCATGCTTCCATCAGTGGTAGGTGTATTTAATAGTAGCAGTATTTAATAGTGGTATAAGGCCACACAGAAAATATAATGGTACATTTCAGATGTTTTTCATTTTTTCATACCGTCAGCTTCTATATTTCCTTCCATAACTAGCTAGATAATTATCAATTATCATTCTATGTGGTAGAATGGAAAATTATTGATTTGCGTATCTGCATTAGTACCACAATGTGCCATATTTATGTACATAAAATACCTGCTTTGAATGCTTGATGCTTTCCCTTGCAGTCATGTGAGGTGGAAAACTCTGCCCTTTTCTAATCTTTAAGGACATGTTTTACAATACTGGTTTCGGTTTTGGATGTGCATTTTAATACTGCTACAATCATTGCTTCGTAGCAGCTGACACATACTGAACATGTGTTGGCTTGTCTCCTGTGATTTGCATATTTCAAGATACAGTTGGTAACTAGAGACAATTCAGTTATTTGCTTCCTTTCCTGTCTGAGCAGCTTTGGTATTATTTTTATCACTATATCATTACTTTGCCTTGTTGGCTCACAACTCAAATAAATATTGCTTTAAAAAGAAACCTGATGGTTCTTATGGTGGTGGTGATATATGATGATGTGAATTTATTTTCATTAGATCCAGGTAGAATAAGTAAATTCAGGCTGGAACGGAGTAAAAACATTGTTCTATTTATCATTTTCTTATCAAAAGAAAAGCACTGGAATAACTGCCTTTATATAAGGCAAAATATATTCCTGCTTTTATTGCTACACAGAGAGACTTTGATAATTTTTGATAGCTTGCCGAGCATAGTTTTGGACCTTTTTGAACCACTTATTTTTTACTCCTTAGTACCTGTAAAGATCATCGTAGCATCCTCTTTATATTCACTATCTCTGTCTCATAGAGTTTTTTAAAAACTATATTTTTTTCAGGTAAAATATTGTATAATAAGCTTCCTAAAACCTACAGAACATATTCTGCTACATTAGAAAAATGCTATTGCTCATTTCAGCTACTTGTTTTTTAAGTTTCTTTACAGTGGAAACCTCATCTTACCTAAGCTTTCAGAGAAAAGCAGAATAACAATTTTTAATTAAATTCTTAATGCATTGTCCTGATTTTTCTTTTCCCCTATCCCTAACGGCATGAGATCATCCTCTACAGGGAAATGTGTATTCTGCTTGACAGAACATGACATCATTGCATTACCTAAACCAAGATGAGGCAATTCTTAGTAGTCTGTTAGAATCAGCACCGTCCTCCAGAGAGTGTTGCTGTTACCCTGACTGGTGCTTTGAAGCAGAAAACATACTGCTGATTAAAACATGCGTGAGTGCCTAGCAGCAAAACAGATATCTCTTTGTCTTTTGTTCTTTGAGGAAGTGCAGGTAACTTGGTGCGGTAAGGTGCTCAGAAACTGATGGATATTAGAGGTGAGTTACAGATTCTATTCTGAAGATGAAGCATGTGTATTTTAAATACCTAACGTATTATGCCCAGTTTTTCTTCACTGTCTCTCTAGCTTCTGTAAAGACTCAGACAAGTTCCAGTCGTGATGCAGTAGAATGCAGTAAGCTCTGTCACTTCATTAAACAATTGAAACTGTAGGGCTGTGAGCTAGGCTTGCAAAGGCTTTAGTAAGAAATATTTTTATGATATGGTATTACAAAATGTGGTTTACACTTGTCAGAAACAAATACTGTAGTTCATTGTAATTGTAGGTTTTGCTATTTAGTTCAGATTTCATTGTTTCTTTGGCATTGGATCAGAGACAGCTGTTTTAGAGTTTTAAGTTTTAACGTTGCAAAAGGGTCAAGGAGACAAGTCTTAATATAAGGTCACTTAAATGTTGAAGATCTTTCTTACTGTTTGCAGCATGCTTTAACGTTTGTGTTGTACAAGCATTTGTTGGTCACAGTCTGTTAGGTCTCCAGTTTGCCTGCTGGAAGTCTGCTGTTCACCAGCTTACTAAAACCAGTCCCTAATGGGATGCAACAGTTTGGTTGGAGCACACCTGATGTGAACCCAAGGCAGCCTAATGATCCACTTACCCTCCCTAATGATTCCAAGGTCTCACCAGTTGGCCAGAGAGTTGTTAGCTTTCCCTATACTGTAGCTGAGTCTTTCTCTAAGTAGTTATTGGTAACCCGGGCTGGCTCATATGATGGACAGGAGATGACCACAGCTCAGGTAGGCACGTAGTTACTGGTTCGGACTAGCTGGTTCACATACTTGCAGCAATGGCACTGCAGATCTTCACAGTGCCAGACAGCTGGGCTGAACACCTGGGCTTTTAGCAGAAGCTGAATTCCATGCTGACATGGCTACGTTGCTCTCGGTACACCTGCTGGCTCATTTTGATAATGGAGTTGGTATGCAATACTGTGCTTTTTTATATGGTGTGGTTCTTCATTGCTGTTGACAGACAAAGAACAAACAAGGAAGAAAGTTAACCTTTTCCCTGTTACTCCTATTAATCCCAGCCACACTGAAGGGTTTGGGTTGTGGTTCTGCACCTAGTGCTTCTGCAGAAGAAGGAACAGCGGGAGTTGCATCAGAATTGTGGGTCAGTCTGGTTGGATATTTTCCTACAAAATAAAGTGTTGCTTAAAAGTGTTGGGCTGAGACCTCAGGAGAGCTGAGAACCAGCCAAGGCTGATTGTAGTAGGGACAGGGTTGGAAGAGGCATAGAAACTCCTGCAAGCTGGGCTCTGCTGGAGAAGGGGAACTTCTAACGTTCTTGTCAATGAAAGCCATTCTTTCCACTTCACAAGGATCAGAAGCTCTGCTTTTCAGTTGCAGCTGTGTGGACGCACCAATTGTCACTCTAGTCTGGACTTTGTCAATGGTAATGCTCCCTGCCCAGTGGTAGGGCATAAGGCTGGATCGCTGTCGTGCCATACGTCTTAGGTACTTGAATTACCCTTGGGAAGTGCTTGTCTTTTTTCGCATAGGGAACTTTTAAGGCATTAGACTTTGAAGTTAGGATGAATGAATCCAGTTCATGGTGCTAGGCAGGCAAGTTCAGCATTGTAAATGTGGTTCCTGCCCCACGATACTGTCTTTAAAGTGAATTTCTAAAATATGAAGCCATAATGTATTTTAGAAATTTTATTTCTAAAATATCAAGCTTATTTGATACTTTGGTTGTTTGGTTTTCAGGAAATTTCCTGTGTGCTGCTAATTTACATGATACAGTTCTCAAGTCTGGAATAATTTTATGAGCAAGAAGATTTCTTAATTACATCAGTGCTCCAAGATACGCAGAAGCAGTATTCGGAGTAACTTTGAAGATCTTTTGAAGTCATTAAAAATGTAAGTAAATCTTTTTTAAGAAACAAGGAAAGAAAGAGGGTTATACATACCCAGATTAGTGCTTCTGATGCATTAGTAATTGTTGACACAGAAAATGGATGTTCACAGTGTACTAGCTAAAGAATCGATATGGAGAGACCTAATATAATAATAATATGATGGTGTAAGATGGCAGATACAGTTTGCCACCAAAGAACCAAAGCCTTATATAAGAGTCTTCATCATATCTGACCAGCAGATCTTGCTACTTGCTCTGGTTATTTGTACATCCCTATTTACCATAAATATATCTGCTAAGTAAGTTCCTTTAAAACTCTTGTCTTGTCATGCCTTGTGTGTTTCTTGGGGTCTAAACACTTATTTCACTTCTGAGCATTTATTACTTTGTCCTATCTGACGATTTAACTTTAAGATGCTTAATCCTTTTCTGAATCCTGAGTTAAAGGTGACTTGTGGTAATGTGTTCCATGAGTACACACAAAGTAATTGGGAGAGAGGTTTATTGCTTTTAAATTTATTTCTGGCTTGGTCTCAATCATCACTTCTTGTCCTGTGTTCTGATCAAAAGTAAATAGCAGCCCACGACATAGTTCATTTCATCAACTTTTTAAAGTTATAGTGTTGTGGTGTTATGTTATTTATATTGCAATTGCCTTCACGTACACCAGTTAGGATTGGATGCAGTGATGTTTCATTTGAAACGGAATGCAGAGAAATAATAATTTCCTGCAATACTATGACCCGAAATCTAATCTTCTATGTTAGACTCTGCACACACCCGATAACTTGTATAACTTGGTTTTGGATTTCAATTTCTGTCTTACGGAGATGGAAGGATCTGTATATGCCACAATATTCATAATACTAAAATGCTACTAATGCATGCAGGGACATTACAGTATTTTAAAAATTGTTTTCAATTTGTTTGTCTCATCCTGCTTTTTGTGGGCATTTTCAATTATTTGGTCACAGGGATCTGCAGACCATTTTTCAAAGAGTTGTTTTAGAATGCAATAATTTAGAAAAATATTTCATGCTCTTCTTTCAAATATATGTATGAATTACTCAGAAATGTTATTTTTTGCCTACCAATACTAATACTCCTAGGCTAAAGTTATTCTGTGTGAATAGCCCCTTTTAACATTCCTATTTTCTCTATAATTCTAAAAAATTGCTCTCTGATTGTGTAATGCTTTAAGGAAACCTAACAAAAATTAAGCAATCTGAAGGTATTATTTCATATGAAAATTAACTGTCGTCTATTTCTATTTTCTTATTCAAGCTGATAATTGAGAGCCATAATGGCAGACACAGGAGATGGACCACGTTCAGGGGAAGATCTGACAGATGCAAAATCTATTCCTGGTTCCAAAGGGTAAGTGAGGTACTTCTGGTTTAAGCCTTCAATTTAAGTCTTGAGGAATCTTGTGCTGTAACAGAAGGTGAGAGCCATAGAACCAATAATGCTAAAAGGAAAAGTTTTATTTATGGTAAATTGTAGTAATCATAAACACCTATTAGAGCTGTTGTACTGACTTTGAAAATAGACAGTGTCTGACAGAGCAGGCCATGTGTATGTGCAAGGAACTAAAAAGCAAAACACTTGAGGTGCAGTTAGACAAGTGGTGAGCTGTTCTTGAAAGGAGGCTTTTCTGTCTCCCCCTGGGCTAAATGTTCATCCCTTTCCTTGCACTGCTTCTAGGGCTCACCTGAACCTGTGGCAGCTAGTTCAGCTGCTTGAGCTGACCTGCTGTAGGTTATATGTGCGGAAGCACAAGTGCGAGGGGAAGCTTACAGCAGTGGAAGGGAGGAAACGCAGGCCGGTTCTTCCTAGTGACAGCTAGTTGTTACACTGGTGTAACACTGTCATCGGATTGTGCTCTCTCTGGGAACTTAATTTGTTTCTGAAGTAATTCTTTTTAGTATTTCAATGAAAATTATATTTAAGAGCATTACAAACTTTGTATTTGTAAATACAATATGATAGCGGGCCCCAGTCTTGTAACCACTTACCCACCTGCTTAAATGAGAAAATCCATACTGTGTTCAACATATATGGACCGAGTGAAATTGACAGCTGTTGCAGACACGAGTTGGTGTGCATGTTAAGGCAGAGTTACACCTGCGTATAGTCTTGGTCATTTTCTACATATTCAGGGCTACAAAGATGATGAGGGGATCAGAGCATCTTTCTTATGAGGAAAGGCTGAGGCACTTGGCTCTTTTCAGTCTAGAAAAAAAAAAAGACTGAGGGGGGATCTTACTGATATGTATAAATACTTAAAGGGGGGGTGCCAGGTAGATGAGAAGAGTTTTTTTCCGTGGTGCCCAATGATAGGACAAGAGGTAATGGGCACAAACTTGAACATAGGAAGTTCCATCTAAACATGAGGAGGGACTTCTTTCCTGTGAGGGTGGCAGAGCACTGGCACAGGCTGCCCAGAGAGGTGGGGGAGTCTCTGACTGTGGAGACGTTCAAAACCAGCTTGGATGCCGTCCTGTGCAACTGCTGTAGGTGTCCCTGCTGTGGCAGGGGGTTGGACTGGATCATCTCCGAAGGTCCCTTCCAACCCTGACCATTCTGTGATTCTAGGTTTTGAGTATTTACTTGTGAAAATTCAATGGTAATATGACTTTTGGTTAGAATTCAGAATAGATCTACAATCTCAGAGCTGATCTTGCCTCTAGGTACTTAGCTTTCAAAAGATGAGATGTTATCATTTTAGACACAGTTCTTCCTTGAATCTTTACATTTTAAGCTTGTTACAAGTTGCACAGAAGATGACTACAAACACAAGTGACTCCCAACTGTTTGATTGGGTTTTTTTTTAAATTATTTGTGTATGTGCACATTTTACTGAACTTGAAACAAAAGTTTTATTTGGGAGCATAACTATAGAAAGCAGTTTTATTTATTTTAACCTCTGGGCAAGTACAGTCTTCATGAATCTAAAATCAGATCTACCAACTGATTTCACAGACATAACTTAGAATCACAGAATGGTTTGGGTTGGAAGGGACCTCAAAGATCACCCAGTTCCAACCCCCCTGCCAGGGGCAGGGACACCTCCCACCAGCCCAGGTTGCTCCAAGCCCCATCCAGCCTGGCCTTGGACACCTCCAGGGATGGGGCAGCCACAGCTGCTCTGGGCAACCTGGGCCAGGGGCTCACCACCCTCACAGGAAAGAACATCTTCCTAATGCCTAATTTAAATCTGCTTGCTTTCAGTTGAAAACAGTTTCCCCTTGTCCTGTTGCTACACTCCCTGATAAAGAGTCCCTCCCCTGCTTTTCTGTTGGCCCCCTTTAGGTACTGGAAGGCCACTAAAAGGTCTCCCCAGAGCCTTCTCTTCTCCAGGCTGAACAGCCCCAACTCTCTCAGCCTGTCCTCACAGATGAGGTGCTCCATCCCTCTGAGCACCTTTGTGGCCCTCCTCTGGACCCGCTCCAACAGGTCCATGTCCTTATGTTGGGGCCCCAGAGCTGGAGGCAGCGCTGCAGGTGGGGTCTCCCCAGAGCGGAGCAGAGGGGCAGAACCCCCTCCCTCGCCCTGCTGGCCACGCTGCTGGGGATGCAGCCCGGGATGCGGGTGGCTTTCTGGGCTGTGAGCGCACATTGCCGGCTCATGTTGAGCTTTTCACCCACCAGTACCCCCCAAGTCCTTCTCGGCAGGGCTGCTCTCAGTCCCTCCATCCCCCAGCCTGTACTGATACCGGGGGTTGCCCCGACCCAGGTGCAGGACCCTGCCCTTGGCCTCTTTGAACCTCATGAGGTTCACACAGGCCCACTTCTCGAGCCTGTCCAGGTCCCTCTGCATGGCATCCCTTCCTCAAGCGTGTCGACTGCACCACTCAGCTTGGTGTCATCAGCAAACTTGCTGGGGGAACTTCTAAGGAACAAGTAGCAAACCTTACCAGTTTCGTTGGTTTTGCTAAAATAACCTTATTTTATTATTATTTTGAAACTAGAGAAGATGGTTCAGAAATTAACACCTACAGTTTATCTGATTTCTATACAGAAAGAACCTACCTGCTAGCAAGTCTATGGACTCTGGAATTCTGCCGGACTACAGTTACAGAATGGATTATCCAGAGATGGGGCAATGTATAATAATAAACAATAAGAACTTCCACAGAGAGACCGGTAACACTTTCAAATTTTTAAGTTTTTTCCTTAACTTAGATAAATTAGTGGCATGTATTATCATTAAAAAATAAATTTGCAGACCGATTTTGATTGCAATCTAAAATTAAGTGGTTTGAATGGGTGCAGTTCACTTGAGTGCATTCTTCCAAATAGGCTTAGAGGGAACGTGTTCGGGTATAGCAGTAATGGGGAGAAAAATTGATAGGCAGTACAAGTCTGTCTTACCTTTCAGTGATGATTTATCTTTCGTGAATGAAATCCTTTTTTATGTCTTTGTATTGATAGGTAGATATAAAAATAAGGAGCGTAAGTCTACAATATAGTTACAGAGAGAGAGATGGTGTGCATGTATAACAGTGCAGTATTTTCTCTGTTAGAGTGGATCTGGAATAATGGAATAATATTCCAGACTCATACAGGTATAAGTGAGAAAAGAGTTTGGCTCAGTCAGACCATTCCATCTGGATCACATAAAAAATAATACATTTCTCTTATGTGTAGGGATGTCACCCCGTTCGGGTACAGATGCAGATGCTGCAAGTGTCAGAGAAGTTTTTATGAAGTTGGGATACAAAATAAAGATCAACAACGATCTTTCATGCAGGGACATTTTTAAACTGTTGAAAAATGGTAAGTAAGAATATGTTCAGTGTGTGTATTAAATCAACTACTGTTTTCAAATATGTCTCTAGCCCTCAAATCTCTTCTTCCATGGTTCTTTTAGATGGTATTTCACACCAACCAGTGGTTTATTGCCAAGGATGTCATGTACATCATAGTTTCTATGTTTATTCATCTTTGCTGTCTCTCCATCTTTTGTGCCATGCCTGTTGTCTCCGTATCCTTTCTCATCTTCTAAAGAAGGCTGGAAAAAAGGCTGAAACTTAAATGCAGACTGATTTATATTCTGACCCTGGGATCACTGAAGCTCTGTGAGTTGGAAAGAAACCTGCTTAACTGGGGAAAGGGGTTCTGTGCTATATGCTTGTGCTGTGGCCCAAGAGGTATTCTGATCCAGGGGGAATTCTGATTGAGGGACCAGAAGTGCAAGTGTGTGGAGTGAGTTAATCTTTTGGAGGAACAGCTTGAGTTCTGTTTGACTTGTGAAACAAAACACCCTTCTGTCAAGTGAGAGCTTTATACTACTGCTTGTGTTAGTCCTGCTTTGTTTGGACTTGGCCACATCTAGACCAGTAAATTAAATGGTGCCTGTAGGTGTCTGTAGCCCTGGAACACAGTCTGTTCCAGTTAACTGTTGGAAGGTTCTCTGGCATGACGGTGGCTCCTGCCTACCAGCACTCTCCCAGACTGTTGCGGGTCACAGTTCAACAGTAAAAGTGTTCCAGGGATTATTCCCAGCAGCCAGTTAGCCTTCAGCAATCCTGTTTCTATTTATTTATTTATTTATTTTTAATGTAAGTCTTTGCTAACATAGGTGTAGGTTCCTTAGTGCCAGTTAGTGTTTATGCCGGAGAATGCTCCCCGGCATGGTTAATTTATCAGTACAGTTGCAGCCTGTCTGTTGACAGTAGCTGAAAGTGGGAAGTCAGATTTTCTGACTCAAGACCTCTGTCTTACCTGTGGTGTAAGGCCTCCAAATAGACAGTGTGAGCTACAGACTGCAGCCTGACTAGAGTTTCCCAAAAACCAGCCTTTCCTGACTCTTCTAGATGCAGTGCTTGTCCACGGATTGTAGAAATGCCCGAGTGTGTATCACTTGAGAAATATCTAAATAGTTCAGTTTTTCCAGAATAGAAATGTTTTGGCAAGCTCTAAACAGAGGACTTCAGCTTTTGGGACTGTTACACTTTTCATCTACAAACTCTTGCATCTTGAGTTTCCCACTCGGAATTCCTTTTGGATCCTTTCTTTTAAACCATATTTGTTTCTTTTCATGTATTTGAAAGAATCATCTTGGTCCGCAAGTACAGTCGCCACAATCTCAGGCAAAAAAAGACATCAGGGAATATCTGTTCTGTGCTCTTTGCATACCACAAGATGAAAAAAAGTATAAATCTACAAACACTTTATATCAAGCTTAAATGCCTTTAAGTACAAAATTCGAAGGCTTGAAAAAATCTTTCTAGACCTTGCTACAGGGCAAGAGTGAGAGAGAGAGAGAGAGGGGGGTAATGCTAGTACCTAGGTCCCTGCAGCAGCAACAACTTTCATGCTGCATTCAGCTCCCGTGTAATCCAAGTAGTTGATGCATCTCTGATTGGAACAAGAGGTAAGACTTCCCCATCCTTTCCCAAAACTCAGGGCTTCCCATCAGTCCGATCCCAGCTCACCAGACTGCCCATTACTGCATGAGCGAGGTGTACCATTCAGACTTTGAGACATTGGGGGAACACCCACTTGGTCTCCTCGTGGTGTTGCTGGCCTAGCTGTGTGGCCATGTCTCGGAATGGGTAGGATTGGCGTTTAATTTGGGATTTTCTGTGTCCAACCTCCTGACGTGAAGTAGGCTGGCTCCTTTTGCTAAGTGAAGACTGATTGGAGGTTTCTGAACATGGGAGTTAGTTCTTAAAGACTGCTGTCACGTAAGAAGCATCAAATATTCAAAGCTTTTGGGGAATGCAAGAAGTTAAGATAATTCTCCTTTTTCTTTCAAGTGTCTGAAGAAGATCACAGCAAGCGAAGCAGTTTTGTTTGCGTGTTGCTCAGCCATGGTGAGGAAGGATTAATCTATGGTACAGATGGCCCTCTTGAACTGAAAGCACTAACCAGCCTCTTCAGAGGAGACAGGTGCAGAAGTTTAGCAGGAAAACCCAAGCTCTTTTTCATTCAGGTGATGTACAGCTGAACAGTGATCATTAAATCAGCTGGATACTTTAAAAAAAAAAAAGACCCAATTGTTTTCCATTAATTATTAATACAAAAAAGTTAATTCTTTCTAAAATTGATTTAAATGGAATTACTTTCAGAATAAGATTCTCTTCAGGTCTAAAGGTGCCACAGTCTGCCCTATTAGGTAGGCAGTATTTGTAACAGCTGAGGCGGCATTACCTTCATTCTATGGATTAAGTAAAATCTTTCTGAATGGTAGCCAATGTTTTAGTGAGCTTCTGAATGCACTTTTGAATTAATATCTATCTTAACCAGACTGTGTAGTTGATTTAATTAAAAGCTAGTTACTTTTCTTCTGAGTATGTCTAATGGAAATATGACATATAAATTCTTGTTATTTTTGCAGTTCTTAATCGGGATATTACCACCTTTAAAACGGGGGGGGGAAATCAGTATTTTGATTAGGATTGCTGCCTTTATTTCTTTATTTTTTTATTTTGTTTTCTATTCTTCTTTCCACCAAATAGGCTTGTAGAGGGACAGAATTAGATTCTGGTATTGAGGCAGACAGTGGATCAGACGAAACAATGTGCCAGAAAATACCTGTAGAAGCAGACTTCCTGTATGCATATTCCACAGCTCCAGGTGAGAGAGAGACTTGCAAAGGAGTTTTTGTTTCTGAAATTGTATCTATATATCAGCTTGTATTGATATTGTAAATGACAATTTGCAGTTTTACCCAGTCAGTGGGTGACTACTTCATTTGTTCTCTTTTATGGAAATATGAATTTTCTTCCCTCAGTTGTTTTTCTCCCCTGATTTGATTTCTTTTTGAGGTAGCTGCTGTTCTCAGTTCCTACAAAAAAAAAAAAACCACCAAACCCTGAATGTACATCTTTATCACTGGCAAACCCTCAAACGTTCATCTGTTATAAATTCAGTTAATCTGAGTCATGCAAATGATTTACAGCAGGAAGTAAAAGGTAGTATTAGTTCTGAGCGAACAAAACAATCCAATATCTGTTGGTGCATATACAGAAGTGGGTGATAAACACCAGCATATTATTTGCCTATCAACTCTATTTTTATTGCATCCTTAAACAAAATTGGTAGTGGCAGAGTCCTTAGTATGCCCTTTATGTTAGCAGAAGTAGGTTCTAGTCTTTAAATCATGCACGTAGTTCTGAAGATAGTGACACTGAAATCCACTTTGCATCTTGGTTCCATCTGTACTGTCACCTCTCCTTCCTATACGTGTACTCCGTAAAGAGGTAGTAAGTGATTAGTGGCTAAGACTGTTGTAGCAGAAGATAGTTTTCCACCTTTTGATTTTCCACCTACTTCAAGTTTTTCTTAGATTAGAAAAGATGAGACAATTAGAAAAATCTTTTGAGTTCAAAATTGGGGAAATTATAAAATCTAAATTTTTCTGGGTTAGTGGGTTTGAGTTTTTATTTTAAAACAGTTTGCTACAGGAAACAATGCATTGTTCCTTTAATTGCTCTCCTGCCCTGTATCAGAGGCTGCTACATCTGATCAATTTGACATCTCTCTCTTCCACAGGCTATTACTCCTGGAGGAATTCAGCTGAAGGCTCCTGGTTTATTCAGTCACTGTGTAAAATGCTGAAGGAACATGCAAGGAATCTTGAACTCATGCAGATTTTAACTCGTGTAAATCGCAGAGTGGCGGAGTACGAGTCCTGCTCTACTCGGCAGGATTTTAATGCAAAGAAGCAGATTCCCTGCATTGTCTCTATGCTCACCAAAGAATTTTACTTCCCTTGCTAAAAGAATTTCACGTTGGATTTTTTCAGTTCATGTTTTTATCTGTAATTTATCTGCAATGTTAGTATGGAATACCACTTTCAAATCTGAATTGCTGTTCACTACTGTGTGTGGCGTAGTGAACTGTCTCAAAGTTAGGTATGTCCGTTGTTAGAGGTAAAGCATAGTATGGCTGTGTTAGAAATGCAAACTTGAGTGGCTGAAGCACAGGCAAATTTGAAAGTAGTGCGCTGAGTATCTTGAAAAATTAGGCAGAGGAGACTGAAAAAAGATCAGATCACTTATCGGATCTATTTGGTGCTACGTTTCACTTTGCTGAAGGGGCGGAGAAAAGAAACAGTTCTTGTGAATAGTTTGGTTTCATATCTTTGCCAATAGGAAGAAAATTCAGAATATGATATGTTTACTAATGATGGTAATATGATAGTAGTGTCGTCATACATTTCTTCTTAACTCAACTTCTTAAAGTTTAGGTTATAAACTAACCTAAACTGTTTTTATAACTTAGGTAATAAACTGTGGAAAACAGCCATTTCATTTTTTACGGATTATTAGGAAGCATATTTAGAATACAGTCAACTTTTTCCTGATCATTTTATAATTTTTCATATGGAGTATCAGGTAAAACAATTATATCAACACGGTAGCTGTTTCAAAATAAATTTTGTATCCTGACCTCGAAGCTCAGTGACTAAGGGACCAGTCTTACAAAAAGTCTTTTTCTGCAGCTCCCTAAGGGGGAGCTGTTGGGGCATATTTGGGGCTGTAAGAGTCAGTGCAAAAGGCAGTCTGCGTTCTGAATAGTCCTCTTTCGGGCCAGAAATGAGTGGGTTTGCTTTGTGCTGTGTGCGTACCACATTTAAACCATGCGGAAACCTAGGTTTGTGGTACTGGAGAGATGTCACTTCTTAACTCTGAGATCAATTAAAGTGAATTACAAGACTTTAGGTAAAATATGTTAACAAATAGGAAACTTATATCTTGACTCTGAATTTTGTGGAATAGGCTTTTACAAAATTGTAAGGCGTTTTTGTTGATATTTCAGCTTGTGGCAGTTGGTTTAAGCTCAGAGGAAGACACAATGGCAAACAACTATCGGTTGCGTGCAAAACAAGGCTTAAAATTCTTTAAATTGTGTGGCATAAACAGTGTTAGCAAATTGATATTCACTTCCAGAGGCATTTGGGGTTTTTTTTAATTTAAATTAAATACTGTTTCCTAAATTGTATCATGCTTTTCTATGTGTATTATTTGTTTAGGATCGGATAGCTTTTGCAAATGAATTTTAACTTTATTTATGTCCCTCTTTCTCAGAATACTGCTTTCCCTTTCCTTCCCCATCTGCCTTACCGCCTGAAGCTGAGAAGAAGCTGCCTTAAAGCTCTGTATAGCATATAGCCAGGTAATACGAGCAGTGATTGAGACATGGGAAAGGCAGGTTCGGAAGTTATGCAGAGGAGGCAATTTTAGACCTTGTAGATGATGTCTCTGCTGACTCCTGCTGAAGAGGAGGAATCTTGTCTCTCCCTTGTCGAAGTGTTTTGTGAGAGAGGGTTAGTCTATTTTAACCGATTGAAACTTCAGTTCCAGGCAGATTTATTACCTACGCTTCCGTTGGAAAACTAAATAGGCCCCTGTTAAACATACCTAAAAATAACATTTACAAAAACCTATGTGTAGGTTTCTTCGTGTAGGTTGTGAATTACAACAAGCAGCTGCACATGACTGATGGGAGTTCTGTTAATCTACATCGAAGTAATTGGGAATAGAAATGTTCCTTGAATTCTTAGTTATTTTGCTGTGGAAAAAGTCCTCTCACGGGGTTTGCTCTTCCCTTAGATTTAATAGGTTCTGGTCTTGATCCTTCTTGGGCCTTTAAAGGAAAAATGATTCTACAACTTTTCCAATTGTCTTTAAAAATAGAGCAAAACAAAATCAAAGCTAAGCTACAATGAGTAACCAGTCATTTGGGAAGACGTAGAGGTAGGGCGTAGGGAAAGAGGTCATATTCACACCAGTTCTTCCCTCTCGGGACATGAGCTGCATTTTACTCCCAAGTCAGTAAATTCCTTCACAGTGCCAGGATGGGTTCTGGGTGTTTCTAGCTGAGGGCCGGTGTTCCAGCCGGTGGGGCTCGTGGGTAGAGACACGGGGGGAGCCTGTTGGGAGAGGGGGAGGTGAGAACATCCTCGAACCCTCACTCACTTTGGCAAGGAGATGTGGCTAGAGCTGGTGAGCTCAGCTCGTGGTAACTGGGAAAATGCGATCTAGTCAAAAGGTTGAATTTGGGGAAGAGGCAATGGGATGGAAGATTGTAATTGAGTACACGTTTAGGAAAGACATGAGGAAAATGGGACAACTTGAACGGTTGTCTGTAGGGTGATGCTCTGAAATAGATGAAGGCCATCATATAGAGGGACAATTGCCAGTTAATCATGGCTGAAGGTTTTGGCTGGCTAAATCACAGAAAACTGGAACATTAAGGTGGAGGAGAAAAGGCAAGTCAAGCACTGATGCTGTTAAACAGTCTATCCTTGAGAACAGAACCCACACTTTTGGTATTCTGCCCTATAACAGAAGAAAACCCATGTAACACTCAAAATATAAATTTGGGATTGTTCAGCCTGGAGAAGAGAAGGCTCCGGGGAGACCTTACTACGGCCTTCCAGTACCTAAAGGGGGCTTAGAAGAAAGATGGGGACAGACATTTTAGCAGAGACTGTTGTGATAGGACAAGGGGTAATGGCTTTAAACCAAAAGAGGGCAGATTTAGACGAGATATAAGGCAGAATTTTACGCTGAGGGCGGTGAGACACTGGCCCAGGTTGCCCAGAGCAGTGGATCCCTGGAAACATTCCAGGCCAGGTTGGACGGGGCTCTGAGCAACCTGATCTAGGTGGAGATGTCCCTGCTCATGGCAGCGGGGTTGGACTAGGTGGCCTTTGAAGGTCCCTTCCAACCCAAACCATTCCATGATTCTATTATGATACAGTTTTTAACAAGTTACTAGGCCCTTTTTTATACATAATGCCTTCCTCTTGGAAGTACATATGGTTTCTCCGTACATTTTAAATAAATTGCATATAAGTGTATAGTAATTTATATTTTTAACCATAATCTCCCACTTATTTTCTGCTACAGCCAGGCAGTATGCATATGAAATCACTTTTAGAAATATTAACGGTATGAATAACAATGGATAAATTGTAACAGTAACAGCAAAAGACTTGTCTCCTCATATGCTGTAAGAAATGCTACTCATTACCAGGAAAAACTCCTGTCAGCTGTGTGTTTCCTCCTGCCGGTGACTGCAGGTGGCGGGACAGCAGCAGAACTGCTCAGGGGTTTTTGGAACTAACGGGGTGAGAGAGAAACTACTGCTTCATCACCACAGGGTGTCACTGCAGATAGCACAATAATCTGCAAAACGGCCCATTAATGAGTCATTTAAAACCAAAACCCTCCTGAATGAAGCAACCCTTTCACATCTCTCTGTGGTTGGTTGCTGTCAGTCAGCTTGAGTGTTTATTACATCCCAGGATTCACATCCCGAAGTACGTGAGAACATCGCATCGCTGCTTCCCAAGAAAACCTCCCCGGCTTTCTCACTGCGCGTCAGAGGACACCAGAATCCGCTCCTTTTCAGGCAAAAAGGGTTGTCGCTGTGGTCCGAGACCTACCCAGGGAACACTTCCAACCATGCAGCATCTCCCCCTGCAGATCCCTGCCGTACCACCGATAGTCCTGTAATGTTTAATAAAAAAAAAAAACCCAAACCACAGCACCCCCCAAAAAAGCTTCCGCTGTGCCTGTGGTGATGGGCTTTAAGCAGAAGGATGGTGCAATAGCTTGCTTTGCTTGCATCACGAAAGGCAATTACTGGGAACAGAGAGAAGAACTTGCCTTGTAAGCTCTTAAATTTTATTTTTATGTCTTAAAAATCAAATGCTGATGTTGGGATTTTCCTGAATAATCACAAAACTACAAATTAAGACCTGACTTTTCCAACCAAGTGAAACATAATGGATTTTTCTTGCTAAGGACCAAGATGTTCTATCGCGAAGGCGGTTGCATAATTAAAGCACCTCAAAAGAAAACAAGGTGCCCGGCAGCCCTTTTCCAAAAGGGTTTTTGTTCAGCGTTCGCAGGCAGGATTTGGCATCGGGTTCATCTGCTGCCCCCAGCGCCGGAGGACCAGCGATGGTGCTCGGCCTCTGCCTGCCACGCGCAAGACCAACGTGTTTCTGCCTAGCTGAACATGGTGAGCTTCGTGGGGACTTACCTAGTGAAATTCAGTAGCACGGGGCCTGGAGTAGACCAACCCGCATGATCTAATAGGTCCTCCTGGCTTCAAATTGTATACAGAAAGGGGCCGTGCCAAGCTGTCTCACCAACTCTAAAAGAGGACCAGGTAACGGGTTTTCCTGCACACGCATAAAGCTATAGTAACATTATCCGCGTGGTTTGAGAGGATCTGAGGCAAAGATGCACCTATGGATGAAGAGTACTATCATAGAGCTCCACGACCATTAAGAAAATATTGGTTCTACTTATTTAACCACAAAACCTTTAAAGAGAGCAGCAGAAACAACCAGCGCTGGGCAGCTTACACGCTCTGTACAAACCCATGCTCAGTACTAAACGCTAACTTACAGGGGGATTTAAATTTGTAGGATCCTTCTTAACAGACAGAAGCACTTCCTCTTTCTCTCCTTGTCTACTTCTGGTACTAAAACCAGAACATTTTGGGTTCCCTTTTATCCCATTCAGCTAAAAGCAGCTTCCTCAAACGCACAGCCCGCACCTCTCCTGCATCGTGCGATGCAAAAAGGCCGGTTCAAGGCAGACATAACCTTCTCTGAATGGAGCGGTTCTCCTGCAGAGCCCCTTCACCCTTCTTTACCTCCTCATCCTCAGCTGGTTCCTGGTGCTCAGCTCTCCCACCTCGCCTCGGCTGAGGCTATGAGCTTTCTGGGTGAGGGCTGACCTTCAGGTGATGGGGATGCTGCTGCTGCAGAAGTCCTGCACTTGAGGAACCATAGTTTCCTCACCCCAAAGTTTGGTCCTGTTGGCCAGACTGCTGGTGAGACTGGTGACCACGGGTGTGTGGCCTTCTCCATTCAGCCTGCTAACGGGACCTCAGGAAGGTGATAAATAACCCCAAGTGAGCTGTGGTCTCTCTGCCCTTCAGGCTTGATGTTTAAAGCAGACATAGGTTCACCCAAGAGCCCCTAATTCTTGGTTAACCTTTTCTTGACCGGGATAGGGTCTATATAAGATTGCATGACACTATTATGACAAAAATGTCTCCTGAGACTTAGGGAAGAGGGGAGAAGCATCGGAAGAAGGAACCAGCTTTACCGAGCCTCCAGCAGCACGCCGGGAGCTGGTACCACCTCTGCCTTACGCTCAGTAGTTGCTGCTTGCTGAAATGCTACGGAGTGAAGGCACCTGGGGTGGAAGGAAAACCAGACTCTTCCCCTCTCCTTTCCCCAGTCCCCGTATTTCATGCCTGCAATCCTCCCGGGGGCTGTGCGGGATGCAGAAGCCGCCCTGGCCGGCACCCTGCTGTAGTGGGGCTCCCTTGCTTCGCTGCAGACCAGCTCTCAAGGCCAGCGCTGTGCAGGGCTCGGTGGCCCGCAGGACTCTAGGTTTCTGTAGGCAAGCCAAAAGGGTGGCACTGGCTTTCTTCCGTAACTGAGTCAGGGAAAAAAAGAGTGGGGTTTTGGGTCGTGCTGAAGTCAGTTAAAAAATGGCGGGTGGCTTAGCTGTCCAAAGCGACCTGGGTCTGTGACGATGGCAGGACAACAGCTACCTACCGCTGAAACCCCGAGCAGCGGGGAGGGACAGGAGCCCGGCGAGCATCGTCACCTGTTCCTCCTGTCCCCAGCTGGGTGCTGCGAGGGCTGTATCCCAGAGGGCGGTGAGCCCCTGGCCCAGGTTGCCCAGAGCAGCTGTGGCTGCCCCATCCCTGGAGGTGTCCAAGGCCAGGCTGGATGGGGCTTGGAGCAACCTGGGCTGGTGGGAGGTGTCCCTGCCCATGGCAGGGGGGGTGGAATGAGATGATCTTTAAGGTCCCTTCCAACCTAAGCCATTCTGTGATCCCCTCGAGGCCAGACACAGGCTGGGTAAGCTGGGAGACCCTGCTGGGGTACCTGGTATGCAGGCTTGACCTGCTGGGGCATGTCAACACAGGCACTTTTTGACCAGTTTTCCCCAAAGGTACCTCTGTGGGAGGCAGCGGGGAGGGCAGGGGGAGCGAGAGGGACAGCAGTGAACTGGGAGACCTGGGAGCGAGGTGGCACCTCTGACCACTACCTTTAAATACAGCCCAGCAGCTCTGGAAACCTCTGGGGGAGAGGAGGTTTGCAGCAGCGTATCAGCCACTCTGAGCCTTTTAACTTGGACGTTGACCTTAGGAATGTAATCAGAGAGCTGATTATAAATAGTTTGTGCAGTTGTTGATGAGGATTAAAATGTGCTGCGGCAGGCGGTTGGAAGCAGAGGGTTACTCCAGTGTGTGCCCGGGATGCTGTACCCTCAGTCATCTGCGGCTGCACGGCAAGCCTGAAAAAGGGAAGTAGCTCGAAAAAAAATAAATGCTCAGAAAATGGTCCCAGGGAGGGGGGGAAGGAGGAAGCAGCCTGGCTTACAAAACAACAGGGGGGGGGACAAGGGGGAACGGGCCAGGGAGCAGCGAAAATTAAGGAGGAAGGAGGACGGTCACTGCGGGGGATCACAGTCCCTGCACGGACTTACCTTAGAGCTAAAAAACATCCTGCAGGGAAAAAGATTCAACCAACAAAACCCTAAAACCAGAGGAATGCCCTAAATAGCAGAAGTAGCAAACCTGCAGGTAAACCGTCGGTGCCGATTTGTGTTCAGATGGCAGCGTGTGATGGAGCCCGGGAGAAAGAGAGGGCAAGGGAGGTGGGGAAGGAGAAGTTGCAAGAGGTGGGTGACCCAGCAGGTTGGGGCACCTGCTGTAGCCGAGAGCTGCGGCGGCACCGCAAGACGGGCACAAAATGTCCCTGGGAACAGCCGATCGGATCGGCCACGAGTTTGGGCAGGAGTTGTTGCCAGAGTTGTGCTGCCACAGTGAGCGGAGGAAGGCTACTGCCCCCTGGAAAGCCCCAAACTTGACAACCTCAAAGACTCCCCAAGAGAAGGACAGGGAAGGAAACAGCAGGCAGGTCCGGTGGGGCAGGAGAAGGAGGCAAGGAGACGGTGCTGGGCAGCGTAAAAGGCAGCGGTACCCACCTGCTGTAGGGTTTTCTGCAGTCACTGTGAAGAGTTTTAAGGAGAGATGCCAGGAGTTGTGTGGGACGCTGCTCTAGATCATCATCCAAATGGCATTGGCAGCTGGGGAGAAAGCAGAGGAGCGCTTGTCGGGCAGCGGGGCAAGGATGGTTTTGGTGGGCAATGTGGACTAGGAAAGGCCTTGAAAGCAAAGAGAAGCAGGCTGCGTCAGAAAACTGTATTTGGAAGAGGAGGGTGAAGCAGCAGAGAGATGGAAGAGGAACGGGGTGATGACCAACCTTACCAGGAAGCTGTCCGTAGGGAACACCACCTGTGCCAGGCCCCAAGGAAGTATTGGAGTATTGGCGGTGGCCGAGATGTGGAGCTCTTGAGCAAGAGTTGTAGCTGGATGGATGCCCTGGAAAGGTCGGATCCTTCCAAGGCGAGCGTGTGGGTAAGGCGAGCTCTGCTGGCGTCCCTCACCGGCTGCTCCCACATTTGGAGAGGTGCTAAGGTCCCCCCACACTGGTTCCATTACTCAGGACGGACCGACCTGGAAGCTTCAGGTTTGTCTCTGTCCTGCCTCTGAGGACCACCTGGTTTTCAGTTTGGCAGGAGAATGGTGCTGGAGCAGAGAGCGGATCCGTCAGTCAGCAGCACAGGGGATGGAGTGGGGTTTGTGTCTGTGGATGAAGAAACCCCCGCGGAGAGGTGTGTCAGGACAAGAGAAGGAGAGAAGTGTGGGGTGCCCCTCGTTCACTGCTGGAAGCTGGAGGATTTGGGAGAAAAACTGCTCATCCGCGTAATTCATAGATGGGAGGATTTTGCTGAGAGAAGCAGCAAAAAAAAAATGTTATGAAGGATTAAAAGGAGTGCTCTGAGAGATGCTCCAAAGCGCATTATTTTCTCCCTCTTACTTCACAACAAACCAGTAGTTATCAGCCTTGCCCTGGTGACAGAAACGCATAGAGCAACTGAAGGATGTCTTATTCCTGACACCTGAGTGCATGCACAACGTGACAGCAGCAACTTTCGCGGATGCCAAGCTCTACAAAGGCATTTAAATCATTACCACATGCCCATGGAGCCAGTCTCCCCAAGCTCTGGCTGGAGCTGTGTCCCCGTGGCTGGACTTCAGCATCCCCCGGTGTGAATTCTTAGGGCTCGGCGTTACCGGGTTGTAAAGTTAGGAGAGGCAGAACGTACAGCAATCCGTAACCTAAAGGGACTATCTATTTTTCCTACCCGAGGTCTGAGCAGAGTGAGAAAACGAACGCTCTTTACTGACAGAAGACATAGCGATAGAGCTAGTAAAAATAATGCTTCTATGAACGGTGAAACTTCGGTCGTCGAATTTCCTGTGGCTTTATGCTTCCTGTTTATGTTCCTTTCATGCCACGCGTACGAAGGGGTGAGCTCTCCTCTCTCAGGGCTCTTTGGGTGCTCTGCACGGCCCTGCCTGCCCTGGCCGGTGCCCATGGCTCTCCTGGAAGGAGGTGCCAAGCACCGTAGCTCCTCTGCACCTCTGCTCCCTGCGGCAGCGGGTGGCGGAGACAGTCGGGATGCTGAGGGCCAGGGGTAAGGGGCAGTGACAAACGTGGTCACAATTGTGGCCTCTTTTCTTTAGGGAAACAAAATAAAAGCAAAATACAAACCTTTATCGGAACAAATGACTCCTGTGCACGTGTTTCTTCACCGGGGAGAGGGCGACAGTGACAGCTGCCATGGGTGATTTGTTCCTGCACTGATTGTCACGGGGGTCTCCAGCGCCCCAGAGATTAGCGTGGTGCGGAAACCCGTGTGCAGCGGAGCAGAGTGAGAGCGGTGCAAAGCGAGCACGACCTTCTAGGATTCGCCCCTTTCAATGCCAGAGGTGATTTGAAAAGAAAAGCAAACCTACATTTCACAGCATTGATTATAACCCCACCAAATCAACCCCCTTTCTTTTGCTATCCAGCCATGCAGGTTACGGGTACGAAGCGCTGGGGAGCTTCACGGGGAGCCAGTTCACCCTCTGGCTTTACTCCGGGTTTAAGTTGAAAGCCACATCACTTACAAATCAGACCTGCAGCTCAATCACGATAAATCGGGAAGAAACCCATGGTGGTATCAAGCTGGGAAACGAGATTCCAGCATGGATGTACGTGCAGACGCTGGCACTGAGCGACGAGGCGTTCCTGTGCAAGGGCCCTGCAAAAAGTCGGAGCAAAATGTCACAAACCTCTGGAACTCAAAGATATGAGTTGAAAAAGCATAAAAATACGGAGGCAAGCTTCCTCTGCCTCAGGCTTCTTGTTTTGACTGCATCCTGATCTCTCCATAACTGCAAGAGATAAGGTATCTGGAGTGGAGTTCACCATTTGCCTCCTTTCTGCAACAGAGGGCCGTTTGTTTTGCCATCTTGCAAAATGTTGCAAAACACTCCAAACACTGATTGCAGGCATTAAGTCAACAGCATTGCCGGTGCCGCCCGTTTCCAGCCTGCTTTTACTCCGCGTCTTGGACGCGTCTACGAGAGAGGGTAGCGCACTGCCGCAGCAAAACTCCTGCGACGCAACTCGCTGAGGTCCCGCGGGGATTTTGGTTGGGAAATGGGAAAACTGAAACTCAGATCTAATGAGGTTAAAGTGAAATCCTGAAGCGGGGGGAAGGGAGGAGGAACCATCAAAGAGAATTTAGCCCCGGATTTTCACCGTTGTTTTAAGGCGCAGGCAGCCCCGCCAGCCTCACCAGCGTTGCGCTGGGCAGTGAGGCGACATCTTACTGCCGGGGCACCTGGCAGTGCATCGGGGCTTGCTGTATTCCAGGGATTTAATTTCCAGCCGGGATTAGCTGGTTTTGGCCTGCCAAAATCCAAAAAGCTGTGTCGGGTCAGGCAGGCTGAGGGCCGTGCCTGCGCCGTTCCCGGTTTACCATAAACACGGAGTAACAGAGGTGGCCTGTGGCCAGAAGGAGCCCTGCGAGGAGGGACGCTCAACGAGGCCTCCCAGCCCCGGGGCTTTTGTCCTTTAGGCATTTCCTTCAAGTTAGCAAAATAACCAGCAGCTCCGCGTGCAACCAACGGCATCGTGAGTTCTGGTGGGAAGTGGGAGATGGGGAGATGAGGAGCAACCTCGCAGCGCCAGGCTTGTTAGAGGGAGGTCATGTCTTTCACCAGAACCACTAATAAAGTGGGAGAAAGGGGCATTTTGAGCAACCTGGTTTCTTTGGGCTTTCTCATGTCCTCGGCTCATCAGGACTACCACAACCCAGAGCCCGTGACTTCAGGAGAAAAACCAATAGTGCATCTTGATCTTTTTTGGCGATATTATAGCTTAGCTGTGCTGTCAGGTCAAGGGACAGAAGAGCAACAGTGAAGTTAAAGTACTTGACACAAGTGATTAGATGGGATGATAGGCCGAGCAATGAAGCTCTTCCCCGAGCTACCTTCCGTGTCTGTTCCCTTTTGCATGAAACTGTCTAACGCAGCGGCATGTGGCTTTGGCCAAGGGGGAGAAGCCGTTCAGCTGGACAGGCTGCGACTTCTCGCTTGGAGAAGTGAGAGATGTTGCTGCTGAAGGGGCCGGGTGCTAAAAATCGCACCGCTTTGGACAACCGGCCATGGACCAGCACCTGCAGGCGAGCGAGTACTGGCAGATGAGCTGTTCAGATGTTGTTCTTAAGGAACCAGATTCCCCTGGTTGGGAAGAGAGGGGAGATAATGTGATGAGAACTTTAAAATACACGGTTGGAAAAAAGAGGGGAAGCCTCTGCAAACACCTCCGGCAGATCTGCTAACAGCTTTTGTGGAAATGTTCTCTGCAACTATTCCGCAAACTATTTACAACCGGTTTATGTGCATTAAGTGTTGGCTCGCCAAGCAATGAAACATTACCCTTTCTTTGAAGCTGACTGGGAACTATTAACACCTGCTTATCAGGCTTTTACATATCTAGCCCAAGGTATAATTTTATAAGGCTTTCCAAGACAGAGAACTCTTGACTCTTCAGCCAGATCCACTCCGCGAGTGAAATGGTGGTGCGGGAGGAAAAGGCATGCAGTGAAATTAGACATAATTGCTTTTTCTCCACCTCTATTACACAGGGAGCAGGTGAGTCAGCATTCCCATAGAACTCCTTTACTGGGAAAGGAGGAGCTCTGCCTCCGCCCGACGCCGTCTGCCCTCGCCTCTGCTCTTGATAGCTGCCTACGAAAACCTTCCTGCGGGGCTCGTTTGCTGCTTATCAGCGCCGTAACATGCATACCTGTGGAGCGCTCCTTTCTTCTTTCATTAGAAGGAGGATTTGCCACCCATTATTTAAAGCAAGGTGCAAATAGGCAAATCGTAACCACAAGCATCTGAGCTGTGTTTTTCAAAACAGTCCCACTAATTTAACGTAGGACCGAAGTCCAGTTGGGTTCATGGGTCCAGGTGTCGTGGCATGATTGACAGAGCTAAAGAAGCAAGCCGCCTCCTGGCTTTAAATCACCTAAGTAGCTGCTTCTGGTGGTTGTTGTTGTTTGTTTATTTGAGATACTGAAAACACAAGTACAAATATATTGTGCTACTGGAGAACCACCGTGCAGAGCAATATTATTTCTTGTAGCACCCTACAAGAGCAAGGTTTCTGAGAAAGCGAGACATGTTTGTACCAGGCATTGTAAAACTGAGTAAGACGAGACAGCTGCTATCTCCAGGAGTTTTTCGTCCACACGGATATAAAAGACAAAGTCTGAGAGAAGTAAGAGTAACGGGGGAACCTCACGGCGGGCAGGTAAGGCTGGGAAGGTAACTTAAATTTCCTGAGCCTGAGCTGGCACTAGCCCAGATTCAGAGACCGTCCCTCTGAAGATCGAGGTTGATCGATCTCCTGGTTGTTTTTTTAATTTGGGCATTTTAGCTTGGCCTATTTAAAGCTCCCCTGCATGGCAATGGTTTTTTTATCTGTCTTCCTCTCTCTGATCTACGCTTGGGAAGTCAGCAGGTAGAGTGCCTCGAGAGCTGCGCTTCTGCATTGCATGTCACTAATTAAAGAAGCCATTCAAAATAAAGCTCCTACTCATATTCTCTATTAATAGCCAACAGTTTTTCTCCTCCCTCCCCTCCCACGACCTCTTTCTTTTAAAGTGATAAAGCAATCCTGCCCAGATTAGATATTACGAAGAAATTCTTTCCTGTGAGGGCGGTGAGCCCCTGGCCCAGGTTGCCCAGAGAAGCTGTGGCTGCCCCATCCCTGGAGGTGTCCAAGGCCAGGCTGGATGGGGCTGGGAGCAACCTGGGCTGGTGGGAGGTGTCCCTGCCCAGGGCAGGGGGGTTGAAACTAAATGATCTTTAAGGTCCCTTCCAACCCAAACCGTTCTATGATCCCTTGCACTCAAATACTGACTCAGCACCTTTTCAGCTGCGTTATAGCAGCATTCCCCAAGACGGTTCCCCGTAAATATGCCCCATCAATATGCTGGTGGCCCCATCAGTACCCCAGTAACGATGGCAAATTCTGGGAACGGATGACTTAAAATTGATGTTGGCTTTTACTATGCCATGAAAGGTTTCTTGTTCAGCCTCTGACACCGCTTATCCCCTCGCCTCTGACAGAGGTCGTGTGGGCTTAGCAAACCTGAGAGCGGGGCAACGGTCAGAGCGACAGAAATGACTTGTCAAAAGAGAAGTGCAGCGAGATGGGCTGCAGGAGAGATGAGTCACGGGTGAGCTGCGCTCCAGAAACAGCTCAGCAGGGCCAGCTGCTGCCTTTCAGAAAACGAACTTGCTGGACTCGACGGGCCAACACCAAAGGCGCACCAGAGGAGCTCAGCTTCAGCTAGTTCCATGCAGCCAGAAGAAGCTGCATCGGCCCCTTCTTTGGGAGGACGGTCAGTTGGGTGTGCAGAAGCTATGGAGAAGCTCTCTGGAACTCGGTGTCGCCAGGCCAAATACACGCAGGCAGTCAGCAGATGGGACTGGTTAGCCAAAAATTACTCTGCTGTTAATGATTAAACACTGATTAGGAAAGGCAAAAGAGCCAAAGCTTTAAAGAGGGCGCTGACTTGGAAATGGATTTGTAACTTGTAGTGACCTTTTTAACTTAAGGTAGACGAGCCTTAAATTAAATGTTTATAATTGCCTCTTCTTTTTTTGTTGTGTTGGAGTGGCACTGGGCTGTCACCCAGGCTGTGTCGCAGTGTGAGCTGGGGAGTGCACCAAAGGAGGAAAGGCTCGAGCTATATTTAAGTAGCCCCCCCCAGACACGTAGCGTCAGAGGCTGCTGCGGGGTCAGACGAGCTGTGGGGCACACAGAGCACTGCCTGTTCTGCCAGCAGGAGACCTCCTGAGAAGGACCACCCCTCCCTGCTGGCACCTCTCTGCCTCCGCCATCCTCAAGGGGGCTGGTGTGGTGGACACGTCCCAGCACCTCCTGCCTCTCCCCCTGAGCTGGGCAATGGTCCCTGCTGATCCCCATTGCCCAGCACAGGGCCACGCTGGCTCGGACCATGGGAGGTGGGATGCTGCTTCACCCATGCGGGCGCATCTCCCAGGTGATGCCCAGGGCAGCCTGGGGAAGGTCCCCAGGGTGGGTTGGCTCCCTCTGTCCTCCCGTCCTCCAGCTCCGGAGGGGAGGAAAACACCTCTAGCATGGGGTGGGACCTTTCTCCCCATGAAAGCCAATGGACCTTGGCAAGGATTCGCGGAAGAACGTCGTCTGCTTCAGACGGTGATTGATGGGAGAATGTGCCTGGTGAGCATTTCTGCAACGCGTGTCCCTGGAAAGGCTTCTTTGCATGTGAAAATCCACTACAAACAGAAAGTGAAAAGAGAAAAAGAGTCCCTTCCCTCTCACCAAAGAGAATTGACCTGATTTTTAATAATAAATAAGTTTTGAATTAATAAATCAAAGCCTGTGTTTACACATGGTATGAAGCAAAGCTCTTAATATCTCATTATGATCCAGAAGCAAAAGTATTTGTTCTGCTTTGTCAAGCCAATAGGCGATAGATCACTTATCTTTTTATTCGACCTCAGTTTCGCTGGGAAAATTGCCATGAAAGCTTCCACTTCAGGGAAACGCTCTATTAAAGCGGGGCTAAGCAGGATCACTTTCAGGTAGGATCTGCTGAAGCAGCCTGGCGCCTGTCCAGGTTTTCTCTGCCAAGCTCCACTCCAGCCCTGAAATGTCAAGATGCTGTACATGGTTTTTAAAGGACTGCTTTCCTCCCTAAAAATTTGCTGCGAGGGCCAAGAGATGGGAGTAACGAAAACCGTTTCACAATGCTGGTGTTAAGCAAATTCCTCGTTCCCTCTCTTCTCTCCTGCTGAAGAGAATGAACTGTGTACAGCAGCTGAGTTGGCAGAGCGACGGGCTGAAGTACTGCAGCCAGATAAAAGCAGTGACAAGTAAAATGAGTAAGCACTCCAGCCCTCGACGGTGGTGTTCTCTGTCGTACATAGGTTGCCGGCTCAGAAGACAGGCTCTCCCCACCCACCTGTCCTCCTGGGTGCAGCCAGACCAATACGATGGGGAAGGTATAAAAATTCCTTTATAGAAAAGATGTCTGTCGCAGGTTATTATTTTATCTTTTGGCTCTTTCTGACCGAACTCGCTAAGGGCTGGATAAAGCAGCACCTTAATGAGGACACTTGTCTTTACTGAAAGCGTAAGAGGCTTTGAGTTGCGATGGAAAAGTTTTATTTTGCCGGCTAGAGAAGTTCCTGTTCAGAGATCTGGTCTGAGCGAATAGATTTTTTCTATCCTGGAACAGTTTTCTGTAATTATTACTTCAATTATTACCAGTAAAACCAAAGCAACGCTCCCACCGTCTAAATTCTTAGCAATCGGAAGATTGGCGCAGCTGGAATATGAGAGCTGAGAAATACTCGCTAATTTAGACACCCTGTTAAGCCTCTCAAGGGTAGGTCTCCCCCGCTGGCGTAACCCAACCGAAGACAATTATCCCATGGATGGATTTACTCTGAAGTGCGGATTTGCTCTGAAGTGCGTTAAGGAAATTCCCTCTTTGTGGGGAGCAGGCCCTGAGGCCGTGCTTCTGTCTCCTGAGATGACATGGCCAAGCCCCACCAGGAACAGGCAGGGGTCCACATCCCATGGAAGCAGCCTGAGCAAGCTACGTGTCACCCTGCAGCCGTTGGAGCCGGAAAGAAAAGGAGGAAAGACTATAAAAAGGTTGAGTTAAGGAAGCTGGGCAAAACGAAGGCAAAGAGGGTGAGCCAGGAGGCTCTCCCCATCCACGCTCCTGCGTGCGCACGTAACTTCAGGTGCGTGAAAATTCTCTCTGAACTTGAGAGGAATTGCTCATGTCCTTGTATTTAAGGGCAAATTTGCTCAATTGGGACTAAAGTGGGTCAGTTTTTTCCCTCCTGGATGTTGGGTAAGGACGAAGAGGCGCAGCTGTATCTCCAGGGCTCCAGCTGCGATGGTTGGCAGACGCTTCATGGTGGCCACTACTCTGCCCGTCCCGCTCCCCATGCCAAGGCTGGGGTCACAGCAAAAGCAAAAAAGGAACAACAAGCTTTAGTTTCCATTAATTTCAATAAGATATTAGGAAGGAATTCTTTCCCATGAGGGTGGTGAGACACTGGCATGGGTTGCCTGGAAAAGCTATGGCTGCCCCATCCCTGGAGGTGTTCCAGGCCAGGCTGGATGGGGCTTGGAGCAACCTGGGCTGGTGGGAGGTGTCCCTGCCCAGGGCAGGGGGGGGTGGACTCGATCCTCTTGAAGGTCCCTTCCAACCCAACATTTTTTCCATTATTGGGGTGATTATTTGTGTTATAGTAATATGCAAATACATTAAATTCCTAACTATAATGAGAAATCTCACGTTTTGTTTTGGTTTTATAAGAAAGGTGCCATTACTATGTAGTATCTTAAAATATCAGTGTTGCGGATTACATCAGTATCAGAGTGTTTTTCGCAGGACAAATGAAAATTGAAAATCAATGTCACTGTGCATCATGATGAAAAATGGGTGTAGGCACTCAGGAAGACGTGGGTAATATTATTAAAGTAAGAATTATAGGATTCTTGCAACTGATTGCTTTATTTTCTTGATAAGCACTGGCCTGTAATGCAAATTACCAACATGGTTTCTACTGGAGAGCTTTCCTACTTTAACATACCAAAACAATAAACAGGTCGGCTGTGGGTGAGTACGTAAGCTCGGGGCCCAACTACATGAGCAAATTCAACTACTCCAATTCTACAGATAAAAAGTCACGATGCCCATGACAGGGGTTTTAAGAACCCAAATGATGGAATAGTCAGCTCCACTTAAAGACAGCATGAAGCCCCACAACAGCAACAACAACAAAAAGAGAAAAAAATCATAGATATTATTAGACTTTTCAAGAATATTATTAAACTTTACAAATAAGCTGGATGGCTTATTTACCTGCTGCAACTTAAAGGATTCCCATTTTCAAGGTTTTTTTTCTCACAGAAATGAAGGCCAGGCCAAAATAGTCAATCTTTTGCGAAGGAAAGGCGGGATGCTAATGGAAACAATCAATGCCAGTAGCTGGATCCCTAAGGAAGGGGATTAAGAGTAAGCTGCAAACTTTGGCAATTCTGCAGAGAAAAAGCTGTGGATATTTGATGCTTCTGGGTTAAATTTACTGATTTTTAAAGCTGCCAGGTCTTACTGAAACAGCAAAGTCACGAGAGGTAGAAGTCTCTTTTCAGAGGGAATGAGTCACAGCTGAAAGTTAAGTTTAGAAAACAAAACCTGCCCATTCCCATTACCTTTCAACATCAAAAAAAAAAAAAAAAAAAGAATCACCACAGAAGATTTAACTTCTGGTATATCCTGCGAACTTGTGATGCTAGAAGACGTGGAGGGAAATGCCGTCGTTAATGCCTCGAATGCACCCCGACGATATCCTTGAACGTGCCCCATTGAGACCAGCTGAAGGCGGCGGGAAGAAATGGCAAGGGCGAGCTGCAAATGCTGCTCGATGGTGTTTCTCGAGGAAGCCAACTGTGTTTTATTTGACCAAAACCAATTAATGTCATTCACGGCGTTGCCACTTTGTGAATAAGCAGTCCTCCGAGTGTGATATTAAATTATTAATATGATGGTAAGCACTTTTTTCCCCACAATATCTGCTGATACATAAACTACAGTCTTTTTCACAGCTGGCTCATTCTGTAAAACAAATTAAAAGCACGTACTGGAAATGACAACAGCCACCGAGCATTGCAAAAGCCAGCGCCAGCCGCGTTTCCCTTTGCTCAGAGGCAGGTGCTGGGGCAGCGACGGGCACCTTCCCTCTCCTGAGCCATTCGCAGCCGTCCCCAGCCAGGCCTTTTTCAAGGCTTGGGATAAGGGTGTCCTCCAAACAGCTTCTAGCCCCTAGAAATTCGTGGCTTAGGGGGCTGCTTGAGGTGGAGTTGGTGTCTTTACATTTAATAGCACCTCATGGTTTGTTTGTTTGGGTTTTTTTTTTCTTCTGTGAATGCATACAGGCGCTTTTTTGGATCCCCCATGAACTTTTGGCACCTCAAAGCGGGATGTCTCACTGTTTAATTACCTGCTGCGTGAAGATCCACCTCCTTCTGTTTGCTTTAAATCTGCCACCTGCTAGTTTCACTTGATGCTCTCTAGTTCTTATATTAGAAAAGAAAGCAAATAATCCATCCCTACTCTTCTCTACTCGTGATTGTGTATTCTGTCTCATCTGACCATTTTCTGTTGGTTATCACTGCTCCGTCCTAAATAATCCTGGTGACTCGAATCCTTGAATCACTCTAACATCGAGGTCACTCCATATTTTTAGTCATCTTTGTTGCTCTTCTCCAGATCTTTGTCATTTCTGTTACACACGGGCCAGAGATGCCAGAGGCAGGTACGCTGCAGCCCTCCCCATGCTCTCCATTGCGCTCCGTCCTGGCACGTCCCACCAGCTTTGTGACAGTTTCTGAGCGTTGAACCGATCCTTCCATGGAGTTATGACGACTGCAAGATCTTATTTCTGACTGGGAACAAGTTGGTTAGAAATTTCTCGCTTTCAATCACTTTGCTGTTCTCTAATCACACATAGTAACTGCCTCCATCCTGGTCAGAGAGTCATTAATACCATCTTAAAACTACCACTTTCCTAGTCAGACCTTAAGTCTATAAAAATTCAGCTTTAGTTGGTGGAGTTAGCTGATTTGACTCCTGCTTTTGGCACAGAGTGTACAGCCCCTTTCCCACCAGCCACAGCCTAGCCTGACCCTCCTATACAAGCTGCGTCCTGTCACTACCGTGTCCTGCTGGCTATCTCCTCGCCCCGCACATCTATTCAGTCAATATGCCAATTCAAAGCCAGGTGTCCCAGGTCCCTCATCTTCATTCCACTGTGGGCTTCATGGAAATCAGTTCCTCTGGTCTTTCCTCTTTTGGAAGTATTTGCCACGCGAATATGACCCTTCCTTGCTGCTCCTTCGCAGCTGCTCCTGGGACCTGTGTCCCTCCCCATTGGTGTGGACCTCTCCATCCTGCGGTGTTTCTGGAGAAGTTTTGGAGGAGGTGCTTGATTTTACTGTCCTGCCTTGCTTCCAAAACCTCTCCCTTGCCCTTTCCTACTTCAGTGGTGCACATACGGACCACAGCCACCTGCTAGGCCCCAGCATTTTTTGGGAGGCGGTGGATTCCTAACACCCATGGGTCCCTCCCAACCTAAATTATTCTGTGATTATGTTCTCCTCAATGCAAGGAGAGCACTTTCCAAAACAGGAGGACTTGTCACCCACAAGGGCGGACTCCCCACCCTGTCGCTAGCTCAGTGTCTCTGCATGTCCAGGGCTGCCACCGCAGAGGGTCCTCGCAGCACCTGGGGAACACCTCCCTTTCCGTTTGCTGTCCCGTGGGAGAGCAGACTGCTCCTTAACCAACCCCCTGCACAACCCCTCGTCTCCCGGCATTCCTCCCACTGCTGGTGGCCGTGCATCATGTATCTGCGCATGTAGCTGTACCATTTGCATGTGAGACATTTACACACTTCTCTCAATATACAACCTTTTGAGATGACTATATTTCATATGTCCTCCAGTCCCCCTTCATCACCTTTCCTTCATCATCTGTGGGTAAGGCTAGGAACCATAGAATCATAGAATGTTTTGGGTTGGAAGGGACCTTAAAGATGATCAAGTTCCAACCCCTGCCATGGGCAGGGACACCTCCCACCAGCCCAGGTTGCTCCAAGCCCCATCCAGCCTGGCCCTGGACACCTCCAGGGATGGGGCAGCCACAGCTTCTCTGGGCAACCTGGGCCAGTGCCTCACCACCCTCACAGGAAAGAATTTCTTCCCAATATCCAATCCTCTTTCAGTTTAAAACCATTACCCCTCGTCCTAACACTACACTTCCTGATAAAGAGTCCCTCCCCAGCTCTCCTGTAGGCCCCCTTTAGGTACTGGAAGGCCGCAATAAGGTCTCCCTGGAGCCTTCTCTCCTCCAGGCTGAACAGCCCCAACTCTCTCAGCCTCTCCTCACAGCAGAGGTGCTCCAGCCCTCTGATCATCTTTGTGGCCTCCTCTGGACCCGCTCCAACAGGTCCATGTCCTTCCTATGTTGGGGCCCAGGGCTGGAGGCAGCACTGCAGGTGGGGTCTCCCCAGAGCGGAGCAGAGGGGCAGAACCCCCTCCCTCGCCCTGCTGGCCACGCTGCTGGGGGTGCAGCCCGGGATGTGGGTGGCTTTCTGGGCTGTGGGCACACATTACCGGCTCATGTTGAGCTTTTCACCCACCAGTACGCCCAAGTCCTTCTCAGCAGGGAGATCGATGGGTAAGGGTAGGAATGACATATTGCAACCCCTCCTCAGTCAATTTTATATGCTGTAGTTTGTGTCTGGAATATCTAAATTGTGCAGAATACCCTTGGTCTCTACACAGACTCCACAACCAACGGCAGTTTGCAAAATCTGTTGAAATCCACGCGCTCTCTCTCGAAGTACCCCAGCTGCTTAAGACTCGCTGGGCTCAAAGAATCACAGAATAGTTTGGGTCGGAAGGGACCTTTAGAGGCCATCCAGTCCAACCCCCCTGCCATGAGCAGGGACATCTCCAACTAGATCAGGTTGCTCAGAGCCCCGTCCAACCCGACCTGGAACACCTCCAGGGATGGGGCATTGACCACCTCTCTGGGCAACCTGGGCCAGTGCCTCACCGCCCTCACAGTAAATAATTTCTCCCTTATATTTCGTCTAAATCTTCCCTCTTTTCGTTTAAAGCCATCAGCCCTCGTCCTACCGCGACAGGCCCTGCTACAAGGACCGGCCGCGTCCTCCTTGCAGGCCTGTGACCTGCTCCTGCTTCAAAACCAACGTGCCAGCCCCCCCCGCCCCGGTTACAGCGGAGGGAGGGGGGAGGCCGGCAGCCCCCCTCCTCCGCCAAAGCATCCCCAGGGTCGAGCGGCTGCCGTGCCCGGCGACTGCAGCCCGGGCTCCGTGCCGTGCCCGGAGGCGGCGGTGAGGGGCGCAGCGCCCTCCCGCTCCCGCTGCCGCCGCCGCAGCCCTGCCCCCGCCGCCCGGCCCGGCCCGGCCCGGCGGAGAGGCGGGGGGATTTCCAAGCGCCGCCGCCGGCCGCCTCGCCGCTTCCTCCCCTTGTTTTGCTTTCGATCTGGGCCTCTCGCCGCCCGGGCGGAGGCAGGGAACTTTTTTCGTTTTGCTGCCGCGGTTTGATTCAGCGCCTGTTTTCATTTCCATTTCGCGTCCCCTGGCAACGGCGGTAACCTTGAGGAATTATATAAGGGCCGCGGCGACGCGCCGGCAAGGTAAATTTTTTTAAATTTTTTTTTATTTAATTATTATTATTATTTTTATTTTTCTGTTTTAAAGATAAGAGAGGGCGGCGGGTGTCGGGCGGGGGCGCGGGGGGGATGTTGCCCGCTTGCCGCCGGGTGTGGAGCTCCGGCGGGCAGACAAAGGAGGGGACGCTGGGGTCTGGAGGGCCGGGGCGCGGCGCGGGCCGGGGCGGCGGGGACACCCCACAACCCCCCCGGCTCCCCGCACTTGTTGCGGGGCTGGAGGCTGCCGGCTAGCCGCGGTGAGGACGGAATGGCGGGGGGGGGGGGGGGGGGGGGGGGAAGCGGCGGAGGGGCTGCGGGCGGGGGTCGCGCTGTGAGGGGGTGGGGGGGGGGGTGCCGGGGCGGTCCGTTACACAAGCGGCGGGGCGGTGCCTTCCCGCCTCTCCCCGTCCTCAGCGGCTTCAGCTCCCCCGCCATGGCGGCCGGGGAGGGATGGGGGGGGTCCTGCCCCTGTGAAGGGGGTGCGGAGGGTGGAGGGGTGGGCGCCACAAGATGGAGCGGGGCCTGAGGCGGGGGTTAGGCCGCCGCGGCGGGTTGTGAGGGAGCGGCGGAAGGAGGAAGTCCCGTGAAGTGCTGGCAGGGCAGGCCGCCCATGGGCGGCGGTGCTTCCTCGCTCCCCTGCAGCAGCGGCAGCAGGAGGAGGAGGAGGAGGAGGAGGAGGAGGAGGCCGAGGCCTTTCCCCCGCTGTGTCCCCAGACCTGAAAGTAAACACACCTCTGGAGAGCAACCGTTTCTGTTTGTCCGTCCGTCCCCCCCCCCCCCCCCCCCCCCCCCCCTTGCTGTATGGTCTCGATGGATCCAGCAGTGGCAAGTGCGTCGTTTGAACACTCAACGCGCCTCGAACCGCACTCTGCCTTCTTGGGTTTTTTTTTGTTTGTTTGTTTGTTTTTTTGGGGTTGTTTTGGTTTGTTTTGTTTTTTTTTTTTTTTCAGGAATAATCCCTTTTTCTTGCGGGTGCGGGCTCGTTGCGTGGCGGTTGGCGGGGCGCTGCCCTGCTGCGGGGCCAGCGCGTGGAGGGGCCGAGGCCTGGACGTCTTCCCACGGAGGAAATTTATGAACAGGGGTTTTGTGTGTGTGTGTGTGTGTGTGTTAGCGCCCAGGGTCAAATTCCGAGCGCCTCGCAACGTCTGGGGTCAAAGTTGCAAGTGCTTGGAAGAATTGGATCCCTCAGCCCAGGTTCCCGGAGATATTTAGGTCTTTAACTCCCATTTTGGTTGGTGTGAGCACCTACACAGCAGAGCGTTGCAGGCTTATTTATTTAGACACGGAGCTCAGATAAAGCAATTTCAGAGTGCAGGACTTTGATCCTAGTTAGTGTATGGTTCTAATTTATAGCCCGGTTCACCGCGCTAAGATCTTGCAGACAGCAGTCTCTTGAATGTGGGAGCGGTTATAAACTACAGCCTCAGTTTCTGGAGATGAAATATCGCATGTTTAAGTTTATAGTTGTTTTATTTAAGTTTTAAAGGGTTTGCATATAATAAGGGTTTGCAGAATGCCTGCGCTGGTACCATAGAAAGAGAGTTGAGTGGAGCAGCAACATTTAAATTCACCCTGATACGGAAACGGTGACATAATTTTAAAAGTAGCTGAATTGATCTGTGAGGCAGATGGTTTCTGTCTTAATCGCAATCTTTCCGTGCCACCAGCCCCTTCAGAGACATCAGCATCCTTCTCTGGCCCCTGTTGGTAATGTCCCACAGGGGAATTAATTCCCGAGCTTCTTGTGTGCAGTGGTTCCTTTTCACTGGTAAACGGTGGTGGAAGGTCTGAGAGCACCGACTCCTTTGACACGGTATCGCTTTAGCGTTGTCATGTGCCACGCTGCAGTTTTTCAGCTAGATACCAGCAGGGTGAGGTGTCAGCCTGCTGACCCCGGTGATGCCCCTCTGAGGCTGGGGGGTCCCCGCTGGTCAGCAGGGCGGTCAGCCGTTATATTTGACATGTATCTTTGCAGAGCCACCCCGTTACTTGCTGACTGCAAAAGGGACAGATTTCAGAAGATGTCAAGTCAGTCTCTCAAGAAGAGCTGTTCATCACAGGCCACGTTACATGGAAAGGGGTAGCTAAGAGGTATGAGAAGTAACATACAAGCTGATGGGAAGGGGGATTAAAGACCCCAGTCTCCGTCGGGTGGAGGTCTTTGATATGTGGGACCAGGTGGAGTTAGAGAGAGGCAGAGTCTTAATCCACAGTTGAGAAAATGATGCAGAAAAGAAGGAGGTAAGACTCAAGAGGAAATGGAAATATTTTTTGAATAGAAAGGCTTTATGTAAATAAATTTGCAGCCAGGCTATGTATGCCTTAAATTAAAACATGTATTTATTTATGTATACTATGTATATATTAATATAAGTTTAAAAACCAGCCGGTGGGGAAAAGCTGACAGATGAAGAACGTAAAATTTGCCATGACACATTCTCTCTTGAAGAGGAGCATCATCCCCATGGTATTAAAACTGCTGTTAAAAGATCTCCATGGTACAATACTCGGCATATCAGCAACCCTGCGGAAGCTCAGATATTGTAGAGACAGAGTACAGATGGCATAGAGGACAGAGTGGCCTGCACGTGAATGAAGTGGGATACTTTTTGTTAAAGAGGAAACAGCTGTTTTGGGAAGTAACACAGGATCTCATGAGTTGGTGTTCTAGGCCTGTATAGCAAGAGTAGAGATTAGGGCTATATGACTGTCTGTCCAACCAAGAGGTTGACAGTGACTGTCATGTATTAAAGGAGGGTAGAGAAGCTGCAAAAGTAGGAAATAGGGTGATAATGGGAGGCTTCAGTTGCCCCCACATAGATTATGTCATGCTCCAACATGAGATTTGCCCAGGTACTAACTTTTTAGATGCCAAAAAACCCCACTTCCTCGGGGTAGCTTGTAATGGTGTCCTGTGGGTAGCAACTCTTGCTGGACAAGGTCCTGGACAGCAAGAATTAAGTTCAGAATTTTACGTTAAAAATGCCGGCCAGCTATGGCATGACAGTGATCATAATGTACTTAGACTCAACATTGCTTCAGGAGCAATAAAGCCAAGGGGTGTTGTGGCAGTGTTTAATTTTCCAAAGTAAATCTTCATAAAGCAAAGAAAAAAAAAAGAATAAAATGGTGCGAGACAGCCAAAAGTGTAAAATACTTGCAGGTGGCACGTAATTCTTCAAAGACAAGGTAGTAAAGGCTCAGAGCAATTGTGTGGCATCTGTCAGAAATACCAAAACAGCTGAGCAGGCTGACAAGCAAGGTAAAGGAGCTCAATAGAAGTAAAAAGACATCTTTCAAAAGTTAAAGCTTTGTCTCCAAATGGGAAAGGTGGGAAAGAACATAAAATCTGTGTTAAACACAGTAAGGTGGGCCAAAAAGAGTCACGGAACAAGTTGCTAAAGGCATGAAAACAATTAGTAAATCCTCTTTCAAATTCATCAAAAGCAGGAAGCCTGCTGATAAGTGATCCATGTGTAGAAGGAGTGCCCAAGGAAGATAAAGTCATAGCAGAAGAGCAAAACAAATTCTTTGAGCCTTGCTTCACTGAGGAAAAGTTTAAGGAGATTCCCTTGCAGGAAGCTTTTTCTTTTTTTTATGGAGTGAGCATGTTGGAGGATTTCTCCCAAATTGAAGTGTCTGTAAGAGAGGGTATCAGAACGAACCATCAAGGATGAAGTAGATGGCAGGTGGCGATTACTTGTTGAAGAGTTTAGAAGGAACATAAAATATGAAATTGCTGATACATTGCCTCTTGTGTGTAACTTGTTGCGCAGGCCTGCCTCCGTGCTCCAGGAATAGAAGGTAACAAATGAGCTGTCAGTTTTTCAAAGTTTCTGGGGAGCCTGAGAACTCCAGGGTGGTCATTTTTGTTTGCTTGTTTGTTTGCCAGGGATTAGTGAATGGGATTAGCCACCATGGGTATAAATGGGATACATTGACAAAGACTAGGCCTGACTTTTGTTGAGGAGGAGTTGTGCGTCAGGAGTCTCCTGGAGCTCTCTGAAGACCATTGCTGAGCTTTTGTTGAGGTCTGGTGGATGCAGTTCTTCTTAAAGCAGAGTCAGTTTCAAAGTGGGGTCAGATTGCTCCAGGGCGTACAGTCATGGTCAGTTTGCTCAATGAAAGGAGGTTGCCAGTTGTCCACCCCCCAGAGTCTGCCCAGGGCATCGGCCAGAGGAAGGGATAGGTGGTGATGTGACAAGTTTGCTGGTTGTACTAACTCATTTGGAGCATGAAAATCCCGAAGGCTGAACCACAAAGACTGCAGAAGGATCTCGTGTTGAAAGTTGAGATCTAAGTTTGCAAAAGAAATTCAATACAGACCAATGTGGGTGTAACGTGCAAGGAAGGGAATGCAATCTTAACTTTCTGTACACAAGGATGAAGTTTGAACTGACTTTTTATTCGGGAAAAGATCATACAACACAGATAATGCTATGAAAAAAATAAGCTCTGTGCCCAGAAGTAGCTAAGAAAGGAGAGGGCTAATTAGGAATTATTAGGAAGGAGTAAAAAAAGAAATAGAAAACACCATCATGCCACTATAAATGCATGTTGCTCCCCTCTCCTAAATAGCGTTAACAATTTTTGTTCCCCCCCATCTCAAAAAGGATGTAGTGAAAGTTGATGAGCTACAGAGAAGGGCATCAGAGATGATCAAGGGTACGAAAGAGCTTTTGTGAAAGAGCAGGTAGCTTGGAAAAGAAGTGACTGAAGAGGATGTGGGGATGTTCTTTAAAATCATTAGTGTCATGAAGAAAGTGAATAGGTAATAGTACAGATAGGATAAATGTGACCCAAATAAAACAATTGGGAGGCAGCTTCAAAACAACAGGAGGTGTTTGTCCTGCAATACGTAAATGGTGGTGTTCATGGCCATTGCGTGTGTCAGGAGTTTACGTGGGTTCACGAGTGATTAGGCGGTCTGTAGGAGAGAAACTTGCTGTGCAGCTTAGCAGTCGGAACAGTTCAATATCAAATTTTGGGCACTGACTGCCCACAAATTACTGCAGATGCTGATCAAGAATTATTGCTGAAAACTGCAAATAGAAACCTTCTCCGCTGAGAAGCATAAGCTACGGTCCATTTGCAGATAACATAGAGAAGTAAGACCGTGTATTGCCCTTTGTTACGTGAATCTTGTGGCATAAGATCTTATGAAACTTCCAGCAAAAAAATGCTTCTGTGACGATCCTGTTTAAACTGTGCTTGTTACCCCTGGACTTGTTAACCTGACACAAGTTACAGTCATGTTTAAGTGCATCCTGTATGCATTTAACATTGCATAGGAGTGGTACCCCAGCAAAATTCCTCTGATGTTTGCCTGATTAGAACCTCAGTTTATATTTTGTGGATTTTCTGTTGAAAGTCACTGTCCATTTGTAGGTAAAGAAGTAAAACTAATCACGTGTTACTCTTACTTATCTCTGTGACTCGATGGTAAAGATTGCCCTTTTGAAACTTGATTCTTCAAAGGCCTACAGTGATTGTGATATTGAGGGCATAAACCATAAGGTAGTGTTTGCAGAAGTTTTATTGTAGCTTATGGTGCTATAAACTGTGATTAATGCAAAACATTTTCTGGTTTGTCCTTTGAGATCACAAGTGCAAAAGCAAAACAACAAATAAGCAAGCCAAAAAGATTCTGGGTACAGTGAATGAGAGGAACAGGTTTATTAAGTTGCATATTCCTCGTGTATGAATAACATTATGGAAAAAATCATTCAGTGTAATTAAATAATTTCCCCTTGTTTTTTTTCAGAAGTTTTCTTGGAACTGTGTGAAGGTTCTTCCTTCTACTGACTATGTGTGAACTCTTGTGTTAAGATTAAAATAGATTAAGATAGCCACTAAGAAAACCTGGAATCAGCAATTAACAGTTATTAACAGTTAGTTGAAGGGAATGCCCGTTTAACAGTTAAAGAGTTTAATGTCTGCATATATATATATGCACACATACATATCTACATATATATAAAAATATAAAATTAGATGTTTTGCATATAGCATAATTAATACATTGTACAGCACATATTTCTTATTGATAGAATGTAAAACAGTTTTAAAACTTGCTCTTCCAGTTAGTGCCAGATGTTTTCAATTTCTTGGAAGCTGATGAAAAGTTACTGGTTTTTTGAATGAGCTAGGGAGAAGAGAAAAAAGTGGTAAGCAGTAAAGTAATGTTTGGTTTCTTAATGTGTAATATAGTGCAAGCCCGGCTTTGTGTGTATTGGAAATCTTCTGACCCCTTTGTTTGCTTGGGGGCAGATTGCAGCAATCGTACAGCAGTCATTAGTACAAGGCAGACCTTGTATCTTGGTGCAGCTTGGACACAGGCATCCAGGAGCAAATCCGCCTGCATGTGGCATGTTGTTTCACCCAAGGTACAGAACTAAATTCTAACTTTAAATGATTTTGACATTCAGTTGTTGCTATATAGGTTGCTAGATTTCAAGATAAGCTTGGGAGTAATAATTTCCATATTCTTTCCCCTTAAAGAGTAGAGCAGATTACAGTTTGATAGTTTTTCAGCAAACCTTAGAAGTTTGGTTTGTATCCCCCAGCATATCTGGTGTTAGAAATGGAGTTAAGCTGCAGCAAAAGCAAAAGTATTTATGTTTGTCCTTTAGTTTGAACTGCATGTGACAGTGCATGTTGTATAACCATTTCCCTTCTGCTGTAAAATTATTTTAAGTACTTTTTAATTTAAAGACTTACACACTTAACATTGATATAGCACAAAAGAAGGAAGTATTGCTTATGGTTTTAAGAAAGTCTGAAAGTATGGTTAAGTTCTGCTTTTTGGTGTGTACGGAGGGATATGTGTGATTTGAGGGGCTTGGTGAGTGCACGGAAGACAAAGTCTGTACTGTAATATTCCTATTGGTATTTGGACGTTGCTTGACAGCATTACAGGCAAACCTCTTACAGCTTCATCGAAGCATGATAACGTCTTAATTCTTTAATAAGTTGGAGTAGCAGTAAGTTTAGGTCTTCCTGTGCATTTCATGCCTATATATAATGTGCATTTGGTGCATGATGTGGGCTTTTTTTTTGTGCATTTGGTGCAGTGGCTGCTCTTTTAAGATGTTTCGTTGAATCATATAAATGTGCTTTATATGCAACCGAGAGATGAATCCAGTGGAAAATACTAAACTAGTGAATAGAATAGGATGTGGCATATGAATTTGTAAAATCAAAATCAAACACTCCCTACCCCCAAATCCATTCCAAAATTGTGACAGCATTTTATAAAGTTTATCTAAAGTAAAAATAATTCCACAGTAGGAAAAAAGGCAGGATAGAAGACTAATGTTTTTAAATTACTGAAAGGTTTCCTGCAGGACCTGAAATCCCAACAGTGTTATGTGAAAAAGATGAAAGCAAAACTTGAGGATAAAATTGAAACCAAATATAAACAAAAGTGAAACTGACTCCATCGGTTTTCATTTCCCAGTTGGCAAAAATGAAAGAACAAACACAGAGCAAAGAAGCATGAGAGCTGAACTTGAAAAAATATTTTAATTTTTCTTTTTTATTTCATCTGCTGGTAAATTTGACTTCTGCATGACAGTACTCCTTTAGCAGACTACACAGTAGGGAGTAGGAGTTGCTCTCCCTGGTTTATCCAGGTACCACTTTTCCCACCCGGTGGTCTGAGGGACAGCCCCGCAATACGGGAAGCAGCGTCTTCGTCAGTCACGGAAGTAACGTTTTGAAATGCTGTGGCAAATGCATACAGAAAGGACAGTGGAGGTGATGACATCCAGTATGATGAAAGCGAGTCATTCAGCTGGTAGGTACGCTTGAAATTTATTCATGTTGAGATGTGAATTGCTAATAGGATCCGGTATAAAATATTTGATGGGCTTTTTTTTTTTTGCTCCCCTCACTTTTGGGGTCATCCACTTAGATCTGGGTCAGAGCAACAGTAACCAAAAGATGTTATCTGATGTCAGCTTTGCTGATGACATGAAATAACTGTAAGTGGTTTCACTCCATTTCCACAGATCAGCAGCTAGGAGGTCCTTTTTGACCTTGAGAACTAGCTGGTGAATTAGTCAAAATATGGCCAAACATTGGGTGGCCGGCTGTGGAATCTCGAGTTAATATCCTTTTCATACGTAGACACACATGTTCCTGGGCTATATCGACCAAAATGTTGGTTGGGTGTTGAGGAGAAGCTTAGACAATTGCTGCTCTGCTGAAGCTGTACTAGGGTGAAAGGAAAGGCTTTAATGCCAGAGGTCTAATTCTCACACATTTGCAAACATTGCATTCGAGCATATCAGAACTAAATTCTTTGGATGCCGAAACTGTTCTGGAGATTTGAGATTGATGAGGGAAGCTGATGAAGACTAGCTTTGTTTAGTTTAATAATATTTTTCCGGCTTAGATGAGAAATGAAGATGGGTTCAGTGGTCTCACTCTAGCTCAGTAGTATTTTAGGAAACTTGCAAGATAGAAATAGCTGCTGCAGATCAGAAATTGAGGCTGTGTCATTGCTGTTGGTCTGTGGTGAACACATAAACTTTAAATTAAGAGCACATTTTGTAACTGATCTTATTAACTATTCATATCTCAACATGAAAACGAGTTAAGAAGTTCCTGTATGTCCTGTGGCAGTGGAAAGAGTAGCATTTTTATAAAAAGGAGAATTACATCATACCATTTCAACAAGCGTCGGTGTTAAGCATTTAGTACTTAGCACTCTTTAAGTGCAAACCTTTAAAGTGTATGTACAGAAGAAAGACATTTCTCTGTTAAATTCTCCAGTGTCAAGCAATATCTCTGTAATAACTAATTCAATTTATTTTTTGTGCTCGACACATCTGCTTCTTTCATGGTGCTATTTTTGTAACCGTAAATAAGTGCATGTGACAGACATGTTTCCAGCTCGCAGTGTGGATGATTCAGAGGATCCCAGCCCCCAAGTCTGTGCCTGCTGTGGTCTGTCTGTAAAGCAAACGTCTAAGTAAGCGGGAGAGTGTTTTTTTACAAATACGAAATAGCATATATTTTTCTTTAATACCTTCTCTTGCAAGCAAAGGAGAAACTGCTTTCTTGAAAGGGCTGGTTTTGGTGCTCGCTGTGAGGTTAAGCAGAGGTGGTTTATGTCTTTTGCTCTCGGTTCTGGGTGCTGCGCTAGCGATTAGGAGTTTGGGCAGCAAAAGTGTAGGTGTGGGTTAGCTATTAACTGCAGTGGCAGAAACTGCCCTTGCCCAGACAATAAAACGAAAGCTTTAAGCAAATATTAAATCGCACTTTAGTGTAGTGTGCAAATAGTTTTTGCTGTGTGTTGCAGAACAGTATGTTATACAAACAAAGGTACCTGTGAGAAACAAGCCCAGTCCGAGCAAGGTGGATTACATCAGGTGCAGGTCATGGCCGGTGAATGGGAAAACTCTTCCTTGAACACATTTCTCAGTGTTAGCTATCTGGAATAATTTTTCTGCCTCTCTGAGTGCCTCTAAAATGTCATTGTCTTCTCTGCAATCCTGCCTGAGCCTCACAAGCCACCAGTGTGGGAACACTGAGATTAAGGACTTTTGTCTTACGATGGCTGCTTTTCTTATATATAGCGCCCTATAAAGCACTGACCCTGTACTGGGGCAGAAGAATGCTAGACTGGACATGGAAATGAGGTCTGCCCAGGCTTTAAAAAGTATTTTTACAGTTTCAGATTCTGATCTCGCAGATACTTGCATGTGTGATTTTCCACTGCTTTCAGAGGGACACATGTAGGAAACGTGCTTGGTAAAAGTTTTAGGGATGTCTCCTGTAAACCTGGTCACAGAGCACTTAAGGGTGGTCTAACAGAGCCATGGAGACACTTTAAAAAATGCTGTAGAGTTGCATCAGTATGATAAAAGAAGTGATTCTTGATAATTGTTTGAGCCTTAGTAGCCTTCTCGTTTTCACCAAGCTGGAAAATTCTTTATGAATCAGGTGTCAAATGCTGAGTTTTCGACAGCTTTCAAGAACACACAGGGGTTGACTTCTGTGGATACTGACTGAGCGAGCTAAGCAGCAGTAGCTATTACATGTGGGTATTCAGGACTGGACTCGCGTGTGAGCACTTAATTCTGGAATAAAATTGATTTATTGGGGGATAACTGCTCCCCAACCCAAGGAATTAATTATTCCCTGACAACCATGCCAGCAATTTTCTTGTTGTAAACAAGCCCTTCCCAAACTTGTCTGAGTGAAGTACAGCTCTGCTACTGAAAAGTCACCACCGTCTATCTTCTAGGCAGCTTTTTGGGGAAAAATAGTAATCACATGCTGTTGACCATCACTTGCATTGTCATCCTGATGCCACCAGAATCTGGCATCTCCATCTTCACTCCAGGCAAAACCTGGGAAACAAGTGAAAGAAACCCACAGGAAACAAAGTATTCCTTTAAAGCTGAGAGTAAAGCAATCATTCTGTATTGTCACCAGACTTGCAGACATTCGTGTGTGTGCAGATGACGGTTGGTGGTCGGGGTGCTGCAGAGATGATCTTTAACAATTTATCTGTTGGAAGCCTGGGCCAAGTTCCCAGCTGATGTAAGTCACTGCGATGCCAGAGAAGTGAATGGGCTCAGCCACAGACATCATGTTGTTCAAGTGTCATGATAACGTTCAGCATAGGAGCCAGTGCAAGCGAAATTTTATTGTATATATTGAGAGGTTGAAGCGTTGTTTCGTTGCAGCTAAGTCCAGAAGCAAAAAAAAAACCCCAGCCTTCTGGTTCTGTTGTATTAAAATAAGATGGCTTTTCTTCAGCGCACTTCTGGTCTGCAAGTCCGAGGGCTACCTTTAATGATGCCTGAGATCACTGCAAAATAACAACTCACGTCTTTGCTGCTGAGGGAGAATAAGCTTTGCATGGAAACCAAAGGAAAGAGTCTGTTTTGATGTGTAATGTCTGAATCCCAGCCAGGGCATGTTAACACCCTTTGGGTGGAACAGAAATGCTATAGAGCTGATGAAACACACTCTATATACAGTATGAGTTCCCACTGTACGTTTTCCTGGGCATGTTTATCATGCAGGCTGTAATGCTGATTTCAATACACATTTGAGGTATTTGCTGCCTTTGTTTCGTTTGTGGTTTTTTGTTTTTTTTTTTTTGCAGGGAATGTTGGGTTGATTGGGGTGGGTTTTGCCCTCTGTCCCTAGAGGATGCAAGGGCTTTTCTTCCTTCTACCCTTGTGGGTCTGTCTTGGGTACAGCAGTGCAAGAGGAGGGCGTGCTGAATGCTTCCTTCTTCCTCCATCTGCCTTGCAGCTCCCTACAGCCCCAGGTGGGCACAACCTGGCCCCTACCAAGCAGGGGCTTGGGAAGTTGGCTAGCTGTTGGCCATGCCTTACACCACTCTGCCCAGGACCTGCGCCTTCCCACCCTGCCTGCCCTCCAATTCTTGGCTTTCTGGCCTATCTTGATGGAGTTTCCTCCTTCCTGCAGGCACCTGAGCAAATAAGATACCACCTTTCCTGCCCGCAGTGAATTATTTTTCTTGGTGATGGGCAGGAAGGATATAGCATGCTCACGGCGTCTTTGCTGCTGCCACCAAAGCGTTAGAAAAGAGCAGGAAAAATACTGCCATTGCTACAGTGTGGATCAAGAGTCAGAGCCAACACAGGAGCTGGGTCCGTGGAGCCGCTGGCCGTGGGGTACGCTTTAAGAGAGCACAAGGCAAGAGGAACTTAGTGATATGCAAATCCACCAGCAGAGTCCTGATGTTTCCCCCATCCCTCCCTGTTCAACAGGGCATCACTGGCAGAGTATTCTTAGGGAACAAGCTATCCATGAATCTGGAAGTCTCTTATGGGGTTTTATATGTGTTTTCTTGCTTCCTCTCTGTTTTCAACTCCAGGAACTCCAGGATTTTATTTTGAACCCTGAACCCTTGCACCTCTGAGAACGGCAGGGCCCACTTTTCCTCGTTTACTAATCCTACTTTAATTACGTGTTTTGTTGTCAATTCCAAAAAAAGATACGGATATTTGCATGATTTGGGGTAATTGTAAAGAAGTCATGCTAATTCTGCTTCCTCAGCGTCAGTGGTGAGATTCTCCTTCTCGTGGCGGATGGGCAGAGGTCTGTCTCCCCATGGGTGGCAGGCAGGGGGATTTCAGGTGTCTGAAATGTGAGCAGCTGAGTAAAGTGCTGTTCAGTTGTCTGTGTTTCGGTGTCAATCTCACATTTCTGAAGTATTTCTGAGCAGGTGAGGCTAGCAGGTTTTCTTACCCAGGGAAAGTCTCTGTCCCTCTGGTGAGCTTGTCTTCTGAGCAGGGCTTTGCTCAGAGTACGCATGGTTAAACACGTACTTACCTTTAAAAGGGGCATCCACAGTGGAATGGTTGAAAAAGGTTGTCCTATATGCAAAATCCTATGTGAAGGCAGAGCCCAAGCTGTGACCAAGGGACAGAATTTTGCTCCAAGTACTGTTCCTTAAAATAAGATCATGTTTCCATGTATCCTGGAACAGTCTTGGCACAGGGACAAACACAGAACCCAGTTCTCTGAATCCTAAAATTAGCGTATGGTCTCATTTCAGCATATCTGTTTGGTCACACAGGATGATTGATGCTTTTCTGAACTGCATCAGTGTTAACAAACAAAGGGAATAGTTTAAAAGTTTATCAGCAAAGCACAAGTACAAGATAATTGTTTGGGGTTTTTTTTTAAATATTGTCGGTTCTGTATTTGCAGAGAAAAGAGAAATAGATACCCTGGAATAGTCTTCACAAGTCCTCTGGGGAACAGATGTTTTTTCACAGCTCTGGAGAAAGGCTGTGACATACTTCACAAATACACTTGGAAGTATCTTATCCCACCTTGCTGTCTCACAACCATTAATAACATTTCCATATGCTGGCAAATCTTTTAACTGGGTACTTTGTGATAGGGAAAGAAGAATTGTATTTTCAGATTTTGGTTTGTTTTTTTTACTTCCATAGAAATCCGTTTTAAAAAAATATCAGTAGGCATAGAGTAGCTTGTGCTTTTGGGATAACCTTTGTGCCTTTTCAGTTATCCAGACGCTGTCAGAGGGAGTGAAAGTGAAGGAAAGAGGACATCTCGTACTGCTCGGATTTAATGCCCGACATGCCGTTGCTTTCACTTTCTGTCTACAGCTGCCATAATTCTAGTGAAGAGCTCTTCATTCTCAAAGGTTACACTTTCTGTATGGCAGGAGTGTTTTCTCTGTCAGGGAAAAAAACAGAAGTCAGACTTACTAGAATGTTTTAGCAGAGAGTAGGGAGGACTACAGGCTCTCTATTGAACATTTTGGGGTGAAAAAGATTTGTGTGTGTGTATATATATATATTGCAGCCATCACTTAATATTTTCTAATGTCTTTTCAAAGATTAACAGCTCTTGAAAATAATGAATATTTTTCTAATATCTCTTTAAAAATAAATGGGTGCTGTGAGTTTCCTTCTGAAGAGTCTTGCATGAAGAATCTTAGAAAAATACATCTTGCGAATTAGTATAGAGCTGAAATTCGGTATGATTCATTGTGTCTCAAGGATGCTGTGGTGACCACTACCTGCTCAATGCCCTTTGTGTGACTACGGAGAACGTTGTTGTACCCATGCTTCCCACTCGTACGCCGTTGTGACTCTTCTTTCAGCTGTGTCTATCCTAGGAAGTTGGCTTGCATGCTTCACGCCTGGCTGCTGGTGTGATTCTCATGGAGAAAGCTCGTTCTCAGGTGCACGGTGCGGTAGCAGGAGCCGTGTTACTGACTGGCCTCCTCCTTGTCTCCCTGTTCCTAACTGGGTTGTGCTGGCTCGGTTTCAGCAGATTCTGTGCTGTCTGCCCTCCGCAGCACTCTTCCTCCGAGTCACGTCTGCAGGATTAGGACAGTTTATAGCTTGTTGGGGGGTAGCCTCCACCATGTTTTTGTGGTATCTAGTTGCAAAAAAAAAAAAAAAAGGCTGAAGTGACTGCAGGACTAGCACGAATAGTACAGTAAATAAACCTTCGAAAAAGGTCAAAATAATCCATCCGTAAACTGTGGCATCGGCGCATCTGTGGGCCGTGCTTCTTGCACGGGCCTTGGCTCCTCACAGGCTCCCGATGGCCATCCCTTTCAGGCAAATGCCATTGAGTTGGGGCTAGTGTCTCACAGCCTTGGTGCCTGTTTGGGAATGATTTTATTGATGTTTTAATGTACGTCGATACATTTAAGCTCCCCCCACTGAAAAGGCAACCACCACTGACTATGGCTCCCTTTAAAAAGGAGGTGGGTGATAAAAATGGAGCAAAAAAAAGGGAAATAATATTCACTGAGCTACCAGGCTTAATACATTTGTTGGAGGTATGGTTAAAAATTGTGGCTCTTGAAGGTTGGCTGTCTTGTTAAGAATGGCGAGCGTTCATAAAATGAGTTCCCGTCAGGTAGCCCTACTTCCATGTCTGAATGAGCTCCCCTTTTCTTGTGTGGTAGAAAACTGATTTCTTGGGTCCCATCTGCATTAGCAGTTGACTGCGTTTCTTGGCGGTTATTCTTCCCTTCCCCCACCATGTGACAGTGCTAAACCAGAAGAAAAAACAAACAATTATTTTCCATGTAATGCCAGAAAGTTTGACTCCAGCATGAGTCTCTGGGAGTGTTTAGCATTTTTCCGTGCTCTCCCCAAAGAGATGCTGGGGTTCAGGAGAGTCCAAGTTTGAAGCTGTGATTTAAAAGCAGAGGGGCTTCATTAGCGGTTTTGGATTAAGGGGTTCTTCCCTGTCATCCCCAGCCGCTCGGTCCCGCTCCCATGCTGGAGGGCCCTCCCCTCTTGGTTGTGCTGTCCCACACATCTTTGAGCAGGTTAAATGCCACAATCCAGGTTCAAACAGACAAAAAATGCCTTACGGAAAGAGGTGTTGCTTGTAAGCCTGCTGAGTTCCCTGGTCTTGGGCACAAAGCTGCCTATGCAAAGAGTAGTGTTAGCGTCTGACAAAATTGGGATGGGACCAAAGGGTGGGGGTGATGGAGTGAGAGGTCCTCTTTTGCCGCTGGTGGAGCTGGAGCTGCTCCTTCCCCCCTGCAGCCCCAGCTGGCTCTGCTCCTTTCCTCTGCCAGCCCGGCCATCTCCGGCCATGGTCGCTCCGAGGTGGAGGAAGATGGTGCCAAGTGACCAAAGGCAGGCGTTAAGCCATTTTTCTCCCAGTTAACCCAAGTGCGAAGGTTCAGGCTGACAAAGGTAACCGGGCTTCTGGGGAGATTTGCTCAGGGCAGCAAATAGGTGCTCACGGTGGTGGGAACGAGATGCCTTGGCAGTTCTGAAAATACTGGTAGGAGTCCACTTGTCCCGAGACACCTGCACGTAGCTGATTCTACATGTAAATGTGCAGGGGAAGTGCAATGTTAATGTTGACCAGGAATGGGAGATAGGTGCATAGGTGCTGCCAGTTTTACGGCCTGCTTCAGATGATAAACGATGATGTTTTGTTCTCCTTACAAGGATCGACTGTTTCTGCTTTTTCCTTTCCACTGGGTACACTGGAGAGAGGCTGGAGCGAAGGAACCTGGCGTGCCTGCTGTTTTGTATGGCTCACCTTAGTTTCTGGCTTTGTAGCTTTGCTTTATAATTAATGTAATCTGATGGAGGCTGAAGCTGGCTTGATGTTAGATGATGGCCTCTGAAACTTTACATGCCTTTGCTGCTTCTTTTGGAGAATTTCAAAGGTCTTTACAAACTTGAATAACTCTTAATGGCAGAAGGTGATTGTCCTACTGCTCCCTGATGGGTGGACTTCAGGTTCTCCCACCTGGAGCCATCAAAATAAGACTCCCAAGTGCACCCGTTAACCCTGCTTAGGGACAGACAGAGGCTACTTTTAAGGCACTGCAGAAGTTGATGTTTCTTTCTGTAAAAATGAATCGTGTTTGACAGCTCAGGAGGGGAGATGTGGCACCTTTATTTTCCTGCAGGCAATTACTCGCTAAGGTTGACTTGGTATTTTCATCACAAGGATGTTGTTGAGGTGCAACTGCCAAAAAACCTGCTACATTTTAGCACCGTTGTGGTCATTGCTGTACTGAGGCAGACAGGTATGGGGGTGTCTCGTGAAGATGTCAGGCTTTATTTTCTGCAGCACATGCTCTTAGAGGAGCACGGCGTGTGTTTTGATGGGCAAAGCATGCTGTGCTTGCCCCCTCTTGTGAAAGACGTTCCCCCAAAGATGCCCACCGTCCCTCCAGCTGAACATCATTGCAGGTTATTTTTAGCTGGGTTTGGTTTTACTTTCAGATAAACAGATCTTGGGAGCCACTCCTCCCTTCTCACAAGCCAAACCTCTTTCCTGATCACCTCGGGATTAATTGGCCTTGGTGTGGGTGATGGATGTGAAGGTGTGCGCTGACAGCTGCGGGTGCTAATCCCAGAGGAGTCCCAGGGTGCTGAAAAGGAGATGAGCACCGCAGCATCTGCGGGCGAGCAGCCGGGGAAGCCCCTGGGGATGTGGGAGGGAAGAGACAACTGGCTCGACAGTGCTGTTTTGGGCAAGACCGGCTTCCTTATAGTAGCGATGTTGGCAGCTTTCTCGTCTCCTGAAATGCATTGCTTTTGCACAAAGGCAGCTTCTGTTTCTCCTGCGTTGCCTGTCCCAAGTGCGGATTCGTTGCTGCTGCCTTCAAGATTACTTTTCTGCCTTCTGTCTAATTTGTTCATTCAGATGGGCTTGAGATTTGTTTTAGGGGCTCATTACCCAGAAGACAAGACGAGTCCCACTGCTAAATGGGAACACTTGTATATTGAATGCTGAAGATGATGCACAGTGTTTTCAGGAATTGTCTCAAAGTGCATGCACACTTAAAGATATCTTACAAAGAAATGCATCTAAGACGATCGTTGCATCTACTTGTTTCTTGCTTGACAGACGAATCAAAATTTGCTCGCGTTTTTAGTACATTGCCATTTGCATTTTTCAGCTTTGACCCAATGTGTAGTAGGGGAAGATGGTACAGATCTCCCGTACACACTCTGCTACCTGGATGGGCATTGTTGGTGCCAAGCGGAGGGGGCTGCAGCAGCGTGGCATCTGGGCATCCCCCGTGTACCCGGGGGCAGAAGAAGCTGCACCCACATCACCCGCACCCAGAAAACAACTTCCCTCTTGCACAGAGAGGGGATTTGCACAAGGGCACAGCCTGTGTTGGGTTCTGGGCTTGGCTGTTTTTTCGTGTCTGACGTGAACCTGAAAGGGAGCTGAGCAGTTGCAAGCATTTTCTGAGCTATTTTAGAAATTCAGAGTCACTGGAAAAGGCTGCGGCTGAAGCGGGAGTCACCAGCTCCACACAGTAGTAAATAAAATGTTTGCCTAGAGATTAGTGTGAGCATGGCTGCTGGTAAATTCTCTGAACACATCAAAGAACCTTATTGTTGCGCTCAGGTTTTAATTCCTTATTAGTTTCAGGAAATACATGTCCTCAGAGCAATGAGAGGAAACTTTGAACGTTTTTCTTCCTCTTGTGCTGGGTGTGGGCCTGGTACTGCCTAATTGTTAGTCTGTCTGATGCCTGTACTCCCATAGGAAGCAAGAACAAACCCATTTACATTTGTGTCATTGCTGCGTGCTTTCAAATACGTGGGCCACTCATTTTTCTTTCTATTTTTTATTTTTTTTTCAGATCAAAGGTGACAAGAATAGCGGAGCAGAGAAGTTAAGAATGATGCAGAGAACCCAGATGTGAAGAACAAAGGAGAGAGGAAGGAGCTGAGCCTGGTGCAGAGGGGGAGAGGAGAATAAGAAGCAGCAGCCTAAATGCAAGTACTTGAACATGGAAATGATGGGTTGCAGGTTGCTTAACAGGAGTTTAATGTGGTGCTTTAATCTGCATCTAGTGCCGTTTGGTGCTTTCAGAGCGGTGCCTGAGATAATAGGTTAATGTTTTTAAAATTTTCTGCCTCGAGTTCAAGACTTTGGACTCTTATGTCAATAATTTACAGCTCTAAACAGGGAAGTGGCATTGGGGTCACACGTGTGTGTGTGAGAGAGAGAGAGAGAGACAGAAGGAAAAAAAGAAGTCAGTTTGAGTTTAAACTGAATAATACAGTGTGGCATGGTGCAGCTGAGGGGGCTGTACAGCACTTACTTCCTAACTAAGCAGTATCGAAATGTAAAATAGCAGCTAAAAAAAATCATTGACTGGGTTGATCAGAGAAAGCTGGAGGGAGGGGGTTAAACTACTCAGCCAGAACCACAGTGGTCCGCTAAATTGCTGTGATGTAAAATGTATTTTTCATAATTTTAGTCAAATTTATAGGACAGACACAGCTATTTGAAAGCACTCTCGTTAGCAGGTGCATCATTCTAGCTAGTACGGTGATGCCTTGTGCATGTGAATTGTTCTGGTTACATCTTTTTTTAATTGGCAAAAAAAGGTCTTGTGTAAATGCGAATATGTGGGCCAAAAAGAGGTCTCTTCAGGAGCATAATTGTTTTTCTTTGCGGCCTCTGGTATCGCGCCTGTATCAGCAGACAAGCTGTTGCCAATATGATGTGTCTTCCTTGGGTGAAGGTTTTCCTAATCCAGGTGTACCAGAAGAGTGTTTTCTGCCATAGAGAAGGCTTTATCATCTCAGTTGCTCTTAGGGGAGGTTCCTGCACAGATCCAAAGTCACTATTATATTTATAATTGCTCGATGCCTGCAAAGCTTTAATAAGCCTGTACTGTGCGGAGATGGGGGAGCTGCCTGGGAATTCTGCCTGGAAAAACAGGTAACCTTGTCCCTTGTTCCCTGCAGCTCCGTCCCGGGTGGGTGACAATGCCTGTCGAAAGGATGCGGATGCGCCCCTGGCTGGAAGAGCAAATCAACTCGAACACGATACCAGGGCTAAAATGGCTAAATAAGGTAAGGGGGGTGCATGCTCGCGTGTGTGTACGTGTGCTGAAGAGGGACTTTATAGCAGTGCCTGAGGTTTGGATAGGTAAATCAGCTCATTCCTGGTATTCAAAGGGGTGACATGGGGAGGAAGGGCAAAGCTGAATGCTTCCTGCTGAACCTGTTCCTCCAGCCTCGCCTGCCAGATCTGAGGCACCCTGCTTTGGCCTGGCGGATTTGTGGCTCCTTTGAAAGCATTTTCCAACTCTTTGTTGTTGGAGCGAGCGTTTCTGGAGACTCCGCTAGGTTGGGTTTTTTTTTAAGCTGGGAACAGATTGCTCACCAGGTAGTGTCAGAGGGATGTGAACAAAACGCTCTCCTGAGGTGGAAGGCTATATTCTGTGTTAGACTGTGCGTTGAAGCAACAATCTCCTCTTTCAGACTTGTGTGACTTCTCTGATACTTCTCAACCTGGGAGAAAACGGCGTAACTTTTCCACTGCCAGACCCAAACCTAATATTCCCTGCCCTGAGCTCTTACTGAGAGCTTTAGACACTTTGAGAGCACAAGCATGGGCTCCAAAATGTCAGTGCCCAATTTGATTTTTTTTTTTTTAAATTGGCTCAATAAAACCAAGGAGTGTATTTGAGACTTTGAACAGTAATAAACCCGGGAAATATTGCATGCGTTCTGCGGTATGCAGGAGAGTAATTCAGCACACTGAAAAGCATGAAATAGTTTTGGCTACAGAGGCTACTTCATTATCAAAATGGGTGAAAAAGCACAAAGTCAGCTGCAGAAACATAGGTGCTGCCACTCTGGTTAAGACACTAACCCAGCTAGTCTGGTATCCTCCCTGGAGCAGTAGTTGCGCTACTCAGGTGTTCATTTTTAAAGCTGAAGAATGGCAATTAAGATTACTACTTTTTATTTCAGCTTTCAAAGCTAGAAATGCTTGTGACGATAAAATTATCAAGAGCCCTTTAAATTACAGCTACGCATTTTGTTTCTCAGGAACTTCCTGCATCAGTGACTCTCGCATGCTGTGGCTGGGTAAATAAATATTGCTTTATCCATTCCCTGGTTAGCTGCCCTGTGAATTTGAGTAGGTCCTTGTTCTTGCATAATGGGGTCACAGCTGAAGAGGAGGAAGAGACTAGTTTTTACTGCTGTCGTCGTAATTTGAGTCCTATGTTCAGGTCCCTACGGATTCTTCTCCTTGGGTATCTTTACTTTGGTGTCAGGTCTCTCCTGCTGACGGTCCATATCCGCCATTCTTCGCTGGGCATTTCTGCCCAATCCTGAAGTAATTTCTCTGCACAGTATTTCACATTTTGGCATATTGCTCTTAAGTATAATGTCATCTGTAGATTTTGTTCGTGTAACCTTCTTCAGTACATCCCAGGAACATACTTGCCTCCTTTGCTCTGCAGTGTGAAAATGCTGCCACTGTGCTAAGGGCTTCGTTCTTCTAAGTTCAGCCCACCAGCTCATAAAGGCAGCTTCCAAGGCATGTCGCGTTGTTTAATGTTCGCAGCCCTCTGATCGTGTTGTTACACCAGATTTTGCCTTGTGCTTCTGGCGTAAACTGTTTGCGTGCAAGAGTCGGTAGGAGATTTTGTCCTTAGTTAACATATTCTATATTGACCAAGGCTTGTCTCACAAATAAAGTATTTGAAGTGGATTTTTTTTTTTTTCTAAAACAAAGCCCTGGCTCCTACCAGAAGGAGGATACCAGGCTAAGTGGCCTGCCTTGAGGTTTATTAAACTCTGATTCCCCACTTCTGCCCTCTGATTTGGCATCGTTCTGGGTTGTCTTTATTGTGCTCAACAAGCTAATTGCACTTCTGAGCATTTCTGTTTAAAAATGTTTAAACATTCATTCCAGCAATGAATCATTAAACCAAAAATATTTCTATTTTTACTGTAAATCCTGACCGTAAACAAAGCCATGCATGGAATCAATGATACAGCGTCATGTGTATCGCAGCCCATTCTGTACCCGCAGAACTGACTCTGGAGGCTGTAGGATTTTGGGATTTGTATATTTTAGTTGGAGTTTGGCAAAGGACAGTTCATGCTATAGAAAAGAAGGTGGGTCAGATTAGCAAGAGAATTGCACTCCTCTGTGTGCACAGCTTTTAAGGAAATAAGATTTAAATACTAAGGAAACGAATACCATTCTGGGTTTGTCGTTGGCTGTCTCTTCTTGGGGAATTTTTCCAGACTGAGAAGGGAATTAAACCTCTCTCAGTTAAAAATGACAAATCAGGTATGGCTGACTTACCTAATTCCTTCCCCTACTGTCAGTTGATCACATCATACCTCCTGCTTTGTGTTCCCCTCCAAAACAGACCCCTGTCTGTAGGGCTTAAAAATAAATACTTGTGGACCTTCCTGGTGAAAATGTTGTCCTGCTGAATGGCATGAGGGAGGAAGGGAATTTCTTCACCCTCCCAGAGAAACAAAACTGGGAGGTGTGAAGGAAATTACATAGTTCAGTAGAGGGCAGAGGTGATGTGAGGAGGGGGATGATGGGAGGTCAGCATCCCTCATGGATCTGGAAAAGGAAATTAGAGTGGAAACATTCAGAGTAGCTGTAACAGGAGTCGAGAGACAACCTGCTGCTTTGATGGGTGCTTGGAGCATTACCCTCCAGACAGATGCCGCTATTTAAAATTTGTCCTATGACTTTCCAGTTAGTATGTGATCTCATGCTCATTCACCTGCTTGGAGCATTTTGCAACGCTAGGGTTGCAAGCGTTTGATACTATTTTCCTCCTCCTGCCTATTTCTAAGAATGTGACACCTTTTTCCTTTTCATGTCCCCACTGGAGTTTGGTAGCAATTCCTGTTATGCTGTAAAAGCTTTGTGGGTTGTACTTTTGACTTTAGGTGAGGCTAAAATGTCCAGTGATGGAGTGCTGTACCAGACAGCACATGTTTTTTGAAGTCTAAGGTCAGTCTAAGCACTGATGAGCCTTTTCCCATTAAGGTCGTTATTAGGAAGCATCAACTGAAGAAGGAGATAGGTAAATGTTTGATAATGTGTGAAATAAAAAATTAGTATTTAAATAGAAAGCATCGAGGTAGACTAGAGCAGAACACACAACCACGTGGTATTGCTGCAATCAGCAGTCTTGCACGATTTCAGAGAAGATTAGATATTTTATAGTTGATGAAGAAAATCTGTAGTTTCTATATAGGTATATAAAATTATATATGTATTATAAAGTTATAATACGTGTGGGTTCTATGATTTTGTTATTTGTATTATAATTTGCTATAAGACCATGTGTTTCAAGACATCTGGGATTGGGAAGAACTTTCTGTAATGAGCAGAAACGCTGTAATGAACACTTAGACTGCTGTTGAGAGTGTCCTTGCACCTTCTTTTGGAGCAGTACGGTTGATGATGACAGGTTGCTATGTCTGGAGTCTTGTTCGGTCTGCTAGTTCTAGAGAACTTTTTGAATTATCATAAGGAATATGAAATCCATGATACAACCTCCGTAGCGTTGTGTAGCATTGTTCCAGCCTCTCCCCATCACCAAGCATGAGAAGACTTTTTAATCTGGTCAATTGTTAAAGTTCTTGGTGATAGAAATTGTCTTCTATGGAAGTATGATTTTTTTTTTTCCATGCTTACTATAGTGTATGGGAGAGTAAAGGCAAGGAAGCTAATTCTAGCTCTGATGAATACAGTAGTGCTGTGGACCACATGATAGTGGGGTTGAGGCTTTCTTTAGACCATTTCTACTTGGGGAAAGAGAAGAGCATCTCTGTAGGATGATTTAACTATGTAGAGGGGGAAGAGGAAGGAGGCAAAAGGCATGTGAGAGAAGTGATGGGAATAGATTAGGAGGAACAATTAGAGTGTGAGGGCTTGAAGGGGAATCAAAAACATGTTAAATCTGTGCTTTCACCAAATTAAAGATGTCCTGGTTTGAGACAGAATAGAACCGATTTTCTTTTCAGTAATTTTATTTTTTCAGTTCAGTTTCTTCTAGCTAACTGCACTTTCTGAAATTAGCGGCATGTTTTTCAGACAGTGTCTGCTTCCAAAGTGATAAGGCCTGATGTTTATAGTTAGTACCACCGAACGGTATGCAGAGAGGCTCCTGCTTATACTTATTGCTATAACACCCCAGGCCAGCGAACTTTGTTATTTTCCCCATTGGAGGGTGGGAAGTGGAAAAGCATAGAGGGGTCCCACCTGCGGAGAGGAGTGGACAGGGCAGGTGGCCCAAAACTGACCAACGGGGTATTGCATGCCATCTGCCTCACGCTCAGTATAAAAGCTGAGGGGTCAAAGGGATCAGCCTCTTTGCTTCAGTGGCCGGCGTCCGAGGAGGACTTTGTTCATCTGCCTTTGATCCTGATGTGTTGTGTTCCTGAATCCAGTTCCTATCTGTTGCTGAGTCCGGTCTGGGACTTTCCCAGTGCCAGCTGGTGATGTGATTGTCATCCTGGGAGCTCAATACTGGTTTTGTATATGATGTATATATTTCATTATTTTCTTACTGATATTATTATCTTTTATTTTTATTATTAATATTTCATTAAAGTAGTTTTAGTTTCTTTTCAACCCATAAGTCTTCTGGGAAGGGAGAGAGAGGTTAAAAGAGAGCATCTGTCGTTCGTTTAGTGGCCAGCCCAGCCTAAACCACAACAGATTTATTGCTGACAAAGGTGAAGCCAAGCGAGAACGGAATAACACAGTTCTGAACAAGTGGATGTAAATGAGAGAAAGGATTGAAGACAAGAGTTGAAGGACGATACAAAACGCAGGCTCAAAAAAGGAGAGATCACATGGAAAGGAAGGGAAATAAACCTAACCTTGACATTAGTGAAATATTAACCAGACAGACAAGGAAGAAAAGTGGTTGTTGGAGGAAGCAGAAAGGGCAAAGGATTCATCTCACCCGACCACAGACATCTACAATGCAGTTGTTTAAATGAGAGCTGCCTATCTAGAGTTGTTTGTAGTCAATGGCGAGACATAAGCTCTCTTAGGGTGCAATTCAGTTGGCGTAGCTCAGGTGGCCACCTCAGGAGGGGGTACATTTTGCCCTGAAAGTTCTCTTCACAGATTGAAAAGTGAATCTAAACCTGTAGTGGCAGTGTTTATAGTGCGAGATGTCTGCATGTGAAGCCAGATAAGATGCATTCCCCCCAACAGGGGAGAAAAACAAGTGTGGCAGAACAAACACTTTTTGTATGGCTTTGCAGAAATGAATGCGAAGAGTTCTGAAGCAGCCTGGTAGGTCAGCACATAGGAATTCGTTCCTGTGTTGGATGACATAAAAGCACATGTGATCCAGCATCCATCTGGCCCAGTATCCTGTGTGCTAGGTGCTTGTGGAAGGGTATAGGAAATGTGCTGTTCAAGCTCTGAAAGCCATTGGGCTCCCAGAGCTGAAGCTGCATCCCATTTTTAATCATCTTTAATGGTCACCAGTGTACTATCTTCCATGAGTTTTTCTGAGCCCTTTGGGAGTCAGTTCATACTTCCAGCACGTAAGGCATGCCCTGGTTTAACTACATGTTGTGTGTTTAAAAAAAAAATTTAAAAAATGCCTTCCTTTGGATTGCTTTACATGCGCTTCTCTTTGGCCTAAAGTTTCTAAACTAAAATACGTTCAACTGTCTTCAATGCCACCCCTTCACATGTGTGTCCTGTATTTTTTATCCCCACTGGAGAGATGTCTACAGTTCATATATTCATAGGTCTATTTGTTTGGCATATAAATTTGAGAGATCCCTTTCCTTCACTGTGCGAGTATTTTACTGCCTAAATTCTAAATCCCTTGAGTTTGCTCTGTTCCTATGATTGTTTAGTTTCATATCTAATTTTTCTAATCAAGAAAGTGTCTGTGCTGCCAAAGCTAGCCTTGGTTTGAATGTTTAGAAATGTGTAGCACTGCATGTTTTACCCATGTGTCAGCTTGGAAAGCTGCCAGGCTCATCATCCGTGAAGGGGCATCTGAGTATTTCATATACTTAAGGCTGTATTCTGCTTTTGGTGACGCCAGTAGATATTTTCCTATTGAGTTCAATGACAGCAGCACTGGGTTAGAAGGAAGCAAAACACTTGCAGATGCTGGAACTGTGTTTTTAAATAAGTGACTTAAAGTCATCAGAAGATCCCTCAAGTCAATCAGTGTTGGCATTTCCTGTTTGTTTTCCCTTCCAGGAGAAGAAGATTTTTCAGATTCCCTGGATGCATGCCGCAAGACATGGGTGGGATGTTGAAAAAGATGCTCCCTTATTTAGAAACTGGGCAATTCACACAGGTATTGGAACTCTCTTTTTGCAGGACAGATTTTCACATTGTTTTCCCTTTTAAAGTTACATTTTCTTTCTTTCTTGTCTTTGCTTTTACTTACACAGAGACTGAATTTAAGTTTCTAAATTTGTGGGAGGCTAAATGCTTCTTTCAAGGTCTGCAATACTCTCCAGCTTTGTTGAAGTGCCATAACTCATTTGCATTAAGGAACACAGTAAAACTTAATTGATTTAAACGTTAACAAGATTGGGTTCAAAATTGTCAGGAGTAGAGCACGCTCAGCACTTTGTAGACTTGGGCCCTTAGGCTTTTTATGCCTTCCTATGGATTTGAGCCAGACATAATAAAGGTAAATGCTGTGCAAGCTTTTCCACGTTGTTGTGAAGTCACATCTGATTGGCAGTGCCCTGGCTCTTTCTTGAGCAGACACTGTTCATCATGTGTTCTCGAAACGTGCATGGGAATGAGATCACAACACTCTCTCTTGCAACCTCAGCTATTGTTTGAATGCTTGTCATGGGAACCGAAGGCTGATACCTTGAAGTTAACTTACACTGTTATTAATTCGCCTTAGGTTTTCAATTACGCGTCGTGTGTGCCTAACTTTCTTTTCTTGCTTAGGAAAATACCAGTCAGGAGTAGATAAACCCGATCCAAAGACGTGGAAGGCAAACTTCCGTTGTGCTATGAACTCTCTGCCTGACATAGAAGAAGTGAAGGACAAAAGTATAAAGAAAGGAAACAATGCCTTCAGGGTGTACCGGATGCTGCCATTATCTGAAAGACCTTCCAAAAAAGGTAGAGGGGAGAACTTGTCAACATGAAAATGGTGTTGGGGGCATTGTTATTATTTTGGGGCCCTCAAAATGTACCAGTTCTACTCCGCTGTGAACCTGGATGTTTTTATGGAGCTGTTCCCCAGAACGTAGGAACACCCTTATGAAAAATAGGCTACATTCAGTTAAGAGAACAAGCCGCTTGGAGAGATAATCAATGAGATGTGATACCTGCAAGCTGGTCATCTGTGTAAATTGTGTTAGTTCTGTTAAAGCCAATGGAGTTGTGTTCGGATGGTAGTCCCGGGTCTCCTTCAGTCAAGGAAGATGATTGGGGGATATTAGAGATCAGTGCATTTAACTCAGTAGGGCTCATTCAGATTATGGTGGCAGACATTGGAGGCGTCCCTGCCCATGGCGGGGGAATTGGAACTAGGGGATCTTTAAGGTCCCTTCCAACCTAAACCTTTCTGTGAGTCCATGATCTTTTTTCAAGCAAGGGTTGAAATAAATTGGTGCTCTGTTGAGCTGAGTGGGAGCAGTACGCTCTCTGCTCAGAACATTAAACTGTGAAACCGCTTTGTGTGTCATGTAGCTACACTAGGCCATGAAAAACCAGCCCCCACAGCATGATAATGCTGAAAGCGGAAACCATGTTTGAATCCCCAAATTTAGGGATTAGGTCTCCCACCTGCCAGGAGAGGACCTAACCACCAGGTCAATCTCATGAGTATTTGGTTTCTTATGGAGTAGAAACATTGGCTTCCTTATGGCTTCATTATTGTTTTATGGAGTAGAATGATGGCTTCCTTAGTCCTCTGGTATCCCCTGATGTCTAGGTTTTTCAGACAAAAAGATAACCTGCAAATCAAACGCACGGTGTTCCTCTAAAATCAAGTTCAGTTCACCTGCAGCTCAGTTTGCTATTTTCTTAAATTGAGAGGCGAAAGGCACATCTTCAGTTTCAGGTCAGTATGATTGGAAATGATAAACTCTGGCATTTTTGGGGCAGAAGCATCCTATGAAAGGGAGATCAATCTGCAAAAGAGAGAATATGTGCTTTGAAACTGTTTCCAGTCTCTTGTCAATGATGTATTTTATATGTTCAGACATACTTCCCTGAACCATAACCTGTCCCATTGTGGCAGATTCTTCTTGTAGCTGTAAGAACTAGAAAAGTTCATAATGAAAGCTGAGATTCTGGAGGTGGGGGCTGTAGCAGGAGAGGATGCTGCAGCAAGTCCAGCTACTATAAAACTCTGACATATTTTGGGCTCTGTATATATTCTCACATGCCCTTTCTACATGGCGCGTGGCTAAAATTATGCGTGAGTGAGAGCAAAAGAATTTGGCTGCAAACATTTTTAATTCTCAGTGCTATCTTATAGTAGAGGTGGGAGAAATTCCTGGGACACGTCTGTGCAAACAGTGGGGTAGAGCTGAGCTTGCACCAGCAAGCCTGAGCTTCCACATGGGGCTCTTGTCAGGTCAGAGCAGGGGCAGCAACGCTGGGGTCTCCCAAGGCACACAGCGTTTTGTGAGGGTCATATGCTGTGCGGTTTTCTGGATTCTCAAATCCAGCGTGATTGCATAAACCACTTTTGCATGAATTATAGTACATATCCCCCCCCCCCCCCCCAAGTTTACAACTATTTACAGAAATATTTGTTGAAGTTTATTGCGATCTCTTTTCACAAATTAAATCAATGAACAATCTCCCTATGAACAATGCTCAATGAACAAGCTCCCTGTAGCTACAGTGAGTGTCACAAATGTGATGAGACATATTTTGATTTTTTTTTTCCCTTTAAGAGTATTTTTGTCCCCCTTCCTTCTTTTTTTAACAGGCCTTACTGCTTAGTTTGTCACTGTTCCATATTTTTCACCTCGATTTTTTGACTGCAATTGCTTTCCTCAGTCCCATCGTGGTTCTTTTACGTAGCCCTTTATAAACGAAACATAAAGCCAAAGTGTTCAAGGTAAATTTTTGACTGCCCAGGCCTTAAGGGGGGTTTAAAATTAAGCAAATATGTTCTCCCTTTCCTAGGAGGTGCTGCCATTTTGAGGCACGTTTTGGGTCTATTTCTTAGTGAATGTAGAAGGTGTGGAGGATAACTCATGGCACACAGGACTTTAAGAAATCTTCCTTCTGTTGTTGCAGGAAAAAAAACAAAGTCCGAGAAGGATGACAAATTCAAACAAATTAAGGTAAGAAGTGGCTGTTTAATAGTGTGAGAGCTTGTGAAAACAATCTGTTGCAAATTTTTTTTTAATAGCCCCAATAGTATATTGTGGTAGATATTTGCAAATCTCTCGTATTTGTGGTTTGGTTGAGAAGCTACAGTTACATTGAGCATTTAGGGTTTTTTAAAAAACGTGAAGGGTGTTAGAGCTGTGGCTGACGTCATCAGTTGACACAGCCCTTGTGTTGCAACGCCTGGAGGTTGGAAAACTGGCAGCCTCGGCAATACATTTGCCATTTGTTTGTCTGTGTAAGTAGAAATACAGTAATTACGGAAGGAATGCTTCTGAACAATAGAGCTACCTTTTGGAGCAATTAATTTCTGTGTGTAAGGCATTGGAAATTCATTTTCGTTTAGGCGAGGGGGAGAAGTTTTGTCAGAGCTGCATGTTCTGCTCGTGTTTTGTAATTCGGAAGGCCTCAGTTGTAAAGCTCCTCGGTCGCTGCCTGAGATTTCTGTCTGTTCAAAGCATGGAGTCAAACTGCTTTCCCTACAACGCGTGGTGTTCCCTAGCTTTCACGCTTCTGCCGAGCGCCTCTCCGAGGCTGTCAGCGTTACGTACCAGCAGGGTTTGGTCCGCCTTCGATTTTTTTCAAAAAGCAAATTGCACAGGTTTCAGGCTTTCAGCCTTCAGTAAAGTCGGTGTCCTTGGGTCGCACGTAGCAGCTGTGTCTGCAGCAGAAGGGCAGCTCGGTCCCCTGCTGCTCTCTTGAGAAGGGCTGTGCCACCCACGCCTGGGCACGGGTCCTGCGCCCGCTGGCCAGGAGGTGCTCTGGGCCAGGTGAACCTGGAGGCCTGGGAGAACTCCTCCGTTGAAATGGGGTTTGGAAGACAGATGCTCTCCTGGTAGTTGTGACTTCTGGAGTTACGCGTCAAAATACCGTGATTTTCAAATTGTCTTAAAGGAACCACTTTTTAACCATCCTATTTGGATCACGCAGCCACGTGTGCTTGTTATAACGTGGCTCGGATGGTGGCCTGTGTTCAGAGGCAGCCAGTAAACTCAGAGCAGAGCGGTGTGTGATGCCTGCCAAAGCTGGCAGCAGCACTTTGCCATTCCCCTCCTTCATAGTCTTTCTTTTAGTCAAAATATTAAATGCCTCCAAAAGCTGTAGAGGCCCTTGAACAATCTCGTCCTCTCCATTAAGATTAATCTCACAAATAGTTGTTGCTGAGGGAGTCCCAGCGATGCCTGGGAGATTAGTCCATCTGGCGTTAGGCCTGGGAGTAGGTGCCAGTGGGGCAATGCTCGCAACTTTTGGGAGCACTTTCCACTAGCTCGCTCGCCCAGAGCTGCACAGAAGCGTTAAACCAGGCGACGCAGGAGCCGTGAGCTGAGCTGGCCGTGCCTCCAGCACCTACCAGCGGTACCTAGTAGGAGCGTACAGCTCACCAGGCACCGGCTGTGGTCTGGCCACCTAGCTCATGTAGGCTTTGAGCTGGGGCCAGGTAGTATTCCTGTCCCCCCTTATTCTGACAAACGCGTACACAAGCTGGCTTCCAGATACGCCTGGGTTTTAAAACAGATGCTCTTTCCACGCTCAGCTACTGTTCAACTGACTATTGAATGTTGAAGGCAATAATAGTGGAGAAGGGTGGTGGATGAATTAATGCAAATGCGCATTTCTGAGCATTGAACGCTGCTTATAATTGCTTTGCTCGGTGATGTGAATTCCTGAGACCCGAGTTGCGTGTTTTGCATTGAACGCCTTGCAGTTACCCTGAAAACCTCTCTTTAGTGGAGGTGAGTGGGAGGCTGCTCCCCAATTTGCCTGGTAATGGGGGTAATATCAGCGGAGGGAGAAGCTGAGGATCCGACTGCAGATCTACAAAGGGACTTCAGTACAGCAAGAGTCTCGCATAGAGCTCATGCCTGTTCCCACTGCCGGACCCTGTGGGCACCCACAGCAACCGCTGGTGGGGGTGAAGAGCCCTGGCAGACTTTGCTGAGTTTGAGCAGGGTGCTCTGGGCACCTGAGAGACCTGGGCCTTACCAAACCCCTGCTTCGTGTTAGGCAAGGGGGGGGGCGCTGCGAGTAGGTCTCCCACCTCGCAGATAGATCTCTGACCACTGGGCTTTGGGGCAAACGGGGTCTCTCCATTAAAATGTGAATTCTCAGCAGTAGGAGGAGGGTGTAAGTGTCTGAGTAGCTTAGATAAAAATAGGCTTTTTCCTTTGAAACAAAATTAAGGGCTGAAAACTGCCTGCCTGAGGCTTAATTTCTGCCTTATCCTACATTTATCCTTTTGACTATGCATGCAGCTTCTCATTGAGGCATTTTTTAAAATCTAAGTGACTACTTTCCCTATGCATTTAGCTTAGACTTCCAGCAGGCATCTGGACACTGAAAATGTAGGTGATTTAACACCAACTGTGCCAGTGTCCAAGTTCCTTCATCGATCTGGCACCATCGCCCGAGTTCCAGGACGCGTATTTGTTTCTGCAGCTGGAAAGGGTCTGCTAAATAAATGTCCCTGTAACCAAGCCTCAGTAAAGCTGATCAAGGTGCTGCGCGCGCAGGGTTCCCATGGGGGCTGCTGTGTTTGCTGGGGCGTTGCACAACACAAGACGGTCAGGGCTCCAGTGCGCAGTCCCAACCTGTCTCTGCAGTCAGTGATCCTCAGTGGATCAATAACAGCTAATTTTATCTTTTCCAGCTCTCCAATTCTTTGACCTGCGGGTTGACAAAACCGGTGCAGCTCATCAAAGACTGAGTTGCCATTAGCACTGACTTTGCACCCTTCCGATGTGCAGAGGGGCCTCGGGGCCGGGTGCGTGTTGGCGTTATGGCCTTGCTTCATGGCTGGGAAGGCACAGACTTGTGTCGAAGTGACAGCTCTTTTTGAGTTACAGCATGTGGTGTCCAGGAAAGACTTGTCACGCCGTCCCCAGTTTTTTGTCCCTGTGATAACAGTTCATACTCTTAGTACTGTGAAGGGCTGGCACCACAAATCTTGAGGCTGGCCTTTGCCTTGCCCTTGCCAAAATGGTTTAGAGCAGTGAAAATGGGCATGGCGTGACATCAAAGCCAACCGGCGGCTCTGCACCTCTCTGTGGGTGTCTCTGGGTCAGCAGCGAGGCAGAACTTCCCTTGCAGGGCTGGCAGGGCCAGCCCCAGGGTAAGAGCAGAAGACTTTAGACTTTGTAACTGATAACCCCTTAAGAGAACCAATACTGGGGAGAGGGTTGGACCTGTAGATAACCATTTAAATATGTTTGTAGCTTTTTAAAGAAATCCTGAGGTTTTGGAATTGAACTTTTTGGTGTCTATTCTGAAGGGAATTTTTTAGATTCCCACTCGAGTGTACCAGACCTACAGAGATGCATCTTGTGGAAAGCTTAGTCTATGTAGAACAGGTGGTGTTTTCCCAATGTTACTGCCCTGTGGTAATGTTTATGATGTGATCTAAAAGGCTGTATTTAGTGTAAACACTTTGGTTTGCTTTCAGGCTTGCTGCAGAGGAAAATTAAGGCTAGAATTTAGTAATTGCTATACAGAAGCTAAGGCTTCCTTTCAGAAAGCGCTAAGAGATACAGCAAGTTTGGAAGGGAATAAGGATGAACATTAAATAGAGTACCATCTTAAAGCAATGTTTCTTCCTTGTTTGTTCCAAATGTTAATCTCTTATAGTAAACACCACACTAATTTCTTGCTCTCTGAAGCTCAGTCTAAATCTGAAAATTAAAAATAGCTTTTGTTTCAAAGCAGAAGATTTGGAAATGGAGTAGACTCTGGCTTCTTCTCAGAGAACCAAAATACTCTAGCAGAGAGCAGGGGGTGTATAGCAGGCAGAAGCAGTATGATTTATTACCGTCTCAGAACAAAGAGATGAACTGAGTCCAGGCTCCTAAAATAAATCAAACCTGACCCAACTGTACTGTTTTCATTCTAGCAAGAGCCAGTTGAATCATCTTTTGGGATTAATGGGCTAAATGATGTCACTTCTGACTATTTCCTGTCCTCCAGTATAAAAAATGAAGTTGACAGTACAGTGAACTTTGTAGGTAAGTACTTCTATGCTTTTCTTACATGCTAAGCATACAGGTGACTTCAGAAACCCTTTTGACTCTGCCAAACTCAGCTTTCCATCAGCATTTTGCACTTCGGAGAACACCATAATTAAATCGTGTTGATGCAATTTTCACTAGCCCAGGCCGCGGGAGGTCCTGGTTGCAGGTCAGGCCCACCACCTTGCAGAGACCGCGAGCAGCACTGTGGCAGCATGGTGGTTCCCCTGAGAGCAAAACACTTACAGACACGCTCAGGTGGCTCTTTCTGACATGAGCTTACTCCACGGGGTAGTCCTTAGCTATGAGGAGACTGTAGCCAGTGTCACTTAGAAGTTAAACAGCGGTTGGATGGCGGTTTCCCATTGCTCAAAGCAGAGATTTGTATAGGGTACCATTTTATTTGGGAGTTTAAACCTGCAGATGAAATGGAGGAACTTGGTTCTTTTTACTGGCACCTCAGTAGCAGAGTTAGTTCTTAACATCACTGAGCTAACAACAAGGATCAGCAAAGACTGCATTTAGAAGCCGGTAAGTTAGGAATTAGCTGTCATCTCAGCATGTGAATAATTGGTTCTTGGTAGAATAATTGGGCTGGTTTTTGACAGCTCTTTTTTGGCTGAGGTTGTCACTGCAGCTAGGGCTCCTAAAATGTGACCCATATACCATTTTCCCTAGAATTCCACTTTTATGTATGTCGGAAAAGCGTTTGAAAAATATGTTAGTCTTCTGTTTGGAGAGAGGGCAGAAATTCTGTGCAGTGACTATTTTTGATGCCCGTCTTAGGTCACAGGGCTTTGCATAGTCATTCCCCTCAAGTACTTCTGTGGCTGAGGAGTTTGTGAGTAGTTTTCCTCTCTTTATGGCAGTTCATTTAATCAGCTGTTGCTTTGTAGGAGTGTTAGAACATGATTGTTGCTCCTGCTATTACAGAGGGTTTTATAACTTGAAGGAATAGCACTGTAGTGCTATTAGTGCTTCCTGTTTACTGACTGAGTCATAAACAAATCTGAAGCACACCAAGGTCAGTATGCAGTCCCAGGGAAGAACTTCATACACTTTTGCTTTATTTTACAGTCTTAAAGTCAAACAGAGATCAATTAACAGGAGTCTTTGGAACATACCTAGTGTTCCCCAAAATCCACTAACATCAGAGAGAGTAATTTTGCTGCAATCTCGGTTTTCTACAGTACACTGTATCCTGAACTCCTGTTTGATTTTATGATGAGATGAATGCATACTGCGCCTTAGAAGATCTCAGTAATTTACAGGACCCATAGTGGAAACATCAACATCTAAAAATGGTCAAAGGTCTGTCGTGGAAACCAAGCAAGAGGTTCAGAGGAACAGAACTGAATTTGCACCTTAAGGGCTTTCATTTTTCTCTGCACTCACAGAATCCGTTTTCAGGGGTAGGACAGCAAGGCTCGGGTGGGTAACTGTCATCCAGTGTTGTTTAATTAATGGCTTGTGAAGTGTGCTGCTTATCCAGACTGGAGAGAGAAGTCCTTATTTAGGACTGCAAGCAGGTTTTTAATGTAAACAGGGGGAAAAGGGTAAAATAGATCTGTTCTGCAGAAAGGAGGGAAGTCAGCTGGAAGGGAGAAAAGACAAACAGCACCTGCAGTGTTTCTGACATACGTGCAGCTCACGGGAAAGTGGTGGCATATTGCCCAAGTGAGCAGTAATTTTTGCTGTGCAAGTTATCTCTCAGGGTGGGTAAGAATTCGTCAGGTACTGAGAAGAAAGATAAAGCAGTGCAGATGGCCTGCTCCTACCCTGACGGGGGTTGCACAATATTGGCTTTTCCCAGATAAAAATTAACCCTGTGTGTGTGCGCGCTCTTGCCCCCCTCACCCCACTCAATAAAAAGCAGGTTGTTTCAGAACCAGGAAAGGTGGAAATACAGTAGAAATGAAATATCTGGAACAAAATCGTAGTAATGGTAGTGATTCAACTTCCGAAAAAAAAGACTATCCTCTATTTATGTAATTTTCTTTATGCTGGAATTGTCTCATAAAATATACATCCAGCTTTGGGGAGCTTTCCAGTGGTTACCTGGCACTTCACAAAGCAAAATGATATGCAGCTTTTCTCTGGGAGAAAAACCTGTCACTTTTTTCAAAGTTGTGTTCTAGCCCTGTCTAAAGATAGAAGGCAGGAATGGCTTGTGTGTATATACGTGTGCATTCATGTATATTTATCTTAGTTCATCCAGGGATAGATGCTATCTTTTGCCTTTTTTAAAATTAATAATTAGAGTAATTAGGTCACTTAACAGAAGAATTTCAAGACCTACTGTGTTTCATTGCCTACGTTTTTTCCCATCATGGGTATAGAAAAAAATGTACTGTCTGAATTTCTAACAACACAGCAGCACCGTGTTTGTACAGAATTTGTCTGTATGAAGATTGTTCCTCTTGAAGCTTTGGGTTCCAGTGAAAGAATATCTATAGTCCTTCGCTTTCTCTTGGATAACTGTGGATTCAGGTTAGCCATCCTCTGAGACAGCTCCATCCTTGTGTGCTTTTCAAATCTAGCTAGTGGCTTTCAGCTCTGTGCTGGATTAATGCAGTTCATCCTGTTGGGATCGATAGGGGAGTTGTACAAGACAGAGGGAATTGTCTCAAGCAGCTCCAGAGAAGTGAGATTCTGGCTTTCGCCATAGTTTTGCTTTGCTCAGTAACTTCTTGGTGCCTTAGTTTATTCCCCTGTTTCAAAAGGATGTTGTGTAGCACAATTAATGACTGCAGAGCATTTCAAGACACTTGCAAAGCATCCATGGTGCCTTCACTTTGTAGAAATAAATAATGTTCCTTTGGTATTAAATATCATGTGCCTGGGGGAATAGGAAACCGCTCTGTTAATAACTAACCAGAGTGGAGCTTTCAGTCACAGACCATGAGGATTAGAGACTACAGGTACAACTCTGCTTTTCTACATACCATCACTGGCCTTGCAAGGATCAGTGAGAATACGCATCTAATTGGAGGAGAAATTTTTCACAGATTCATGTTATGTATAAATAAGAGTCCCACCACGTTTTACATGACCATGTGGCTGTTTATTTGCATGCCAGCTCTGGTTTTCTGGTGCATAATTTACATGAGAGCATCCGGAGGCCAAGGGATGTGGGCAGCTTGCTGGGTGAGCACGCTTTCCCAGATTAGGAGAGATTGCTGTGGTCCGTATGTCCTGGTGAGACCAGGTTTCTGGGTGGAGGAGAAGTGTGGCTGTGGTCTTCCCTGGGAAAGCTTCTGAACAGCCGGTACGTCAAGGAGGGCTCAAGGACGTTCTGTGTGAGAGCCAGGGGAGAGTTAGGCATTTTCAGTCATCACAAGTGGGGGGAAAAAAAAAGTCTCTGAAGGTAATGGAAACTAAATAAATCACACAGGTTTCCTTTAGCATTACCATTGAAAGCAGGTGGTGGGCATGGAAGAAAGCGCTGAGGTGGTATTGAGGACTCACTCAAATACCAAGCAGGCTCCAAGGACAGGCTCTTAGTGATGCAGCGGGATTGAGGTGTTACGAGTAATCAATTTTTTATTTCTAACCCCAAGTTGTAGGACAGCCGCACCTTGATGGCAGCAGCGAGGAGCAGGTGATAGTTGCCAATCCTCCTGATGTTTGCCAGGTAGTAGAGGTGACAACAGAAAGCGACGAACAGCCCCTCAGCATGAGCCAGCTGTACCCCCTACAGATCTCCCCTGTCTCGTCCTATGCAGGTAAGCATCCTGGCGTTTCTTTAACACTCTGGTTTTTGGAAGTGTTTGGAAGACACTGGGGGGCAAAGGGGCTCTTCCAGGGTAGCTGGCAAAGATCCAGAAATGTCTCTTCAGCTGCCTTCTGCATTTTTAATGGAACTCAAAAACTCACAGTCCTCTGCTCATTTCACCTTGGCAAAAACCTTGGCAGATCTGAGGCCGGAAATGTAAGCTGCAGATTTTAGCCTGTGATTAATGGAAAAAGAACCTTTTTAGATGTAATGCAGCGAGGGCTTTTCATCTTTTATTAGAGTGGCATTTTTAGTGGTCCAAGTGATGTGCTGCAAATATAGTGTGTCCCCCTTGCCCCCTGACTTACTAAAGATTAAAGGTCGTCTCTGTTTATGTTTCCTTGGTGCCTAGCACACTGGTCAGAGAGTGCTAAGAGCTGCACTAATGGTATATAATGCAGACGTGGAGCTGAGGGCCCTGGGGGAGTGGATCTGTCTTGTTACAAATAGTCTGCAGACTACAACAGCCGTGTAGCAACTGATAAGACATGGTCCTGCGAGCAGCAGAGCTGTGGACGCCTGCCTCCCAACGTCTGCCTCCCATCTGGATTCTCTGATAGCTGAAAAGGGGTGAGATAACAAGCTTTTCCCCAAGTCAGGGTGCTAATGGTTTCTCTTTTTTGTCTGGCCCCTTATTTTCATAAAACTGGTAGGAAGTTAAGAGTCTTTGGCACTTGTTTCTCCCTTATCCAAGTCTGACAGTGTGTTCAGAAGTGGTTAGGGGAGGACAGACACAAAGCACATGCAGGCATGCTATATAGAGTCCCTGCAATCATACAAGCCTTATTTCCGTAGGAAGCAGGGCAAAGCCACATTTGAAAGTAGAAAAAGTTTCAGATCCAACCCAACCTTCCTTTTTTAACATGCTGCTAACTTGCAAGCCTCAAGAGACTGGGTAGAAACATAAGTGTAATCTTTTTAGGCAAACGTAAGTATTAATTGTTCCCCATGCAATTATTTTACACATGTTTTTGCCTTTGACTCATTAGGCTGAAATTACTTCCAGACACATTTTTATAAAATATGTATTTAGGAATTTTTATCTTTGGGTCTGGGTGAATGGTATGATGTTCTTTTGAATAGCCTCCAATGTTAGTCTCACACATGTTGATAAACAATCATGCTTCCCAGTGTGTTTAGTCTGTAATGGCCAGAGCATTTAGAAGGGCTTTGCAAAGCCTAAGACAGGAAGATGAGGGTGCTTTAACTTATTAGCAGGTGGGAGGTGGGGCCTTTGAAACATTTGTCCTCTTTCCAAATGCTTCTTGCAAAACTTTTCCCATCTATGTGAACACGACAATGATGCTTTCTTTCAACCTCAGCTACAGGATCTAAGTTTTTGGAATGCAAACAGAAGTCTTGCTCTGGAAGTCATGGTGGTTGCTTGGGCTGGGATGGTAGAGAGGAGTGGTCTGGTGACAGGAGAACCACCCTGACATGAACAAGTTGTGACCTACCTCCCCTAAGGTCAGCGCAGTGAACCTGCAGAAGGAAAATGAGGCATGAGTGAAGTACTTCTGCTATCCCCATATGTTGTCTTAGTATCCTGGTGGCCTCCAGCTGTCCTTACTTATACCAGGACCTGCTAGCCCATAACTATGCCACTGGCATGCTTTTGAATGCATCTCATGGTAGGTCTTGAGGATCCTGGTTACTCTCGCTGGAGGCCAGTAAGAAGTGGAGTGCTTGCAAGGGTCTGTCCTGGAACAAGTCCGGTGTAATACCTTTATCAATAGGTGCTGGAGTACACACTTGATAAGTTTACAGTTGACACCAAATAGGGGACACCTGCATGAGGGCAGGGCCACCATCCAGAGAGACCTGGAGAGGCTGCAGGAATGGGCCAGCAGGAACCTTAGGAAATTCAGCGAGGACAGATGCCAAGTCCTGTGCCTGGGAAGGAATTGCAGGGGAGAGGCTGAGACTGATGGGGTGGGGAGCAGCTCTGCAGAAGGGTGGGTGGGCAGTGACCTGAGCGTGAGACAGCAGAGCGCCTTGGCCACCAGAGAAGGCCACCAGCTTTCAGGAGTGTGGCCAGTAGATCTAGGGAAGTGATTAGCCCCCTCTACTCAGCACTAGTTATGCTTCTTCTGGACTATTGATTCCATTTTTGATCCCCCCAGTCCAAGAAAAACATAAACAAATGGGAGGAAGTGCCGGGAAGGGCTACCAGGATGATCAAGGGATGGAGCACTCGCTCTCTGAGGAGATACTGAGGCTTGTTGAGCCTGAACAAGAGATTATTTTGGGGACTTCATAGCAGCCTGCCCCTACCTGCAGGGTTGTTGCTGAGAAGACAGAGCCAGGCTCTTCACAGTGGTGCATGGTGGAGGGATGAGAAACAGCAGGCACGAATTGAAACAAGAGGACTTGGTCCAGCTGGATATAAGAAAAAATGTCACCTTTTTCACCACAAGGACAGTCAGGCAGTGGAGCAGGATGCCCAGAAAGGTTGTGCTGCCTCCATCCTTGGAGATTTTCAAGACCTGACTGGATAAGGCTCCGAGCAACCTGACCCAGTCCTTTAGCTGGCGCTGCTTTGGGCAAGAAGTTGGTCTGTAGACCTCCTGAGGTCCCTTCCAGCCCGAATTGTTCTATGAACCTCTTTTCTTAAAGCATGCATTTGCCCTTGAGGCAGGAGTGAGGACAGGGGTCTGTGGTTTGTTTGACCCCTGAAACTTGTAGGACACTCTGGTGACTATTTCTGGCTTTGTCTTGCTCCAGACAAACCCGTACAGGAGAACCGCGGGAGCCCTGGCCCTTTGCTCGTGGGCTTGCTGGGTAGAGCCGCCTGCTCTGTCAGGTGCTACTGCTGAATGGCAGGAAAGAGTATGACCATAACAGCTGTGCGGGAACAGTTAGTTTAGCTCTTCTGAAATAACACAACAACAAAAAGTAGCCTGAGGTATCAGCTGTCCTACATAAATCTGTTTTGTTTCAAAAACACTTCTAGTTCCTTTCTGACGTTATTCAGGCAAATGATATGAGTGGCCATTGTGAGTTTTCTCATGTTTCCACTGACGTTTATGAAATCCTTTTTTCTTAGTACCGAGACTGTTCTTGTCAGCCTCCTCTTGTGTTTGACTGTGATTCAAATAACCTTCTTGATTGAAATAACCTCTCTAACTTTCCATGCCCGAGTGGCTAGCTTCCCTGGCTTTGCTAACTATAGTGCTATCTCTTGCTCAGCATTTTGTTATGTATAAACACCAAGGATGGATTCCTTTTCAGCTGCATCACTCTTTTTTTGTTGCCACATGTTTCTTCATGTCGGGGAATATCTGTTTCTTGTCTCTGTGTGGATTCCTCCTATTGATTCTATCTCCAAGGCCATTTCTCCTTAGCACAGATTAATTTCTGACTCTCCTCCCCCCAGTATGGCTTAATTAGCCAGCTTAATCACATTGGCACATCTCTCTTTACCTGGGCCAGTGAATGAGAAGCCCTGCAGAGTGTTAACTTCATGGGGCTTTGCAGTTAGATTTAACATTTTGGACTGCTCCTGTGCTTACTGCGTGCTACACCGGAGACTCTGGCGTAGGGGAGGTGCTGGCTTTGGAAGCAGTAGTCTGGAGTAGCTGAGCCGCCCGCTTCCTTGCTTCAGAAGGACTTCGGGTGCAGTTTAGCTCCTGGGGTCCGCAAGAGCAATTCAGACCATTGGTTTACAGCCCTCTGCCTAAACCTTATGTTTAGCCAAGCCTTGAGAGAAGGGCAAGGGGCTGCGAGTCTCTCTGAAGACGTGCAGGGGCGTGATGGGTGAGGCACGGTCTGTGCACCCGTAGCACTCACGTTATGTCCAGTGCAGACCACGAGGTTGCTCTTCGGGAAGGCAGGTTCGTGGTATACAGTCGCAGACTGCAGGGCCGGTGCAAAGCCGTCTGCACGGGCTGAAATGTGCAACACAGCAGACAGTGGAAATTGGGATTTGAGAGCTCCCTTGCTTGCTACGGTAACTCATCACATCATTCCCTCAGCCTTGTAATTTCTGGGCTCCTGTTGGCTCAAGGCATGGATGAGCGCTGTCTGCTCAGCCCTGGTGGGAGCGGGTTGGAGAAAGACCTCTTCTGAATGCTGTTGGTGGCCTGGTGGATGCCTAGGGTTATCCTCCCAGGAGACAGGACGCAGTGGTTCAAAACCCCACGAGCTGAAGGGCATCTGCAATCCAGGCCCCTGCTTCTCTGGGTGAGGTGCTGGGCACCGGGCGGCTGTGCTCAAGGCAGCAGCCGTCATTGCAGACCGGTTCTGAAAAGAGGGGTGCCCTGTCTTAGATGTATCTGAGGCACGGCACTCTCAACCAGCCCATGGGCCAGGAGCCTGACCCTCAGACACTGGGAGACCTGTGTTCAGACACACGTGGGCTTGAAAATACAGTCAGAATTCCTGGATTTCAGGCTCTTCTGTAAGGGAGGGATGCAGCTGCAGGAGGATGGCTGTCCTGCTGGAGCTGCACCCCTGTGTTTGTGCTCTGGTTGAAGTGATGAGGGTGAGGGAGGCCGTGTGCGGCGGAGGGAGGTGATGGGGCTGGAGATAGCAGCATTTCTCCGTGCTCGAGTGGTGGGTGAAGGGTTGAGAAATAGATGGGGGGGGAGGGGGCTGGGCATGGGTGGCAAAAGCAAAACGAGAGCAAAGTATAACAACAGTAATAAAGCACCAGAAGTGACAACAAGCCCTTGAGGCGGCAGGCTGAGATAACAGTTCATGAAACAAAAACACACTTATCTCCTCTGGGGTGGAGTAGTTGTTGGTTTTGCAGGAAGATAAAAGTAAGGATTTGGACAGAACTTTGCTCTTTGCCAGGCCTGGAGCTGCCAAGAGAGGGCAAGGGAGAGGGGCATCCCCCACCGGCGGGAGGCGCTTCCCTCTGCCCAGAAAGCACAGTACTTCGTCCCCCTCTGTTGCTGTCTTCCCCAGGGTGTCGCCACGTTAACTGTGATAACCATGTGAATTCACTGGAGTTGTTCAACGCAGCTGTGCTGATCGCTGGGGCAGGGGGTCCGTGCTTCTCCAGTGTTTACTGGGTATTCGGCTTGACTCTGTTTGCTCCCACTTGCTGGAATGGGATTAGGCCTCTTGAGCTGGATTTTGCTACTGTAGATAGAATAGCGAGTTTCATTATTGCTTCTGTTTTGTTTGACAGAAAGTGAAACGACTGACAGCGTTCCAAGCGATGAAGAAAATGCAGAGGTAAGTGTTTTCTGGATTTTTAGCACTTTGGAGCAAAGTCTCAAGAACAGTGTCCTGAGGTATTCTTCCCGCTTCTCTGTTTGCAGCTCTGTCTACCAGTGGAGTATTCATTTTAATAATAGCTGGGAGATAAAAAGAAACCAGGAGGGTTCAAGGGGGACAGACATTTGGGTGATTGTTGCAGAATGGATATCTCTACAAGTTCTTTCCCCCTCATCTGTCCAAATTACAAGGAGATTAATTTGCATGATAAGAAGTTCTAGCAAGCTGTCAACAATGCCAGCTAGTTTGTTAATATGATGCATTGACATTGCTGGGTAGTGAGTATTTTATCTTGGTTGAAAGCATGCTTACTTTGTTTTCCTTAAATGGCACCTGAACTCAGACAATTGGAGGAAATGCTTACACGTATGATAGAAATGTAACTTGAATATTTGAGGTATGTGAGGCAAAAAGCTTTCTCGAGCAAGTCAGTTGGGTATTGCCGGGTGAAAGGAATCCGCGGAGAAAATCCTCACCCCGTGAACGTTTCCTGAGCTGCACCTCTGCAAAACCAACACTTGCCTTTTCTTTTGGGGCTGCCATCCAGTGACCAGGCCTACCGATTCCACAGGTACTTGGAGGCCAGGGGAAGCTCACTGAGCGCATTTAGATGCCCTGTGCTCCAGCTGCATTTTTGCAGAAGGCTTCTTGCAAATCTCTCTCCTGCTGTGCCCCCTAAAAAGCCCTCCTTCTTGGAGAACTGCAGGTAGTGCAGCTGTATAACGGCACGGCTAACCCTCTTGGTTTTGTCTCTTGTGCCTTGGTTGGGCTGAAGCCTGTACGTAGACTGCCAATAATGACTCCCCAAATTTCCTTTAGCAGAATGTGCCATTGTGGCATGTGTGATGGGGAAAGGACTGGATGCTCATCTTCCCTTGGCGAACGTCCTCCCTCTGATGGGGGTACACACCATCAAGTGACAGTGGTTTTCCCGGCAGCCTCGCCTGTGTTGATAGTTTGGGTGGTGCTGCTTGAGAGGTCTTGAATCTCTGCCTGCCTGTTGGCAGGAGGATGCTCTCTCTGGTAACGGAGGAGATGCTTCCAATTGGAGCTCCGAGTGTTTGGTTGTCCGTGTCCATTTTTGTCCCCAGCATACTGGGAATAAGGCCTTTATTTTCCATCAGATGAGTGGGCAGAGCCTCTTGAGTGCTGGAGAGCCCCCAAGGTTTAGGCACACGACTTCAGAAAGGGAGAAGTGGCTGAGAGCAAAGACATTCAAAGCCAGCGGCTAGAGGCTTTTGGAGATGGGGTAATTCCTGTGCAATTTGTGGATGTTTCTGTCTTCATCTTGTTACCCAGAGCACTTCGCAAAGTCATATAGTCTTCCCTCCTTTTTTTTTTCCCTTTTCTAGGGACGACTTCACTGGCAGAAGAAAAACATTGAAGGCAAACAGTATCTCAGCAATCTGGGAATGAGGAACACTTCTCATATGCTTCCCAGCATGGCAACTTTTGTAGCCAACAAGCCTGACCTCCAAGTCACCATCAAAGAAGAAAGCTGCCCACTGCCTTACAACAGCTCCTGGCCCCCTTTCCCAGACATCCCTCTGCCACAAGTAGTGTCCACAGCCTCCACGAGCAGCAGCCGGCCAGACCGCGAAACACGGGCCAGCGTCATCAAGAAAACGTCAGACATCACCCAGTCGAGAGTCAAGAGCTGCTAAGCCTTTGACGGTGTGCTTTTTTTTAGCTTTGTTTTGTTTGGTTTTGTATTTTACGTTTCTCTAGGAGAGGTTCATCCCTTGACGCACACGAGACAAATCTAAGGTAAAGCCTTGGCAATATAAAACATTGCTGTGTCCGACTCCAGCGCCGGAGTGTTTTTAACTCAGGACTCCAGCCGTCAGTATGTACACCTGAACCCAGGCGGATTTCCAAGGTTGCTATGTAGGAAAACAACCCAAGAACTTTGGCCCACTCGCAGGTTCCAGTGTTTCATAAGAGGACCAACCGACCACAAGGGAAGTGGTGCTGCTGCGCTTCTCGCTGTCAAGGCTGTGATGGAACTGAAAGCCTCAGAATGGAAGAGAAAATGTGAACTAGCTGGAATATTTTTAAATAAAGAAAAAAAATCTATTGTGAATATTGTACATAGTGCAGTACTAGCAACGTTGCAGTCTGCTTCTGCACCTTATTAAGAAAGCACTTACGAAAGGCCTTTTATTACCTTGCTCTACTTAATGGCACATTGAAGGTCCCTCCCCACCTGTATTCTTTTCCAAGGCTATTCTTGCTAAAGTGGCTTTAAAGAATAGAGGAAAGGAAAGGAAGTTAAAACTTCCCATGTGGATTTCATACATTTTAAGACTGCTTTTCTCATGTTTGTTTCTAATCTGCTATGCTTGAATGCCGCGTGGTACAATAGGAAAAAAAAAAAAGAAACCTATTACAGAGATATTATGCAAATTCCCAGATTTAAAAAAAGAAGAAGAAAAATACTCTAATTCTAACCAGAGCAAGCTTTTTTATTTTTTATACAGGGGAATATTTTATTCAAAGTAAAATTCTAAAGTGAATATAATTTTTTTTAATCTTTTCTACAGCAAATTTATAATTTTAAGATTCAGTCCTTGGTTATCAGCAGTTATTACATCCTTGTGGCACATTTTTTTTTTTTTTTAATTTTGTAAAGGTGAAATAGCTTTTATGAGCTCATGTAGCAATCAGATTATCCTGTGGATTGATAATAAATATGGTATATAGTTAAATTTTTAATAATCCTCTTGTTTGTCTCTCTTTTTTTAATCTTTCAGAAGCCCCAGATGGCATGGGTTTGATAGGTGAATGTGACCTCTCGGAGCGAGCAATTAGTGTGAGCCGCCTTTACGATTTCTGGAGTACCCATCTAACAGGATGGGAAGTACTGTGCTTGAGACGGCTCGAGGTGGAAAGAGGAACTAGAGCTTAAAGGTGGTGTACTCGAGTTTGGCCTCACGTGCAGAGGTTGGGAGTTGGGGCGCCCCTTCTTCTGTTATGCCGTGGTTGGGCTTTGAGCAAGTCATCTCGTGGAAGGGATCTTGTGAAAGTCCATCCCCCGCCTGACGCAGGCTCAGCTGTGCTTGCCCCATTCCTGGTAGATCTCTGTTTAGCCTGCTCGTAGCTTCCTTGTCCAGAAAAATCTTTGTTTGCAGAGTTTCAAGCAATAAATCATTAGTAGAATGAATCGGAAGTAAAATAAACATTCCCCAAGGCTTTCAACATCTACCACGTGCTGGCAAGTTCTGATTCCTCTGGGTCTCTGAGGGAAGCTGCTGAGTATCTAATTAAGGGTGCGCAGTGGCTTGCAGGGTTGCGTGGTGATGGTGGAGGACGAACCATACCGTTGACTCTGTGAAGTGCCGTACGCTTTGTGCCATCACTGGCATGGGCAGATGTTGCGAGCGCTTACCCTCTTGCAGTTTTTCAAGCTGTTGGGAGTTGAACGGATTGATTCAGGTCTGTAAAATACGGGGACACAGAGTGTTCTTCAGGTGTGGTTACCATTCTGGTACCAGCCTGACAGATAGCTGAGCCAAGCGCCCGGTTTATGGGGCTGATGAGCAGTAACATGCACAAAAAAGGCTGTATCGCAGGGACATGTGCTAACTGGCTATTGAAAAGGGAAAGCAAACAGTAGGATTTTGCTGGATTCTTAACCTGATGCCACAAATCTGAATTTCATCACAGGCTAGTGTGAAACTAGCAATTTTGTTTTACCAACCCACCGCCGGGTGTCCTGGGCAGAGGAGGTTAGAGCTTTGATTAGGGTTGGGAGGAGGTGGAGGCCCAGAGCAGCATTTGAAGCGAGGCTGAAAGATCGTAATGGTTAAAGTCATCATGCGTAAACTTACTGGTTTCTGTCTTTCATGTAGTTGTGCGCTTCGCCTTCCAGTGGCCCTCTGGGTCCAGAGGCCGCAAGGTTCGGTCTTCCTCAAGGAGGTTGTGTGTGGGGTGTGTTACAGTGAGTCTTTGGCATTCCGAGCCCTTTGCCCGCAGGGTTATGAGGCTCATGGCAGGTTTCTTTTTTTGGGGTGGACTCAGGATTATTTTTATATTTTCTTAACATGGCCTGCTTTGGGTTTTGGACGTTTTTCTGAACTTCCCAGCTAAAATTTAGAAGTTGCTTTTGTAGCATCTCCTAGCTGCTTTTAAAGTGATGGGTTCTTGTTAGGGAGGGACCTCATAGGGTCACAGAGGAGACGGGACTGGAAGGGACACTTGGGGCACATTGGGTCCAACCTTCTGTTGAAAGCAGGATCTTAGAGTAGGTTATCCAGCGCCATGTCAAACCAAGCCTTGAATATTTCCAGCAAGGAAATTCTCTTCTAGGCTTCATGAATCCCTGTCTTCCAGCCTTTTCGTGGTCTGGCAAGTTCTCTGGCCTGCAGCGGGCCCCCAGGGTAGGGATGTGGCTGAGGCTGGAAGCTGCAGGTGGAGCGTGGCTGGGCAAGGACTGTCCGAGGAGACATGGGGCTGGGAGAAGAGTGGTCTCCTGATGTATTTTTATTGTGGGGAAGGAAGAGTTAGGTTAGGTAGAAGAGAAAGCCCGGAGCTGCAGTTGTGCTGGGGCTGGGAAGGGGCTGCCAAACTCAATGGAGGGCTGACGCTTGAATCCTTTTCTTGGGAAGGCTTGTGTTTGGAAAGGAAGGGCTGCAGCACCGGGGCTGAGATGGAGCCTAGGGCGAGGGTCAGGGCTGAGGGGAAGAGAAAGCCCGGTCGCATGGGGCTGGAAAGCATCATGCAATGTAAACTAAGTGCTGGAGCTCGTCTTCTCCTCTGAGGAGTATTTAGTCTGTGGACGGAGAGAGGCTCTTGCTTCTGGCTCAGCCTGGGTTTAGCGTTAAAGAGTTAAGGCTGAGAGAAAGCCCAGAGGTAGGGTTGTGTGGGGGCTGGAAAGCGTCTTCCAAAGTAAACAGAGCTGACTCAAGGCTTTTGCTTTTCCGAAAGCAGGGCTGCTGTTTACCTCCGCGATGGCCTGCTCTCTCCTGACCGTTCAGATTGGCGGTGTTAAATGTTGGCACGTCTCCGCAGGCCTGCAGGAAGGTGGCCATGTCCTGCGCATTATATACTGCGAGAGGCAGTGGGCTTTCCTCATCCAGAGCAGCAGCTTGAGCTCCTCGCTCCTCACCTGTGGCATTGCAGAAGCATCTCGGAGGCCTTGTACCTTCCTGCGAAGCCCCTTTGTATGTCTGACCTTCTTGCACAAGTGCTCCCTGACCTCAGTCCTGCGTGTCCATCTGAGAGAGGGAACACATTTGCCCTTTATGGCGGAACATTTCGGCTTTCCCCGTCCCCAAGGCTCACTCAGGTTCCTACAACGGAGCTTGCCCTCCAACAGGGCTGCTGAAGAGGAGGGAGGACTGAGCTGCCCTTTTCTGTGTGTCCTGCATGACTTTGGGTGGGAGCCTGCCTTCAGCAAGCCCTGCTGGTCACTGGCGAAAGGAGCTGGTTGCCCAAGGGCTGCCTGAGTTTTTCTAGGTATATAAATGTTTGTCTGCAAAGCAAACTGTCGCTTGCCAGGAGAAGGATTTGCTACTGTCTTAGCTTCAGCCATCTGAAAATGAGGAGTAGTCGACAGGGAAAGGCAGGCACTGCCAGTTTAGCCCGTGCACTAACCTGTATGTAGCTAAAGAAATTAGGTGGTTGCATCTCGCCTCTGGCTGTTCCACGCAAGATTTGGCACCAGCGAGCGTGCTGATGGCCGGGTAACTCGGCTCATTCTTCCCTTGGTCCTGCGAGGAGGGCAGCTGAGCTGCAAAACCACTAACCCCTACCCTGCTCCGATAGCTGCGCAATGGGAGAGGCGCACGCATACCTCTGGGAATGGCGTGCATAATCGGTAAATTCCCCTCTTCCCAGGGCTTATATGATTGAAGCTCTTCCAAGAGGTATCCAAGCACGGGAGTTAGGGTACGTATCCATAACACTGTTCCATCAAAGAGAATATCCACCGCGCAAACGTGGTGACGCCTCTGCAGCTTGCTCAGACCAAAAGCAGTTGGCCAGCCGCAGGGTGGTGTAAATGCAAAGGAGGATTCAAAGGAGGATTTCTTTGGGCTGGGACACGAGATGTTTATTCTGAAATGTTCGATTACGTTTGTTACCCGTGCTTGCAAAACTGCGCAAAGTCATAAAAAAACCATCCAGCCTTTAATAGCGCAGCCACCGGGTCGGTTCTGAAACACAGGGAACCAGGTGCCTGTGCATTAGCGCTACGAGTAGGACCGGGTTGATCTCGCCGTGCGGTTTTGTGATGTGGTCAGCAGGTGAACCTGCAGAAACCTCCCTGAGCGCAGCCCGGCAGGGAGGGAAGGGCCAGGCTCTCCCCTTGCAGCACCCACACAGCTTGTGGCCAGGGTGCTCCCCGTGCTCTGCCGTCCCCTCCGGGGCAGCTCAGCTAACGAGGAGCCGTGAGACCGAGGTCTCTGGCAAAGTCTAATTCCCTTGAAAGGGACTCAGATAGGAGAAAAGTCATCTGGGGAGCGGCAGAACTGGAGAAGACTGATTTGCCTGGGGTCTGGGCTCTGTTCAGAGGTGTTTCCTGGAGTGTGGGATATTGCTGAAGTTCTCCTCTTGGTTAGGGCACTCCCTCAGCCTCCCTCTCTCCCACCCACCGCCTGGTTTCCAGATGAACTTTCTAGTGAAGGGTTAACCTACACAGCATCCTCTTCTTCCACGAGGACCTAGTGAGAGCTCTCTCTTCTATCCAGGCACCTGTTTTCTCAAACTTGTAGGAACTTCCAGTCCATCCCCTTCTTTCAGAGCTGACTGACAGTAACTGTGGAGTTGCAGAACAGTTTGGGTCAGGAGGGACCTCTGGAGGTCGCCTGGCCCAACCCCTGCTCCAAAACTTCAAAGGTAGGTCAGGTGGCTCAGAGCCTTGTTCAGTCAAATTTGGAGCATCCCCATGGATGGAGACTCTGCTGCCTCTCTGGGTCCCTGCTCAGTCATTTCACTGGGCCGAGGGTGTGGGAGGACACAGGCTGATGGGGTTCAGCGGGAGGACATAGCCCCCAACATAGGAAGGACATGGACCTGTTGGAGCAGGTCTAGAGGAGAACCTCAAAGATGATCAGAGGGCTGGAGCACCTCTCCTGTGAAAACAGGCTGAGAGAGTTGCGGATGTTCAGCCTGGAGAAGAGAAAGCTCCAGGGAGACCTTATTCCAGCCTTCCGGTACCTAAAGGGGCTACAGGAGAGCTGGGGAGGGACTTTTTACAAGGGCATGTAGTGATAGGACAAGGGGGAATGGCTTCAAACTGGAAGAGGGGAGATTTAGATTAGATATTGGGAAGAAATTTTTCACTTTGAGGGTGGTGAGCCCCTGGCCCAGGTTGCCCAGAGCAGCTGTGGCTGCCCCATCCCTGGAGGTGTCCAAGGCCAGGCTGGATGGGGCTCTGAGCACCCTGGGCTGGTGGGAGGTGTCCCTGCCCATGGTAGGGGGTTGGAACTGGATGATCTTCAAGGTCCCTTCCAACCATTCTATGGTTCTATGACACATGTCTCGGATCCCTGGGAAATCGGGGGCTTGGCCTGTGGAGCTGAAGGCTCCCCGTGATATCAGCTGGGGACCTGGCTGCATGAGATACTGCAGCTGTGGAGAGAGCTGCTTTGAAGTCTGAGAAAAAGTGAGGAGTGGCGGTATTTAGTGAAAAGGAGATTATAGAGCCCAGGCTCCTCCTGTATTTGCAGATTTACCACAAGGGGAGTCACCCCCTTTCTCCTATGGGTGCTTTTGCCTTCGGCTATCGCTGACACCCATCGCCTGGGCTTGTGTTTCTTGTGGTTTTTCAAAATCGACTGGAGTCAGCCTACCCTCACTTGAGAAAGGCACCACAGCAGAAATATTTCTGTAGCACCTGAGGAAAAAAGTGGTCAGGTACAGGGTCTTGGGGCTTTAAAAGGTGCAATTCTGACACGTGCCTTGAGGGTAATGTTACACGCTCGTCTGCTCCCATCCCAAACATGAGTTTACTGAGCGAATCGTGCCTTGAGGTAGATGGTATTTCCATAGGGCAAAAATCTATACCTGTGTGTAGGAGATGAATTTACAGACAAAGCAGTTAAGGGAAGCTGGGTTAGATCTGTTTGGACCCTCCAAACGGATCTGTTCCCGTGCTCAGGAAAGCTGAGTCCAGGCATGTCCATTTTTTGCAGGAAAGTTAATAAACGAATGTAAACAATTTTTTTATTGGGTTTGGAAGGAGCCAAGAGAACTGCTGGAGGACTCCTGTGAAGGCAGGATCATCCTTTCTGTAACTCACCTGAAATAATGGAAAAAAAGGAGGAGAACATGGAAAAAAAAAAAAAAAAGAAATAATTCCCCCAAGCATAAATTTATCCAGGTGTGCTTATGAGTCACATAATGTTACAACCCAGGTTCCCATTGGTGTCTGGGGCTGCCACTCCTGACATCCTCCCGGAGCCCAGCAAGATCCTCGCACAAAGGTATTCAAATCCTCTTCAAAATGTAAGAGGTGAGTCAGCTCAAAATTCCCCAGGATCAGGCCCTTATTTTCCCCCTGCCCTGCCTGTAGCCGTCCCCCTCCTTCCCTCCCTCACACGCATCTTGCCCAAGATGCGTCTTTCTCTTTTCTTTCTCTCCCGCCCTGCTTGCAGCTGGGGCTTCCCCCACAGACGAGGAACCGGTGCTGCCATGTGCCCTTTGCTCCAGCCTCTCCCTCCCCATCGCTGGGTCTGGCAGGGGAACCAGGAGGTGGCCACGGGATGGGGCTGTGCGACGGCAGCCTTGGAAGGGTGTACAGTGGGATCGAGCGCACCCTCAGCAAGTTTGCGGATGACACCAGGCTGAGTGGTGCGGCTGACGCGCCTGAGGGATGGGATGCCATGCAGAGGGACCTGGACAGGCTGGAGAAGTGGGCCTGTGTGAACCTCATGAGGTTCAAAGAGGCCAAGGGCATCGTCCTGCACCTGGGTCGGGGCAACCCCCGGTATCAGTACAGGCTGGGGGATGGAGGGACTGAGAGCAGCCCTGCCGAGAAGGACTTGGGGAGAAGGACTCCACCACTTCCTGGGCAGCCTGTTCCAATGTTTGACAACCCGTTCTGTAAGGAATTTTTTCCTGATATCCAACCTAAACCTCCCCTGGTGCAACTTGAGGCCATTTCCTCTTGTCCTATGGCCTGTTATTTGGGAGCAGAGACCGACCCCCACCTGGCTACACCCTCCTTTCAGGGAGCTGTAGAGAGCAATAAGGTCTCCCCTGAGCCTCCTTTTCCCCAGGCTGAACACCCCCAGTTCCCTCAGCCGCTCCTCATCAGACTGTGCTCCAGACCCCTCACCAGCTTCGCTGCCCTTCTCTGGACACACTCCAGCACCTCAATGTCTTCTTGTAGTGAGGGGCCCGAAACTGAACACAGTACTTGAGGTGGGGCCTCACCAGTGCCGAGTACAGGGGGATGATCACTGCCCTGGTCCTGCGGGCCACACTATTCCTGATGCAGTCCAGGCTGCTGTTGGCCTTCTTGGCCACCTGGGCACACTGTGGCTCATATTCAGCCGGCTGTCAACCAACACCCCCAGGTCCTTTCTGCCGGGCAGCTTTCCCACCACTCAGCCCCAGGGCTGCAGCGCTGCATGGGGTTGTTGTGGCCCGAGTGCAGGACCCGGCCCTTGGCCTTGTTGAACCTCATACTGTTGGCCTCGGCCCATGGATCCAGCCTGTCCAGACCCCTCTGTAGACCCTTCCTACCCTCAAGAAGATCAATACTCCCACCTACCTTAGTGTCATCTGCGAACTTACTGAGGGTGCATTCGATCCCCTCGTCCAGGTCATTGATAAAGATAGTAAAGAGGACCAGACCCAATACTGAGCCCTGGGGAACACCACTTGTGACTGGCCACCGACTGGATTTAACTTCATTCCCTGCCGATGTCATGGCAGGAGACACAGCCCGATGACCTTTTCAGCGGGTGCTCGGTGGAGGGTTTCCTCCTCTGCGGTAAGAGCAGCAGGTGCAGGATTTTTCTGTCAACCGTAATGAAAATAGTGGTGAGGAGGAAGGAAACTACGGGGGCCAACAGCGACTGCTGCCATGGACGGTGCTTTGTCCAGAACCTTGGGCTTTCTGAGGAGGTGGAGCTGGTTGCAGTAAAGCTTGGGATGCATGAAATTCAGCCACTGGACATTAAAGCTCCCTGAATGAGCTTTTCTCGGTGTGTGGCAGCTTTAAATAAATCAGCAAAGGCAGAAGAAGCCCAGTCTGAGTTCAGTGTGTTATTTTTTGACGAGCGGGAGCTCCTTTGGTCCAGTTCTTCTCTCAGTTACAGGCCTGCCGGCTAAATAATTCAGCAGCAGCCAAAAGGTGTGCTGTCGAGCTGCAGCTCCGAGCGCTGCCCAAGCCTCCTCCACGAATTTGTGTTCGGAGCTAATTTCGGACCGGCATCAGGGGGGTGAAATGTCAGTGGAAATGGCTCCTTGTTTTATACAGGCTAACGCTGGTCTAGGGGTGGTGGAGAGGAATCAGAGTTACCATTTTTATTTTAATTGTGTAAGGACTACTGCTGTAGCTCCTCTCCGGGGGGCACCTGACAGTGCGGCCTTCACTCCCTCCGCTCCTTCGATGTACGGGTTCTTGGCTGATTTATACACCTCATCCCGCCCTTTAAACTCAGTACTTTTGCATATGTTTTTTTTCCAGACCGTTTCTTAGGAGAAGGCGAACTTTTAAGTCACTGAAACCCAGGCGGAAGGCTGGGGCTTTGCCAGGGTGCTGCGTTTTTAGCCCTTCACAGTTTCTGCCCTGAAACTGGGGGGGAGCAGCAGGAAACCAGGCGGGTGCTGAGGCCGTTCGCTGTGGCACTTGCTTTTTGCATGTGCCCGTTTAAAGATGTTATCTCTCATAGTCAATGTTGTCAAGTTTCAGTTTTCTGTAGTATTTTTACTCTCAGGCAAATTTGTTGGTTTTTTCTTTTTTTCTTTTTTTTTTTTTCAAAGAACTAAATAAAAAAAATACTAATGCCACCTGACTCACTGCGACATTGTCAAGGCCATATTTTGTTCCTGCCGCATGTGACAAGGCGGAGGTCTGCTGGGTGCAGCAGGCAGGACACCTTTCTGAATGCAGATCTCTGACGGGCAAGAAAATACGGACACGTAAACAGGGGGGTGGGTTTGTTTCTGGTGCAAGCTGCCCAAGAGCTAATGGATGTTAAACCCTGTTTGATGCCTGTGGTGGTGGGGTCAATCTCGCCTCCCTGGGCTGTCCCAAGCTCCCCTCTCAGCCGCTTTGCCCAACCTCCTCCTGCATTTGTTTTTATTTTCCATTTCGCTTCCCCTCTATGCTTGCTTTCCTTGGCCAGGTTTTAACCGTTTCACACGTGCGTGGTGTTTCTCCAGCAGCTGGACCCTGCTTCAGACCCCTTTTGGTCTGTTCCTCCTTTATCCCTCCCTGGTCAACTTCCCCTGCACACCCTCCCACCAGTTTGCACGGCCCCACTGACTCCCCAGCTCCCAATTTTCTGCAGTTAGAAAATGAAATGGCTTGGTGCTTTCACCTTCTCATAAATAGCTGCCAGCAGTGCTCTGGGCATCTGTAGGTGTCGTGGTTTACCCCCAGCCGGCAACTAGGACCACGCAGCTGCTTGCTCACCCCCCAGTTTAGATGAGGGAGAGAATCAGAAGAGTAAAAGTGAGGAAAAATTCGTGGGTTGAGACAAAGACAGTTTAATAGGTAGAGCAAAAGCTGCGCACATAAGCAAAGCAAAACAAGGAATTCATGCCCTGCTTCCCATGGGCAGGCGGGTGTTCAGCCGTCCCCAGGAAAGCCGGGCTCCATCACACATAACAGTGACTTGGGAAGACAGATGCCATCACTCCGAATGTCCCCCCCCTTCCTTCTTCTTCCCCGGCTTTATATACTGACATCACGTGGTGTGGGACATCCCTGTGGTCAGTTGGGGTCCGCTGTCCCGGCTGCGTCCCCTCCCAACCCCTTGTGCCCCCCAGCCCATCGCCGGTGGGGAGGGGTGAGGAGCAGAAAAGGCCTTGAGAGCTCAGCAACAACCAAACCCACCAGTGCGCTATCACACTGCTCCCATCCCAAAGCCAAACCGCAGCACCACACCAGCTGCTAGCAAGAGTGTCACCTCCATCCCAGCTGCAATCTCAACAGTACAGAACATACTGATGCAATCCCATCCCTGAAGTTTCGACCAGCATTGCCCATCCCTGCCCAAGCCTTTTCCCTCCAGAGGACGGTCATGTGACAGACGAGGATAAACCTGTTCACAGGGATTATATAAAACATGGCATGGGGCAGCCCTGAATCAGCAGTGTGGGTCTTCACAGGGGCTTCACAGGGACATGCCTGAGGGATATGGTGCCATCCAGAGAGACCTGGACAGGCTGGAGAAATGGGCCTGTGTGAACCTCATGAGGTTCAAAGAGGCCAAGGGCAGCGTCCTGCACCTGGGTCGGGGCAACCCCCGGTGTCAGTACAGGCTGGGGGATGGAGGGACTGAGAGCAGCCCTGCCGAGAAGGACTTGGGGGGTACTGGTGGGTGAAAAGCTCAACATGAGCCGGCAATGTGCGCTCACAGCCCAGAAAGCCACCCACATCCCGGGCTGCATCCCCAGCAGCGTGGCCAGCAGGGCGAGGGAGGGGGTTCTGCCCCTCTGCTCCGCTCTGGGGAGACCCCACCTGCAGTGCTGCCTCCAGCTCTGGGGCCCCCAACATAGGAAAGACATGGACCTGCTGGAGCGGGTCCAGAGGAGGCCACAAAAATGACCCGAGGGCTGGAGCACCTCTGCTGTGAGGACAGGCTGAGAGAGTTGGGGTTGTTCAGCCTGGAGAAGAGAAGACTCCAGGGAGACCTTATAGACCCTTCCAGTACCTAAAGGGCCTTATAAGAAAGATGGGGACAGACTTTTAGCTGGGTCAGTTGCAATAGGACAAGGGGTAACGGCTTCAAACTAGAAGTGGGAAGATTTAGACTAGATAGAAGGAAGAAATTCTTTACTGTGAGGGTGGTGAGACACTGGCCCAGGTTGCTCAGAGAGGTGGTTGATACCCCATCCCTGGAGGTGTCCAAGGCCAGGCTGGATGGGGCTTGGAGCAACCTGGGCTGGTGGGAGGTGTCCCTGCCCAGGGCAGGGGGGTTGGAACTAGGTGAACCTTAAAGGTTTCTTCCAACCCAAACCATTCTCTGATTCCCCTGTCCCAAAACACTGCCTCGCTCCTCCTGACAGGATGCAGGGAGCACAGCTTGGGCAACCCTGTGCTAGTGAGGGTACATACACACGCACGCAGCCCGGCCACCTTCACGGGGTGCTGCAGTACCCCGTTCCGCACAGCCACATCACCACCGGCACGAGGGAGGAGCCCTCTGCAGACAATACTGTTCAAGATGCCTTTCCCTAAAAGCTGTTTCCCTGAAGGTTTCCGCTGCCCCGGCACACGCGGCGTGACTCATCCCCGTATTTGCACTTTTTGCAGCTTCCTTTTGCGTTTGCCATACTTTGCTGGAGAAAATGAGATGATTCCTGTTTTGCTGGAAGGCCTTACAATGCCATGGCATGGTGCATTTTGGGAGAATATTCCTATGTCTCCAGCGACTGCTGTTTGGAAATGAAAGTTTCTTGGTACTACAGAGAGACTTTATGAACATTTTCATTTGGTTGGTGGAGTAAAATTTACAGGGAAAATGTAGATGATGAGCATGAGCAAAGCTGACACAAGACCTCTTTATGCTCATTTCAAAGGGCTCTTCAAAAATGAATCAAAATTCAGTGTAAATTTTGTGAAAAAAACCCCAAAAGGTAAGTTTAGGATCAGTTACCTAAAGATCAATGACCCACTTTGCCATGCGCAGCCCGCTCCATTCTCCTGGCGGCCGCACGCCCCGTGCCAGGCTGAGCACACCCTCCCTCGGGGACCGGGATGCAGGCGAGCATCCCAAACCGGCTCCTGCTGCAGCTGGAGAGCGGCAGCGCGATGCTCCCCGCCGGCACACCAACTGGAAAACGTGAGCTGGGGAGTTCCCGGCACTGAACGGCAAGTCTTCCTTTGCTCAGCTCGTGTGGCCGCCTCTGCTGAAGTTACCGTCACTAGAGCCTGTTCATTTTATGGTTTTGTGCAGTTTGGGGTTCCAGATGGGATGGAAAAGAAGCAAAACCAGAGCAGCACGGTAGCGAGGAATTACATTTACGGCAAGTCCATATTTATTCACGGAAATCTGATTAACTGGCTTCCAAATAGTTTCACTTAAATCTGTTAAGTTTCCATCTGAATAAGGTCTTTACAAGCAGACAGATGACACTAAATCAAGTTCGCTCCGGGAACAAGTTACCCCATCCCACAGATCCGCTCCGACTGTCTGCAGCAAATGCTAATTCGAGGTAAAGTAGCCTTGATGAAAGGGGAAAAAAGGGAATTAGCTAAAGGAGCATCTGTCCCAGCGGGTCAGAGGGATGATATTTTTATTTAGATGCTTTAATTAACCAAACACGATCGCCTTGTGTAAGCAGCTTCTCGCTGCTCCAGGGGATGGAAGGTGTTGAGGCGCAGGATGGCCGTATCCCCGGCCGCTTCGTTAGGGTCGTTACCCCTCTTGCTCTCTGCGCACGTCAACAGTGTAAACCAGCCGAGCTAAAGGAATGTCCCAGCTGGGTCACCCCAGGTAAAGCCCACAGGATGTGCAGTGACTTCCCTTCCCTCGGCAGCAGCTTAAGCAGCCCCAGCGCCCGGCCGGGAGCCGGTACCCGTGGCCAGATGCATGCTGTCCATCAGTGGTGGTGGCTGGCGCCCTCTAAACAGAAGTCCTTTTTTTTTTTCCCCCCTCTGTGCTAAATGACGTGCGCGCGGCGCTGGGCAGCTCGATTGCCTTACAAAGGAAAGCCTGGGCTCAGCGGGGGTGCAGCTGCCTGGTTTATTTTTGTCATCCTTTGGATGTTTCTTCATGTGCTGACTTCAAGGAAGTTGTTACGGAGATAGGCTTCAGTTTTAAAAAGCGGTCTGAAGCTGCCCAACCCCAGCTGATTGCCTCCAGTGGACGGGGGGGAGGCTGTCAGGGATGGGGTTGGGCTCCGAAGCCCAGAATCATAGAATCATAGAATGGCTTAGGTTGGAAGCGACCTTAAAGATCACCCAGTTCCAACCCCCTGCCATGGGCAGGGACACCTCCCACCAGCCCAGGTTGCTCCAAGCCCCATCCAGCCTGGCCTTGGACACCTCCAGGGATGGGGCAGCCACAGCTGCTCTGGGCAACCTGGGCTCACCACCCACCTCAATTTCTTCCTGATGTTTGATTTAAATCTGCCCTTTTCCAGTTTGAAGCCATTCCCCCTTGTCCTATCACTATATGCCCTTGTAAAAAGTCCTTCCTCAGCTCTCCTGTAGACCCTTTAGGTACTGGAAGGCCGCAATAAGGTCTCCCCAGAGCTTTCCCTTCTCCAGGCTGAACAACCCCAACTCTCTCAGCCTGTCCTCACAGCAGAGGGGCTCCGGACCTCTGATCATCCTCATGGCCCTCCTCTGGACCCGCTCCAGCAGGTCCATGTTCTTCTTATGTTGGGGGCTCCAGAGCTGGAGGCAGTACTCCAGGTGGGGTCTCACCGAGGGTGGAGTAGAGGAGCAGAATTCCCTCCCTCGCCCTGCTGGCCACCCTCCTTCTGATGCAGCCCAGGATACGGTTGGCCTTCTGGGATGCGATCGCACATTGCTGGCTCATGTTGAGCTTCTCATCAATCAGCACCCCCAGGTCCTTCTCCTCAGGGCTGCTCTCCACCCATTCCCCACTGAGCCTGTATTTGTGCTTGGTTTGTGCTCCAGAAGTGGACCTGGAGACTGTTGGAGATCAAGGATGGAGGAAAGTGGGGTTGAGGGTTTCTAGAGGAGTGCTACTGTGGGGTCTGGGGAAGGACATCCCGCTCAGCACCCCCTCTGCTTTTTTGGATGGCTTTGGTTGCTCTGGAGACCGTGGCTTGTCCCTTAGAGCTGCAACAGCTCCCATGGTATATCCCTAAAGCCTGTGCTAAGTAACCGCCCAAGCTCCTCATTAGGACAGAGCTAGTTAGCAATGCTCTCCTCCAGGACCGCTCCCCACAGCAGCTCAGATGCTGCTGCCTGGGGTACCTCTGCATCAGGAGCGCAGGGCCTCTATGGCCGTACCCCGATGGCCACAGGGCTCAGGGCTGGTGGGGAACCGCTGTAGCTCACAAGCCAGTTGCATTTTGCCCAGACACCTCTCCCAGTGCCAAACCAACTGTGTTTGGCCAAAGCCTGGGTCTGCTCTCCAAATGCTGTGTCTTGGTTTGAAAAGAACGGGGATCCTCTTTCTTGGCAGGGTAAAAATCTGTGCCCGGTTTATGCCCAGAATTTTATCTGCGTGATAGAATTTATCTGCACTGGCTGAGGCCAGTTATTCTGGACTATTGGCAGAAACCAAGCTGGTGAAGACCTTACTCTTAGGAGTGTCCTCTGGCCTTCAACTTGGTCTGAAGGTCATTCACATGCCCCGTATTCTAGCAGCAGCCCCTTTCACAAAGTTAAGCGTCATTCGTTCGGTCAGTCCTGTCCTTCATCTGACAGTCTGCACGTCTCTTCACGCATCAGAAAATTACCAGGAGGTGTTTTTTTGCCGCAGTGCTGCCCTTAAAACTCACACCTGATAATTTCTCCACCGGGAACTCCACACCGTACATCATAGCTGCTTTCCAGGATCCAGGGCAGAGCCCGACCCACCTTGATTCCAAGCTGCTTACCTTCATGCTTACAAATAAAACAGTATAAATCATTTATAGACTTTTTTTAAAATTAAAGACCATTCCTCTCTGGCCCCATTTCTATTTGAAATGCTGCTAACCTGAGTGTCTCCTGCAAACACGGGTGCATTTACTATCAGACGGGCAGCACTGCCCGAGAGCATCAGGCTCAGCTCCATCTTGGTCACAACTTTGGGCAGCAGTTTTGGGGAAGTCTGACCATACCTTCCACAGGGACTGCCCTCTCACTCCGTTTTTTGTCTGTCTCTGGTAGGTGTTTCTGCACTGCTTGGAGCAAAACTCTGTTTTCTCGTTGCTTCCCCTATGCTGAGTAAATATGCGCTGAGTGCCGTGGCATTGTTCTTTGGGTTTGGATGGTTTCCAGCTGATTAATTATTTCAGCCACACGGTAGTTTTTACAACAGGAGACCGGGGATGTGCGTCAGTTCGCTGGCCTGACTGGACCAGTATCCTGTCTCCAGCCATGACTCGGAACAGGTATTTTGGAAAAGATTATTGGAGCCAGAGAAAGTCGAGAGTGATTTTTTTTTTTTTCCTTGGTAAATCCTCCCAGCATTTACTAATCAGCAATTTGGAGAGTTCATGGGCTAGAGGTTGCATCTGAATGACCATATTTAATAGTTGTGATGGACACGCCTTGCACAAATTTGTCTAATTCCTTTTTGACCCTATTGATGCCTTTAGCCACTCCAATATCCCCTGGCAACCTCTATCCAGCTACACGTTATGTGAAAAAGTACTGCTCTTCAGCTGCTTCAGAGCAATTGCCTGATAACTTAACCATAAAAAAGCATTCTGATTTCAGCAGACATGCAGGCCGGGAAAGTGAAAATGTGCCGTGTGTGCTCAGACTTCCCTGAACCCTGTGCATGGTTTGAGCACACGTTAAATCTCAGTTACCTGGATAAACGCATTAGCAAGTGAGAGTCTTCAGTGACACTCTCTGGGCACATGTAACTCGTCCCACCTCTGCGGGATCCCAGCTGAAACCTACAAAAACTAGTTTTATCGGGTCACTGGGGCACCAAATGGAGACAGATGGTTGCAGGAGAGCAACTGTTTGTCGGTGGGTGCTCCCGGGTGAAAGGCAGCGGGGTGGGTGTGCAGGAGCCCCTCAGCACTGTGGCGGTGATGGCTTCCAGATTGCATCCAGCTTTGGAGTCCTCAGCACAAGAAGGATATGGACCTCGTGGAGCGGGTCCAGAGGAGGGCCATGAAGATGATCAGAGGGCTGGAGCACCTCTGCTGTGAGGACAGGCTGAGAGAGTTGGGGTTGTTCAGCCTGGAGAAGAGAAGGCTCTGGGGAGACCTTACTGTAGTCCTTTCAGTACTTAAAGGGGGCCTTCAGGAGAGCTGGAGAGGGACTTTTTACAAGGGCATGTAGTGATAGGACGAGGGGGAATGGTTATAAACTCAAAGAACAGAGATTTGGATTAGGTATCAGGAAGAAATTTTTCACTGTGAGGGTGGTGAGCCCCTGGCCCAGGTTGCCCAGAGCAGCTGTGGCTGCCCCATCCCTGGAGGTGTCCAAGGCCAGGCTGGATGGGGCTGGGAGCAACCTGGGCTGGTGGGAGGTGTCCCTGCCCATGGCAGGGGGGTTGGAACTGGGTGATCTTCAAGGTCCCTTCCAACCTAAACCATTCTCTGATTCCCTGGGCACCAACCTGAACCAGGGATGACCTTTGCTTAAGGGTCCTGTGGTGTGTACTGGTGCAGCGTAACCGTACTGAGGGGCTAAAAAGAGCGGGTAGCTAATCGGCGCTGCACTAAGTGCATGGGAACTTGTATGAAAGGTGGGTTGGAAGAAGTGCTGCCGATGCTGGAGGTCTGCTGGCATGAGTGGTGCTTTCAAGCATCAGTGGCTCAGCATGAGCAGGGGCATCACCGGTCCCCACTGCCTATGAAAATGCTCTGGGGCTGCCTGCCAGACCTCAGGGGTATGGCACCCCCAAAGAGGCAGCATATGCAAATATCTCGCACATCTGTATTTCTGAGCATGTAAAGAAGAAAGCCCATCGTGTTCAATGAGCAAACCTATTTTTGAGAGTTTTTTAAAAGCTCTTCCTTCATGCTGTTGTCTGGTTTTCACTGAAAAGTGTTACTTTCTTTCAAAGAGGAAGCAGGTGCTCAAAAAGGATTTGTTTTTGCAGAGGGGGGAAACTGCAGGACGCATGGCCTTAGCTCAGCCCCACTTTGCCTGGTTCAGAAACCCCTTCTCTCAGCGGAGCTGCTTGCGCTGAGAATCCGTCATGGTTTACCCCCAGCCGGCAACTAGGACCACACAGCCGCTCGCTCACCCCCCTAAGTTTGGATGGGGGAGAGAATCGGAAGAGTAAAAGTGAGGAAAAATTCGTGGATAGAGACAAAGACAGTTTAATAGGTAGAGCAAAAGCTGCGCACATAAGCAAAGCAAAACAAGGGATTCATGCCCTGCTTCCCATGGGCAGGGAGATGTTCAGCCATCCCCAGGAAAGCCGGGCTCCGTCACGTGTAATGGTGACTTGGGAAGACAGATGCCATCACTCTGAATGTCCCCGCCTTCCTTCTTCTTCCCCAGCTTTATTTACTGACATCATGTGGTGTGGGACATCCCTTTGGTCAGTTGGGGTCCGCTGTCCCGGCTGCGTCCCCTCCCAACCCCTTGTGCCCCCCAGCCCATCTCTGGTGGGGAGGGTGAGGAGCAGAAAAGGCCTTGAGAGCTCAGCAACAACCAAACCCACCAGTGCGCTATCACACTGCTCCCATCCCAAAGCCAAACCGCAGCACCACACCAGCTGCTAGCAAGAGTGTCACCTCCATCCCAGCTGAAACCATGCCAGCATCCCTCCAAAGCCCAGCCTGTGGGTGATGGGCTGCAGCCAACCTTGCCTTCCTGGGGAGATCCAGGGTGCACACACACACACACAGAGGCTGTCCCCACAGTGTGAAGGGCAGCAAGCTATCTTTACTTTTTCTATCTGATAAAAAGCAGAGATAAAAGGCAAGTTTCTAAGGTGACAAAACAGAGCTGAAAACAAGCGTCGCTGTCGGTCAGGGGCCATATACAGTACTCTGTACCTCTGGGAGTCTTGCAAACTTCAGCTACAAAGCCTAGAGATGAAAGGGAAGGGAAGGGGGAGGAGAGAAAGGTGATACTGACTGTTTCTCCTTCCTTCTCTCTGTCTGCAACCTTCTTCTACCCTTTCTTTCCAACTCGGATGAAAGTGGCTGCCAGGCTGAATTGTTTTTGAGCAGTATTTATGAGCTGGACAAGCAGCTGGCATGGTTGCTTCTCCAGAAACCAAGCCGAAACCAGGATTTTTTTTCCCCCTAATTCACAGGCTTTTCAAAGAAATAAACACAGGTCATCAGTTTTAACAAGGCATTTATTTTATCTCATTGCTTCACCAATACTTTGACCATTTCGTAGCAGCTGTGGATGAAACGCTGTTTCACAGAATCACAGAATCTCCTAGATTGGAAAAGACCTGTAAGATCATCTAGTCCAATCATTACCCTAACACTGACAGCCCACCACTAAACCGTGTCCCTGAGCACTATATCTACACGACCCTTAAACACCTCCAGGGATGGGCACTCCACCACGGCCCTGGGTAATGCATTCCAATGCCTGATGGCCCTTTCAGTAAAGAAATTCTTCCTAATATGCAATCTAAACTTCCCTTGGTGCAACTCGAAGCCATTTCCTCTTGTTGTATCACCTGTTGCTTGACAGAACAGGTGAACTCCCACCTCTCTGCAACCTCCTTTCAGGGAGCTGTAGAGAGCAATAAGGTCTCCCCTGAGCCTCCTTTTCCCCAGGCTGAACACCCCCAGTTCCCTCAGCCGCTCCTCATCAGACTGTGCTCCACACCCCTCACCAGCTTCGCTGCCCTTCTTTGGACACCCTCCAGCACCTCAATGTCTTTCTTGTGGTGAGGGGCCCAAAACTGAACACAGTACTTGAGGCGGGCCCTCACCAGAGCTGAGTACAGGGGGACAATCACTGCCCTGGCCCCGCTGGCCACACTATTCCTGGTACAGGCCAGGATGCTGTTGGCCTCCTTGGCCACCTGGGCACACTGCTGGCTCATGTTCAGCCGGTTGTCAATCAACACCCCCAGGTCCCTCTCTGCTGGGCAGCTTTCCAGCCACTCCTCCCCAAGCCTGTAGTGTTGGCAGGGGTGGTTGTGGCCAAAGTGTAAGACTGGCATTTGGTTTTATGGAAACACATGCAGTTCACTACACAGGACTTACAAAGCTGGGGAAAGTTCCTGCTAGGCACCCTCACTTTCCTTCTCCGACAGCAGTTTCCATGCGTGCCGAGCCAGGGTGGATGTCCCACACGTGGCCATGATGTCTATGCCCAGACCGATGCTCCGTGGGACCTTGGGGACCGTCAGCGAGAGGGAGCAGGTGAGGGACAGATGGCTGTCCTGTGACAAGTGACCCTGCGGGCTCAGCCAGCACAGAGTTGAAGAGCAGGGGTCTGCTCCTTCTTGACACCCCACATGAGACCCCCTGTCCCCTACATAAAGCCAGGGGAGATCCGAGCTGCGTGTCGTGCTGGGGTTGGGGTCTCTGTACTCTGAGCTAGCCCCTCGTTTCTGCTTTGCTGTGCCATGAACCCAGAGCTTGTCAGCATTATGCTGAGACCCGAACTGATTTGTTCTTTCTAGCTGCAGTGAGGCAATTTCCAAACGCAACAGAACGTGATATATGATACATACATCAGATGTCATCCCCACTTCACCAGGACAGTGCTAAGACAGGAGTCGGGCACGCAGCGGTCCCTCATCCCCATTAAACGTGCAATCAGCTGTTTGTACGCCCGGCTCACCTATCTGAGGGAGAAGCGTGCATTTAATTTGTGCTTCAGGAGTGGGTAACTGCACCCCGTGAGGGCTTATGGCTTCCCTTAAACCCTGTGCAATGAACAGTCAGCCAAATTCTTGGGCCGCTTGCTTGTTCGTGCCGGTACAGCTCACTCCATGCACGGGCAGGAGATGCTCTAACACGCCGAAATTTTGGTCTGCAAAACCTGCACGTTGCCCGGGCCTTCAGCAGAAGGCGACCCACCTGCGCTGTTTCGGTGCGTAACGCGCGCAGATTTTTCTCTTCAAAAATTGTGTTAGCAGTTTGTGGCGGCCGCCTCTGTCCCCCCGCCGGTGGGCGGTGTTGCTCGAGGCGGGGGCTGCCGGGGGCACGGGCGAGGGAACGGGCAGCACGCTGGGCTCTGCACGGCCCCGCGACACGGAAGGGAGAAAAGAAAAGAAACGGGAACTTCTTTTTGGAATGGTATCATCCCAAAACCGAGAGAAGAAGCGAAATTTAAATAAAAAGGACTGTTTTTAGTAAAGGGGGGGTGAAATTGCTAACCTTGCAGCGAGCAGTTCCCGTGCTGCGGGCCTTGGAGGAATGGCTGGATTCAGCGCAGCAGTTTCAACTCCTTATTTCCAGTCACTAATCTGTATTAAATATCAGCTGGTGTTATAAGAAACATTCCCCCGGTATCTTCCCACGTGCAGGGAAATCTCAGACTGCCTCTGGCGTGAAGTTTAGCCAATGCAAACTGCTTAAGCCTCAGTTTCTGAGTTATGAGGAAAACGTTACATGAAAGAAGGTGCAGCTTTGTACGTCTACTGTGGTTAGTATGACAAGTCACATACGTCTCTTAGCCTAAAAAGAAATGGCACTTTATTTTTCCGTGTCTGCATTAGAGGTTAGAAAAAGAAACCAAAAGAGAAAGAAAGAAAGAAAGAAAGAAAGAAAGAAAGAAAGAAAGAAAGAAAGAAAGAAAGAAAGAAAGAAAGAAAGAAAGAAAGAAAGAAAGAAAGAAAGAAAGAAAGAAAGAAAGAAAGAAAGAAAGAAAAAGAAAGAAAAAGGAAAAAGAATAAATGCCAAGCTTACGGTTGTGAAATCACACTTTGCAACTGAAATTTCCCTCAAAAGCACCTGACACAATAGCAACGTGGGCCTGATTTTCATATGAATAGTTCATATGATTTTCACTTACGAAGGCTGATGGCAGTGCGGGGAGGACTCACACCCAGCTGGGGTTGCTAGAGTGGGTGGGTGGTAGAGACTAAATGGCAAGGCAGGAAGTTTTTGGCAGCAACTGTAATGCAAATCTGGCCTGAAATTCTTGCTAAAGCTCTTGGAAGAGAATCTGCTAGCAGGTACCTGTGGCTTCACAGGTATCGCCTGGTACTCGCCGACTCTGCATCGGTGGGAAAAGGGCCCTGAGGTTTCCTCCGGTTTCATCTCTGCATCACCCAGGTACAGTCAAAACCAATTTTGACCAAAAAAAGGAAACCCTGTTTGCAGATTGCAAAAGGGAAAACATAGGATAAACCCAAGCGTTGTTCTGTAGAGTATATGACTAATCCATAAAAAGATGGGCTGAGTTACAGTTTCTTTACCCAAATAAATAAAACCTGTGACTTGCTCGCCCCCAGCTTCCATAAGGTAAAACTTCAGTGTGATCCAGAGGTCAGAAAGCAGTGTCTCCTCAAAGAAACGCAGGACAAAGCATTTCTTAAAATATCAGTGAAAAGTATTGTGCTGGGCATTTGATAAGCTTCCTATCCTCAGGATGATATTCGCATCTGTTGCTCTGGGAATAAGAGAACATTTCATATTCCTTGGACAAAACTAGGCTAAGATGGAATTACAGCTGGGAGCAGATTAATAAACTCTGAGTAAAACATATTACGGGACCGTAGCAATTATCTATCAAAACCAAGCATGCTAAAACTCCGCAAAGATCAGACTTGCAGGTAAATATAAATGGAAATGTGAACACAGGGAGACACGGGTCAAGCGTGGCAGGGGTGATGGTGCCTCTGTGAGTGCAATGGCAACCCTAAAGACTGTAAGGAGGCCCATGATCTTCCCAGCCAAATCCTTCCAAAAATGATTACCCTGCAGTCAAAAGTGCCACAGAATGAAGAGTACGAGAAAAAATTTGAAATCTCATGCATTCGATATTAGGCTTGCTAAATGCAAGGTGATGGTGACGTGTCCAGGATGATATTTCAGTGAAATAAAAAATAGATCTACTTCCCCGTTCTTGAACTAGAAGTCATTTGTGAAAAGATGCAATTTAGAACTGAGTAAAAAATCATCAACCAAAAAGTGCAAAGATTGAGGTTGGTTTAAATAGATATATATAAACACACATATTTTTACAAATTCAAATTATATAAATATACATTCAAATTTTCTTCATGTTTAAATGAAAGCATATGTGAAAAATGGTGCTAATTTATTTTAATCAGGGCTAGATATTATCCTGGAGCTCTTCCTTCTTAGCCGGTATAGACACTAGAGTATGTCCATCCAAATCCTCTGATTTATGATTAGTTCTATATTAAGTAAGGTCAGCTACAGCATCTTTATACAGGAACTAAAACCACTTAAATCGTCTCTCCATTTATGTGGTCCAATGTAAAAAAAAGAAACTGAAAACCGGAGCAAACCTTTAAAATTAGCTACCCACTACTGAAAGGGGAATTAAGCCATAATTGCCAAGCTGCCTATTAAAAAAAGTGCTACTATTGAACTAAAGCATTTTATATGCCTTCCACCAAACTTCATCCCAGTCCACCAAATCACTTCAGCACATTCTTGGATTGATAGAAATTCTCGTGTTGAGCATTACATATGTACCTTTGTGCTTGGAAGGATATTGGCTTATTAGAACAAGCACCACTATGACAAGTGGGCCGGTGCTGGTGGCACTGGTGTTAATGAACGAGCACTGCAGGACTCGGAGGCTGCTGGTTCAGATGAGGACATCACACGCTGTTCCTTCCTGGAGACGGTTGTAAGTTTAATACCCTCCCACACATTGTATTTTATCATACGCTGCGAAAGGTTCCTGTACAACTTGTTCTAAAATCTGAGTTACCCCCTATATACCGAATTAAGGATTGGAATACATACGAAACCAACTCGTTAGCTATATTTGCATTATACTGAGTATGTAGCAAACGGGGGAAGAAAATACAGGATTTGCTGTGTAATACAACTCTGGAAATGTCATAATTAGCAGGACTAATTGACCTTGCATAAGAGAAGATTATCTCCAGGACTCTAACTGGAAATGCACTTGCTCGTATTCGGATGTTCTGTCTGACTGGACAAGTGATCCTTTTGCAGTACAAACTGGGTTTGTGTGGCCAATAATGATACCGGTATAGGGCTGTCACAATAAATCTCAGTCCTGGCCGCAGCCCCCTCGGAGGGGAACCGCACCGATGTGCCTGGAGGACTACCTGGGGGTCCAGACATGCTGCGTGAGAGGCTCTACCTCCCCGTACCCTATGTAACACCGCACGTAACTGTCTGGCAGAGCAAGACGCAATCTTGCAGGCCATGGTTGCATTGTAAATGAATTCTCTGATCACTATCGCAATTAATTCTTTAAATTTGACAAGGACAGGGATCCCACCTCCTGCTGTATTTCTGAGCATGGTGATGAGTTACCAAACCCTTTCTGTTGCTCAATGTAATGAAAGCAGCAGCGGTGGGGAAACAACATGAAGAAGGGGGAAATCTAACTTCGGAGGCTGCCGTTATGGATGAGCACAAACTGCTTGCCTGTGGGTGACGGGTTTTACAAGAAGCATTTAAAAAAAACCCAACAACGAGGTGGTTCTGTGGCATTCCAGCCTCCGTCATGGATTTCTTCTTCCCATGGAAATAATTGGTGATGCCTTGAATTCAGTGCCGTGCTTCAGTTTGCAGAGGGTAAGGCTGATACCCCTTGCAGAGCGTAGCTTTCTGAGCATGGCTAGATCGATCAGGTAGCCGGGTCTCAGCAAGTGTAACCACGCATGGTGCCATGGCACAGCAAAGCAGATGGCCCAAATTAAAATAAAGTGCTTCATCCCGATATAGAAGTGACGGGCTGAGGCTGGACAAGAGTAACTCACGGTTTTTCTTTCATCCCTTTCTGGTGAGGAAGAGCTTCCTTTCCCACGCAGCCCTACCTTCTTTCACCCCATCTGCTTAAAGAGAAACTAAACCAAACTAAAACAAATAAAAAAACCACCCCAAGCGTGAACAAAAAAAAGATTGGGAAGGTGCAACACAGCTGAAAGACACCGGTTTAGCCACTGTTGCTAGATGGCTCAGGAAAGCGTGCCGCTTATACAGCTCTGTGTGCTGTTAGAGCTCTTCGCTTTATGGCATCAGGCCATGAAGATGTGTTCAAACCTTAAACTAGAAGCTAATGGCTCTTCTGCCTTGCGTAGCTGATGCCACCGTGGAGAAGAGGATGGCTCCGGGTGGAAACATGCTCCAGAAACCACTGAGGGCACTAAGTCAGGCCTTTTGCTCCCAACGCCTGCTCCCTAGGCAAAGGCCAGAGTGGAGAGGACGGGCACCACCTGGCTGCTCCACAGCCAGCCACAGATCCCTTTCCTTGCATAAAGTTTCTAGCTGTCCGCTATCGTTTGTCCATAACTTGGTCTTTCTCTGCAAAAATGTAGCCACGACCAGAGTAGAGCTAAATCACAGAATCACAGAATGGTCAGGGTTGGAAGGGATCTCTGGAGATCATCCAGTCCAACCCCCCCCTGCCACAGCAGGGACACCTACAGCAGTTGCACAGGACGGCGTCCAGGCAGGTTTTGAATGTCTCCAGTGTGGGAGACTCCACAACTTCTCTGGGCAGCCTGTGCCACTGCTCTGCCACCCTCAAAGTAAAGTTCCTCCTCATGTTAAGATGGAACTTCCTATGCTCAAGTTTGTGCCCGTTACCTCTTGTCCTATCACTGGGCACCACTGAAAAAAGACTGTTCCCATCACCCTGGCACCCTCCCTTTAAGTATTTGTAAGTATTGATAAGAACCCCCCTCAGTCTTCTTTTCTCTAGACTAAAAAGACCATGGTAACATGTCCCCCACGTCCTCCTCTGTCTTTCTAGTGGGGTCCACACTCATAAGCCTGCGTAAGACCTTGCCTGACCCCTTCCCTTAGCTTCCCAAGCATGCTGTAGCTTCATCTTTTTACAAATTTATAAAGCTTCATATTAAAAAACAGCTATAAATTTTGCCCTTACGGATCTCATGGGAAGACTGACCCCAAATCTCTTGTGTTTAATATTTTTTGATGTCTAGACCCAGCCTAGCATGGGTTGGTTACCAACAGCAATCCCACCTACTTCATACCTAAGGAGCTGGAAGCACTATCCACCTCCCCCGGCTCCAGTTCTGCCTGCTGACTGTGGAACAACCTCTCCCCCCCTACGCAGGGATTTCTTTAGAGCCAACCCTGTAAATAAACCTGCTTTGAGGTGGGAGATTCACGTCATTTTCAGGTCAGACTGAAAAAACACTTCTAGTAGCAATGAAAAAAAACAACAACTTTCCTTTCATTTCAGCTGAAGTTTAAAAGAGATCTCATCCAAGTTGTTCTTGTAAAGAAAAACTTCTAACTCCCTCTCTCAAGGGGTTTGATGGGGTTTTTACGTCTTCTTCTGACCTGCAGGGATTTTTCCCCCGTGTAGACGTAACACATGGTGTCCCTGGGGCAGGTAAGCAGTGTTGCTTTGCTGGCTGGCTCTCGGGCTTCGCTTCAGCTCACTTCTTAGAAAGCACAAACCACGCTGAAAAGCTTGCTGAAAGTCACTGCCTGCCTTAGAAAGCTAAAAAAAAAAGGTGCTGTGAAAGTCTGAGTGTTAGCACAGCACCGTGAAAGCTGGGAGGTGATGGAGCTGCCCCGCAGCCCCGGGAGGTGGCAGGGGGTGGCAGGGCACCCCCATCTCCCCCCTCCGGCCTCCCGCGGCTTCGCTGTGAGCGATCAGTAAGTAGCCGCTGTGGGGCTTCTCCCACTGGGCATCCACGGGAGCACTTCCACTCCCCTCTCCACAACAAATCGTTTTTTTCCGTTTCAGGCTGTGATGCTCGGCTTTCGCAGAAAACCCGAGTTGTCAGCCCATAGTCCGAGGACTTCTAACGCTAACCTGGTAGGCTGTGTAAGACCGCTCTTACAACGTGTGTCCTCAAGGGAAACTAATCTTCAAGCACTTATTTTCGCCATGTGAGTGTGAGACTGCCCGATGATCCGTTGACACACACCAAAACGGGTGTACAGTCAGAACTGCAGTTTGCATCAGACGTTGGCTTGAATCAGGCGGTTTAATGAGCACAACTGGCAGACACAGCCTGTTCTCTGTACCTTCCGTATTCACCCGCACGTAAAGGTTTGCAGATGGTTTATGAGATGCTTACAGCCCGCGCCCTGACAGCTGCAAGGTGTTCAGGTTGTTTATAGAGATCGGGAGAGAACAAGCTCAACCCTGGCCCCTTCCTCACCTACACGCGGAGCTATATCTGGAGCAAAGCGTCTGATGTTTGCACTGAACCTTGTCAACCTCACTTCCACTTGCAGAGCTGAAGACAGGAGGAAACAAAAGCAGAAGACTGCAGGACCTGAACGCAAGTGCAGACGTTCACTTGAGACTTCTTGCAGCGCCCTGCTTTAACCTTTTCATCATTATTCTGATCCATATTTTTAATATGATCTCACTGGGGAGAAAAGGTGCTTCATGAGAAGATCTACAGCTGCGCATCCAGAACAGATACATCAAAGTCTCTTGTAACCTCCACATGACAGGAAAACCCTTTGCCCTGCCAACACATCCCACCAGCCCTTCTCGGGCTTGTCATCACTCAGCAAATTTTGGTGTTCAGACATGCTGCTGACAGCATTGTGTGAGCTGCTTAAACAGGAGAATCTGTGCTCTGGCTGATGCCAGTGAATCATGATGAAATTTTCTGGGAAAAGGTTTTCACCAAGGTTAGCCAACAGAGCTGTAAAGTGACCTACCTCAGAGAAAAATGCCACGTATCATGCAGGAAAGGGGGAAAAGTCTTGGCTAAGTGAGGGAAGGCTTAAGAATCAACATTTCCTTCTGAGGGAAGGGATAACCATCATTTGGGCTTTTGTTTGCTGTCAAATAAATTAGACGTAACAGTAAATAGCATTTATAGAGACTTCTGCCTGGCCCTACAACAGCTATGAAACCCAAGACCATCAGAAAAGCTAAATCTGGAGCTTCTGCTTGGTGTTGGGACTGCTCCAAGCTGCTGTCTCTGATGGGTCAGCCTTGCCTTGCCACAAAGTGAGACGAAAGCTGACTCTGCATTGTGACAGTCCGCGTGGTTGGGGAGCTTCATCTACAGCTGAGAAGATCACCCAGCTGACTGAGGTAAGAGCAGTGACCTCTGAGGGCTTGTGTTTCATCCTCCCAGAAAAGGTGCTTCAGGCACCAGGGGCCTGATAACAGGCTGTGTTGCTCTGGGTGTGAAGAAGGTCCCTTGCCACGTAATGGGAGATATGACTAGGCAGAGGGCCTGGGGAGAATTATCTCTCTTAGATTAAAGGAAAACATGTGATTTTTCTGATTTCCAGGAATTAGTGGTGAATGGTAAGATCAGCTGGCTTGATTTTTGTGAACATTATATTATTAACATCTGGGAAGAGCAAAATGTGATTGAAGATCTATCAAAAGAGCTGCTTGCTCAGGATTTTGTAATGGGCACAGCTTCTCTTGGGACTCTGAAAATAAAATAAAGATCAAATGCAACAAACCAGGACCTCAGCTGAGTCCGGAGCAACTGAAAGGTCCACCTGGATTATTTGGGCCACAGAAGTCAGGATTGATTTCAGGGTGCTTCTTGGCTGATGCCATGGAGTGTTACAATTAAGAGACCACAAAGCACAATACCACTATCCAAACAAGTGATCATGCTGCAGAGATCAGCAATGGCACAAAAGGCAATGAAAAAGTTTTGCATTAGTGGATTGTTAACTCAAAACAAGAGCAAGCCCTGGATTCTGGGAAGAAGAGAACTCGAGGGGAGGGGAGGGGAGGGGAGGGGAGGGAAGAGAGGAGAGGAGAGGAGAGGAGAGGAGAGGAGAGGAGAGGAGAGGAGAGGAGAGGAGAGGAGAGGAGAGGAGAGGAGAGGAGAGGAGAGGAGAGGAGAGGAGAGGAGAGGAGAGGAGAGGAGAGGAGAGGAGAGGAGAAGAGAAGAGAAGAGAAGAGAAGAGAAGAGAAGAGAAGAGAAGAGAAGAGAAGAGAAGAGAAGAGAAGAGAAGAGAAGAGAAGAGAAGAGAAGAGAAGAGAAGAGAAGAGAAGAGAAGAGAAGAGAAGAGAAGAGAAGAGAAGAGAAGAGAAGAGAAGAGAAGAGAAGAGAAGAAGAGGTCTAAAACCTCACCCACGAAAATCCTATGTACTTGTTCCAAGTTAAAAGCATAAGAAAGGTGCAGTCACTAGAGGCACAAAGATCAACGCATTAATCTAGATGTTCTTTGACCTGAGAGGAGTCCTGAAACTTCAGATGCACAAGGCTCCTGTTTCTGTGTCATAGTGGATATAGCTATGAACCATGAACATTTTGTTCACTTTGGCATTGAGCAGATGGCAAGAAACTGGAAGGGATTCAAACAACCGTAGACATGATTTAAGAGACACTGGAAGAACTGGCTTGAGAAACAAGCAAATAATGTAAAACTAGGGATGGGAAATGTGCTAGAGCTATTTAGAGAGTATAAAGCCACCAAGAGAGGGGAACTATTTAGTTTTACAAAACAGAATATAAACAAAATGAACGTACCATGAGTAACCAAGGGCTCTGGAAAATTAATGCTAGCTGGTGTCTCTGCACTGATTTTAGTTCCCAGTCCTTTTTCCTTGCACCTCCGCTACAACTGGGGCAGCAGCAAGGCAGTCACTGCGGCCTCCCCTCGACCGGCACCCCGCTGCAGGGCAGATTTAAATCCTCCCTGCTGCCAGGCTAAAAGTGCACCCCAAACTGTGTGCTTCGGTGGCAGGTGCAGGTCTGGTCCCATTGCTCCTGCCCCAATATCCCCAGCAGCACAGGAATGAAAAGGCAACAGTGAGTGGCAATTGCCACAGTTACCCCAGCAAGAATTTCTTGTGGCTATGGGTATCCCCCAGCAGCAGCTTCTCTGCTGGGGACCTCAATAAATCTGTATGGAGGTCATGTATCAGGAACAAGCACCTTGCTCATGTGGATGTCCCACACCAGAAACCCTCTATTCATAGAATCATAGAATCCTTGTGATTGGAAGAGACCTTTAAGATCATCAAGTCCAACTGTTAACCTAACACTGCCAAACCCACCACTAAACCATGTCCCTCACCACCACGTCTACCCATCTTTTAAATATCTCCAGGGATGGTGACTCTACCACTTCCCTGGGCAGCCTGTTCCAATGCTTGACAACCCTTTCAGTAAAGAATTTTTTCCTAATATCCAATCTAAACCTCCCCTGGTGCAACTTAAGGCCGTTTCCTCTTATCCTATCACTTGTTACTTGGGAGCAGACACCGACCCCCACCTGGCTACACCCTCCTTTCAGGGAGCTGTAGAGAGCGATAAGGTCTCCCCTCAGCCTCCTTTTCTCCAGGCTGAACACCCCCAGGTCCCTCAGCCGCTCCTCATCAGACTGTGCTCCAGACCCCTCACCAGCTTCGCTGCCCTTCTCTGGACACACTCCAGCGCCTCAATGTCCTTCTTTCAGTGAGGGGCCCCAAACTGAACACAGTACTCGAGCTGGGGCCTCACCAGTGCCGAGTACAGGGGGACGATCACTGCCCTGGTCCTGCTGGCAACACTATTGCTGGTACAGCCGGCACCAGCACGTACTGTACCCAACTTCCATTGCTCCTCACGGCTGCCTGGCCAGCAGCTGCTGGGCATCACTTCCCTCTTTGGCTGTTACCTGCAGCGTGCTGACAGACTGTGTGAGCCCCAACAGCTCCAACTGATCTCTCCCACTCCTTCCAACCCCTGTGCACAGCAGGAGAGAGGACCAGTAGGAAGGGTGGGCTGCCTCTGGGGGGAAGCTCACTCCTCCCTGAATTGCTGGGTGCCAGCTTTTGCTCCTCGCATTTATGGCCTGCATGTGTGTGAAGAGCTGGCAGCATGCTGAGCACCCTTGCAGCCCCACTCCCCCCCCCTTTTTAATACTCATCATAGAATCACAGAAACATAGAATTGTTTAGGTTGGAAAGGACCTTAATGATCACCTAGTTCCAACCCCCTGCCCTGGGCAGGGACACCTCCCACCAGCCCAGGTTGCTCAGAGCCCCATCCAGCCTGGCCTTGGACACCTCCAGGGATGGGGCAGCCACAGCTGCTCTGGGCAACCTGGGCCAGGGGCTCACCACCCTCAGAGTGAAAAATTTCTTCCTGATATCTAATCTAAATCTACCTTCTTCCAGTTTGAAGCCATTCCCCCTTGTCCTATCACTACATGCCCTTGTAAAAAGTCCCTCCCCATCTTTCCTGCACATCCCCTTTAGGTACTGGAAGGGGCTATAAGGTCTCCCCGGAGCCTTCCCTTCTCCAGGCTGAACAACCCCAACTCTCTCAGCCTGTCCTCACAGCAGAGGTGCTCCAGCCCTTGGAGCATCTTCATGGCCCTCCTCTGGACCCTTGCCAACAGGTCCATGTATTTGCTATGTTGGGGGCTCCAGAGCTGAACACTGTACTGCAGGTGGGGTTTCCCCAGAGTAGAGGGGCAGAATCACCGTCCCCCTTTCCACAGCAGGCAGAAAGGTGCAGACACTCACACGGAACCCATGCAAAATATTTTACTGCATTCACACGGGAGCTTTTCTGTGATGTGGGTCCCGCTCACAGCTGGCAGCAGTTTGCGGGATGCTCACGCCTGCCACTGAGCAGCGAGATGCTGGGTGGGATGCCCACCTACGCACTCATGCACCCGTGCACTCCCACATCCATGCACTCATGCACCAGTGCGCCCGTGCACCTGCACACCCACGTACCCACGCACCCCTGCACCCATGCATCCGTGCATCCCTGCACCGGAGAAGCCGCAGCAGCCCTCGCCATCGCTGCGGCAGGGCTGTTTGCTGCCTCCCCTTTAGTGGCCATGGCAACTCTCATTGTGTCATGAAGTGCTGCCAGGATCTGGGCCAGGAGCAGAGCTTCGTAAAGGAAAGAAAAAAGAAAAATAAGGGGGGGGGGGGGAAATAAAAAAGACAAAACAAACCGGGGAAAGGCATGACGTCAAGCCATTGAAATCCTATAACCCCTCCCGCCTGGTGTCACACGCACTTTTCAGCGCTGGCCCCCCGCAATCCAGCCTCGGCACGGCTGACCTCGGTCCCCGCAGCCGAGCAGTCACCGCTCGGAGCAGCGCGTGTGCTTGTTTGTGCTGCCGTTCGCTTTCTCGCCCGTGGTAAACAAGAACAAACTGTATCCACTGCTCATGTAGCTGTTCTTTAAGGAAGCGCCTCGGACAATGAAACACATATGACTAAGCAGCTAAGCCGACAGAACAGGCTACGTATTGCAGGATAGCAGGCTGGAACAGCTTAAATGCTCGTTATTTTGACCCAACATTGTTCGCATTCGCTTTGCTGAAAATCCCTTCAGCGAAAGCAAGAGGTATTTTTAAAAGTGGCCAGACCTTGAAGGGCTCTCTAGATTTGTCTCCACGAGGGGCAAATTCACCGAGGAAGCAGCAGGGCTGGGTGTAGGGATGCCTGAGCCCATTCTGTGCCAGCCAGGAACCACATCCCCGCCATGCTGAGCGCTTGCTGGGCCAGCGGTGTCCCAGGCAAGCGTGCTGGAAATAACCATCCGCCCTGCGGACCTGCGGCTCGGCTGGGTTTTGGCTGGGCAATCTCTGCCCGCCTCTCCTTGCAGAGCAAGGCACAAGGCAGGGACTGGACATGGCAACTGATATATTCATTTTTTTAAAAATCAGAAGGTGGGAATGCAGGAACAGAGGTGTGTGAGCAAGCGCTCACTGCAAACCTTTGGTCTTTAATCCCCGGGTTCCATGAGGACATAGAATTATAGAATGGTTTGGGTTGGAGGGACCTTTAGAGGCCATCCAGTCCAACCCCCCTGCCATGAGCAGGGACATCTTCAACTAGACCAGGTTGCTCACAGTCCCATCCAACCCAACCTGGAATGTTTCCAAGGATGGAGCATCCATCACCTCTCTGGGCAACCTGGGCCAGTGTCTCACCGCCCTCACAGTAAAAGATTTCTTCCTTATATCTACTCTGAATCTTCCCTCTTTTAGTTTGAAGCCATTACCCCTCATTCTACAGCAACAGACCCTGCTAAAAAGTTTGTCTCCATCTTTCTTATAAGGCCCCTTTAGGAACTGGAAGGGGCTCTAAAGTCTCCCTGGAGCCTTCTCTTCTCCAGGCTGAACACCCCCAACTCTCTCAGCCTGTCCTCACAGCAGAGTCATAGTACCTCACCTCTGCAGTCTGAGCCCCTTTCCAGCCTGACTCGCCGCAGTGGGATTTGGGGAGAATGGGGGGGAAATGGGGAAGGAAGGCTGTTTTCTAAACAAGGGAAGGGGAAATTGCCTCTGTCCCCAGCCAGAGTGGAAATAAGAGGAAACGCTGTTTTTTCCCCAGACAGTTTCTGTTGTCTTCGCAGAGCTTTTGGTCAACACAAGCCTTGGTTACCAGAGTTTGTGAGCTAAATGCTGAGGGGCAGCAATGCTGCATGGAGAAAAACACGCTAACGGAGCTTTTAACTAATTGCAAAAAGTACCCTGGTCGTTCCTATTTCCCTGCCACTGGTTTCACTTCACCATAAAATCGAAAGCACCTGCTCTGCTGCATTGTTTGTGCTTAGGACAGCCCACAGCTCGTAGCTGCTTCAAGGTAACCGTCATCGCTGCTTTCTCTTTTAATAGCAGCAAAACCCCCGGAGCCATCAGTCTGTCCCATCAGGGTCTGCCGGGACGCCCTCAACCTGCCCAAATAGCTGCATATGGGGAGCGGGAACGCTATTGCTAATGGTCCCCATGAGACATTAACCCCCTTCCAGCATATTCTGGGATAAGGGCAGGAACTTCAGATCGGAGTTTTCACCCCATAAAATGTGGCTCCTTTCAGCTTGTGGAAAATCATGTTTATTCTAAAAGGGATCCTTCCTCTTTCCCCTTGCTCTTGTAGAGCCACAGCTGCCCTGCCTTCAGGGGAGAAGCCTGCCAGCCTAGCTCGCCCAGGCAGCTCCTCCAGGGGTTTGCCTCAACCTGTTTGCAGTTCAGAGCAGAAGCACTCGTGGGTTTGGGCTGACATCTAGTGTCGGCGTGGACGAGGCCAGGGAAACCAGCTGACTCATTTCTCCCGACCTGTCAGTGGTGACCTGCAAGGGAGAAGGAAGGTGACATTTCTTTGACTTAGTGCTTCTAATTTGGTTAGAGACCTGACCCATAAGCCCACGAGTATCTTTGTTCCATTAACTACCGAAGAAAATCACAGAGTCACAGAATCTCCTAGATTGGAAAAGACCTGTAAGATCATCTAGTCCAATTATTAACCTAACACTGACAGCCCACCACTAAACCATGTCTCTGAGCACTATATCTACATGACCCTTAAACACCTCCAGACATGGGGACTCCACCGCTGCCCTGGGGAACGCGTTCCAATGCCTGATGACCCTTTCAGTAAAGAAATTCTTCCTAATATCCAATCTAAACTTCCCTTGGTGCAACTCGAAGCCATTTCCTCTTGTTCTATCACCTGTTACTTGGCAGACCAGGTCGACTCCCACCTCTCTGCAACCTCTTTTCAGGGAGCTGTAGGGAGTGATAAGGTCTCCCCTCAGCCTCCTTTTCTCCAGGCTGAACAACTCCATACCCCATAACAATTAATAATAATGGGACACTCAAAAATATAACTGAACAAGTAGTTTTAGGCCTGGAAATCACAAAACCAGCTCAAATTTCTTAGGTATGCTGCTGTCTCCTCATTTTGAAGCATCACAAAGACTAGCGACTGGTCTTGAGCTGCAGAGGTTGTTCATAGGGAGGAAGACACCTGATGGCGGACTCTTGAATGGTAGGATATGATTTGAAGGGACTTATCCCATCAAAAGCATTTGGTATGACGAACTTCAGGAAACCACACTATTGCTGCCTTGATGTGTCATTATTTGCTTGCCACCCACATCTCATGTGGACTCATCCTTTTCATCCTCCCCTAACCGTTGAAAGATCTTTCCACAAAAGCCAGCCCACAAGATCAAGCTGGTTCACCATCAAACTGTCTCACTCCTGAGACACTTTTTCCTTGGAGACCTTTAGTGATGTTCAGAAGCCATTTGTGGACTCAGCCTCTCCATGGATGTGTGGAGTGCAACAGGGATGGGCAATGCTCATCTGGCACAAGGAGAAAGAGAAAAGCTGCTTATATGGGTACCCAATACCTCTCAAAATCGTATCTCCAAGGATGAGCTGGAAAAAACATGCAGCTCTGCTGTGAAAAGTATTTCCTGAAAAATGCTTTGGGCGCTCAAGTTCACCCAAAAGCTCAAGTTCACAAGGGCTGGAGGAATGACTGAACAAGTTCAAGGCAGAAACATTAACCGAAGATAATCAAGTGCAGAAAGGGGCTCAGACGGTCCCTGAATTGTTGAAAGCTTGGAAAGTATCCGTGGGAAGTATCATCAAGTGTTTGCCCTGCTTTGATACTGCCCTGTAGGCATCTGGTTTTGGCCTGTGTCCGTGGGAGGGTGCTGGGCTATAGATGACCTTTTGGTTGGGCCCAGAAGGGCTGTACTGGTATCTCCCCATATCACCATTTTATTTTTAACTTAGGTCTGCTCTAACTGTTCCACGTGGCACAGGCAGAAAAAAGTACTTTTGCATAACAAAAGCAGTTTGGACTCTCTCCTAAATATGCCCTTTCCCATGTTCCCACCTTGAAAGCCAGATAGGATCTTTGGGACTGCAGAAATTGGCAAGAGGGGAAAAAGGGGGAGAGGAGAGCAACATAGGGCAAACCTGCCTGGAGTGTGCTTGGGAAGTTAGTTTTTATTTTTGCCTTGATGCTATTACCAGGAATGTCACTGTTTCATGCAGAAGGTCACCTCCTGTCCTGATCTGGCTTCCGTTTTACCTGAATTTCTGTGTGCCCTTCGGGGGGGTCACCTTGCCCCCATGCACCTTGCTTCTCCGCAGCGGTCTCAACAGTGCCGCTGACCATTCCCCTTCTCTCTCTCGCAGACAAAGCTCATCATCTTTCCTTATGGGTACACCACCTGGCTGGTGCGGCGGGGTGAAGGACCCAGTGGCAACTTCGTCTGAATGATAACCGTGTCCCACCTGAGATCCCCAAGAGCCTGGGCCCCCTCTCTGCCCCTCACCTCCTTTTTTCCCAGGCAGGTTTCCTTCCAGTTGTAACGACTGTTTTATCCAAAGCTGCAGAAACAGGCTTCAGGCTTACGAATACGTGAAGGAAGAGGAAAATGTGTTCATGCTCTACTTTCCCCACATAACTGGGAGGGAGTCTTGTGCGAGAAGGCTCCCTAAGTGCTGTTGGTCAAAGCTGGTGGTGTTTACACAGGACTTGGCTTTTTGGCACTCTGAAAGGGCACAGATGGTGTCAGGGAGCAAATCTTATCTTCCGGACACGGAAGGCACCCTGCCATTGAAGTTTTGAGCTCAGGAAGTTCCCTGTTACTCTTTAACCTTTAAATGCCTGGTTTTCCTTTCAGATGTCCCATCAAATAGGTGTTTCGAACAACCAGGGAATTCATACTTAGGCTCAGATGGTGCAGGGCTCCTTGTGCAAGCAGAAAATATTTGCTCTGTACACACACTTCAACTCCAGAAAGTACATGGAGATACTTTATATAACTTTGAAATGTTTAAGGACAAAGTATTCCCTCATATTGTTTTAGCTATCGTATATTTTACTTCATGCAGTGTTCAAATATATACATGTCTCCATTTATGGCCACAGTTTACATTTGATACACTCCCTCTCTTTTTCTTCATGACCACATTAATGGTATTTTTCTTTGCTGCTGGCACATCATGTGCAATCCCCTTCCCCAACAGAAACCCAAAATAGCAGAAAGCTGATCTTGGCACATAGAAACGGCCACTGCAATCAAACCACTGCAGAAGAACAAGCCCTACACCGACCACTGCAGTTACTGAAAGCATCCATTAGTGACAGACCTCCTCCCAGCTCAGCCCCCATGCTACGGGGTTCATTCCTGTAACGGTGGATCCCCTGGGGAGAAAAAGATCTGACATAGCATGAACAATATACATCAAGGGTAATATCAAGGGTTTGGGGTTTCATAATCCTCTTCAATTACATCAAGGCCTTCTTAGCACTTGAACAACGCGAGCCAAAAGCCTTCTTCAGGAGGCAGCTGCTGCTGGAGGTGCCCCCGTGGGCAAACGCTGCCTCTGCCATGGCTTGCCGTGGCAGACGGGGCTGTTCTGAGAGCACACCTCAACTATAAAATCTGGCGCGTTGGCTCAAAAGAAGAAGACAAAAGCCACTTCTCTGTCACAATGTATGCTTTTAGAGTGATTGCTATAAAACACGGCGGGTTTCATATTTCGTAAAACTGTGTAATGCTTTTGTTTTGAGGAAAGGGATACTAGCAGCTGCACCAGGGCCACATAAAACGCAACAGCTTTGGATGAGTAATCGCGAGTTTCTGCCTATGGGCTATCCAGAATGAAACTTGGTCCAGAAGCTGCCGCTTCCCTTTGTTTCTTCAGAAGAGCTTTCCCGAGCTCTTCTGATGGGCGTCCCTTGGATGAAGCTGCTCTCCCCGGCGTTTTGGCTGCTGGGAGATGGCGACTTTCTCCCGGGGCGCTTTTGACTCTTGCCTGTCCGCTGGTGGCAGCGATGCTGCTGTGGTAGGGACCCCCCGCCCGGAGAGTTTCTGAGGAAACCGCCCCACGGTGGGGTATGAGCAGCTTTTCCCCTCCAGTTTCCCGTCTTTGGCTTCAGGTGTGCTCAAAGTGCTGTCACTAAGAGAGCATTTAATGGCTCATGCAACGTATCTTTAATTACTATTCATCCAGCGTCTTCCTGACAGCTGCTCGCGTCTTAGGTTTTAAAATAACGCACTTGTAATTCGTCTTTAGGAAGTATTGGTCTGATTTTCCACTCAGGGGTTACTCCTGTGGCACATTCCACCGTGGCAGCAGTGCTATTGCTGGCCGGGACTGAATGAGCCGGGAGCAGCGCCCGACCCCACGGCTTTCCCAAGGGATGTGCCCGACCCCTGTGCAACGCTAATTCCCAAGTGAGAACAGAATTTGGATGCAGTTTGGGATTGCCCCATCAATCACCTTGTAAATCCCTGCCTGCAGTACTGGAAATATTCCCGTTTGCCCTGAGACTCCTCTGCCTCTGAGCGGGTGCAACCATTTCCAGCACGCGGAGGAAACTGCAGCTGTGCAGGAGCATAACAAAATAAGCCAAACTCCAAACAAGCGGAGCAAACAAGCTCTTAACCTTATTTCTTGGGGCGGGGGGGGGGGGGGAGATATCAATTTTCAAATGTTTCTTGCACCTGCTAAATGCATTAGCTGCATTTTTGTACAGGGAACGGGCAGTCGCGATGGAAGGAAAATAGCTTCTTTGTGGTGATCTGGTGCGCTTGTGACAGCCATTCAGGAGATGATTTACTGCCCTGCGCTGGAAGCTGGACAGCCACGCTCAGTGCTCACATGGCATGAGGTTGCTCTCCATCGTTTCCAAACTTCCTTGAAAGAGCTAAGTACTTTGCCACCTATTTTCTTTTTTAAAAAACTACCGGAGCCGGGTTTTGCACGTGTTGGCCGTGCCAAGGAAAATAAGTCCTTACTGGGAATTGGAGGCAGCGGGCCATCAGCCCCAGAGGTTATTACAGGATGTCCAGTTCCAGCAGCTGACAGCACCGTAGGAAATTTCAGAGGTTTTTTTTTTTTTTTTTTTTTTTGCTGCCACGCAGTGAATTAGCACATCAGCGTAATGTCAGGAGGGAAAATATGCAAAATGTGACCCGCGTGCTATTAAAGCAGATTAAGCGGAGAGCTTTGCTGGCGTCGGGCTGCCCCGGGGGACCGGTGCTGGAGGAACAGCCCACTTTGGGGCCACCGGCTGCCTCTGCTCTGCCCATGTGGCCTCAACCACGCTTTTCCACTCTGCTTCATGGGGGGTAGCTGGGGACGTGCCAAACGGGATGGAGTCCAGAGCCCTGGTCAGCCCTGGTCCAGGGTGAACCAGAAGCCATTTTTTCAAATAGGTTTGGACTCAAACAAATGTTGGGGAGACACAGCTACTTCTGATGTGGTATCATCAGAGGAGATAGCGGTGGCCTCCAGCACTCACAGGCGCAGCCCACACGTCCCTGGAAACAAGGTGAAGGTGAATTCAGGGAAGCTTGAACTTCTCCATGGAGTGAAGCCCCTCGGCTACAAGGCCTGGGATCAGACCTTGTTTTCAGACAGTCAGGCAGCAGAAATTTTGTATTCAATTGAGGACAACCACCACTTTGCCGTGCCTTTCCGTGGGGGCTGCTGAGAGTGAACGGCACGTCAATTCGTCAAGATGGATGTGCTGGTTTTATGTGCTGTTTGTTTTGGTGCTAAAAGAGGAATGATGCAAGAGGAAAGGTTTTACTGCCTGAGCAGTGGGAAGGACACATTTCCACCAGCCTCTCTCTGTTGGTGGTCAGCGTGGTGCCTTCCAGCCCACCACCAATCCTCCCTGCCCCACGTCAACCTCAGGACCCCCTGTGTAGCTACTGGGAACAGTTTGGGAAAACAAGCCCCTGAAGTGATTTGGGTTCATGACAACCTTCCTTGTTCCCTGAAAGGGTGATTGATCAGGCAGCCGAGGTTGGATGAGTCCCAGAAGAAAAGCACCTCCTGAGGGAAGGGTCTTGAAGCCAGAAAGAAAGCAAAGCACCGTGGATTCTGGGACCCACTGGGAAGATAGTTGCCCAAGAAGGAACAAGCCCTCTTACTGTTTATTTCTCTTCATTTCAGGTGATCAGATCTTTGTTTAGCTTCTTCTCAGAGAAAACTGGAGAGCTACCCAAAAGTACCTATATCCTTAACTCTTCTGAGTCACTCCGGCTAAAGGAGGTGGCCCTGACAGCCCAGAGCCATTTGCGGAGCAAGGGGAAAAGGAGAGCGCAGGCTCTCCAGGTCTCCAGCTTCTCCTGGCAGCACAAAGGGGAGCAGGGAGCTTTAGGCATTTCTAGGAAAGGTGGGGTCTGTTGCAAACATATTAGCTTGAGGATGTCCATATGAAGAGAAGAGCATTTTTGTGTTGTCTGAAACTGGAGCATTAAAGAGGAGCCTCCACACTGAGGACGATTTCACTCAAGTGTACGATAAGCTGCTTGAACAGAGAGGAGCAGGGTGTCAAATGATGGATTGCCTCCACCACTGGAATTGGAAGATGTGATTGTAAACCCCAGTACTGTGGCAGAAGAGCAGCGATCTAAAGCCACTAAGCCTATGCAACTCAGAAAGAGGATGCAGATGTAGCACAGAGAATTCGGAGCAGACTAAATGCACTATGCCACGTCTGCATCCCGCTGATGTCCTGCTGAAGTCTGCTTTGGGTTGCATTCAGGCAGAGATAAAGGGGACAGGAATCAAGGCGATTTACCTCAGACCTGTGAAGTACCCCCAGATGGAAAAATCAGATCAGGTCCCCCCAGGGCTGAGGGATGCCCTAGCTCCTGTCCTCAGATAAAAGATTCCTGCAGTCACTGAGACCAGCTCAACCCATAAGCAATGTGTTAGGATTTCCTAACCTGAGCGCTCAGCCAGTGAGAGAAAGTTATGCTGACCCTGATGTAAAGATACGACCTTGCCCTCCCATAGGGAAGGACGTCACTGATGGTATTTAGACCAGGATGGGACCCTACCTGTAAGAAAATCTGACGCAGATCTGGCTTTGCTTGAGAAGTTGGGGCTTGCTGATGGAGAAACACCCAAAGCTGGGAAACAGATATCGTGTAAACATTGCTGTGTTGCACGGGCTGGGTTGTAAAACGGCCTCTCTTTTCTGTGGGAGCAAATTGTCCAGAGGTGACTCAGCAGTCAGTGAGATGAGAACCAGACACTCATCCTTGCTGCGCGATGGGCAAAGCCGAGACTTTAATCTGTGTCCTCCAGGTGAGGGCTCCGACCTGCAGCATAGCCTTACTGATGAATGAGATGCGGGAACGAAAAGCCGGGGTCGATGACATCAAGAATATGAAAGCCAAAATGAACGAAGTGCAGTGGCACAGGACAAAAGCAACGGCAACTGTAGGCAGCAACTTGGAAACTCTCTGCAATACAGCGCTCGCTCGCTGCAGGCAGCCGGGCAGAGGCCAGCCTTTGGGGCCTAATTATAAATATTCTCAGGTTAGCTTAAATCACTACGGTAAGAATAAAGGCCTTTTTCTTCGTTAGGTCATGCTGCAAGCCCAACTCCCACAGTCCTTAAGCACTGATGTCAGAAGTTAAAGCTGAACTCTCCATAACCCCCAGGCCATAAAGGATGCCAAATGCAAAATACTTGGGAGTTCTAAAATGACATTTTACGCTAGCCCTGGATAGTTTACTTCGTACCTATACTAAGTTCAAGTCAGCGTTGTAAGTCACTTTTGTGCTCAGCGTAGGAGCGTACCAGAAAGATCAAACATAGAATATTATTTTATTCTTGGAAAGTAGGCACGTGGGCACTGATTCGCCAGATATTTAGCCTCTGAAATCACCCCTCATTTAATGGGAAAATCTGAAATCCAAATACTTTGCTGAAATAGCTCTACATCTGGCTAGCACTAGATGACTGTAAGATTGTGCAAGATGGTTAGGCTTTAAGCTCATACTTTCGTCTTTTAAGGCTGCTACTGAAGCAAGGTAATAACCTGGCAGAAACTGCTGTGCAAGGCACTGGTGGACGTGCAGAATACCCTGTTGTTCTCTTGGAGGAGCCACTGGCATATGAATGGATGCGTTGAGCTCAATGTCCTGAGGAACATGTTAGTGTCATGGCACAGCAGGATTAGTAACACCTACTTTATTTTGCTGATTATGTTTTTATTCTTTATACTAAATAAATGAACTAATCTTGACCAACTTGTTTAGCTTGCCAAGTTTCCATCCCCACCCAAACTGCTGTGTGTTGACCCCTGTTTCAAGGGGTAGCAGTAAAATCCTTCACCACCGTCCCCCACCATACAGGGAAACAACCAGACAGCAGAGACAAAGGAGAGAACGCAGTATCCAGTTACTTAGGACTATCTGGTTTTGCCATCTAGCAAACTTGACTAGGTGATTTCGACAGAGAAATGTATTGTGCAAGGTTTCCTCAATGAGGTAAAAACTCCTGCATTACAGGACACCGGCGGCCAGGCAAGCACGGTCTTGGGCTAATTAAGTAATAATGTTGCAGGGACATGAGTTAGAAACGTTCGGGAGGTACTGGAGGTGGAGATGGGTTGATATCCAAGCTAAAATCAAATCTTTCGGAAGGAGTGAAGACCGGTTTCAGTCTGAGACAATGATACCCTCTCCCTGAGCCAGATGGTCCTGTGCTCAGGCTGACACACCCCGGGGTGAGGGAGGAGGTGGACTTCTGCTGCATGCGGCCATGAGGTGCCATCACCTGGTGCAGACTTCCCAGTCTTTCCTAACCTGAACTCCTACATGTCTTCCAGTGGCAGATGCCCACCGTGTAGTGAGTTTAAGCCCACTGGTGATCAGCTTATTTTTCTTAATTGCCTTCACAACCACTAGGAAGTAATTCATAAACCTCCGTGTCTCTGCAGGGTTCAGGTTAAAATTGTTATTCCAACCTACACTGGCTATATGAAACATGCTTCTTCCTGGGGGCATATTTTGGGGGTTTATTCGATGTGATGTTTGCAGCCTCTGTCCCACCTCAGCCCTGCAGATGTGCGGTCTCTCCTGCTGGGCGGCAGCAGCTGGTGGATTTAGGGCATCACTGACCATGATCAGTCCAGTTGGAGACATGTTCTTCCCTGCTGCCATCCCCTCAACCCTTTTCTTCTCTCCTTCGTTATGAATGTCCACTGCAGGAGTTCAGATAATTTGTGTGTTTCTGAAGGGGGGAGAATCAGCTGCAATTGCTGCCAAAGACAACGCATTAAGAGAACATGCTCTTGGAGGCCTGGGTGCTGGTCATATAACAGATGGGTTAAGAGCGGTACTAAGCAAGGCACTTAAAAGGTTCTCCCACCGAATAAACACTCCTGTTCTTCACCCTCCATAAGAACATAACGTGCTAGGATGGCTGGACCCACGCTCTTTGTGTTTCCCAGACCCAGGTGCACTTTTTTCCTGTGAATTTGACCCATATATGCTTTTAACAGTCACAGTCTTCAGGGACAAGGCATTGCACACCTGAATGATGATTTGGTGTGAAAAGCCACCTCCTTTGTTCGTTCTGAACCTGATTTAGTTTCATTTAATGGAAGCACAGCCTGTTCCCCAAGGGGAACATTGTCGGGGAGCATTCACGGGGAAAGGCAGCGCCGGTGATGATGCACCAAGCCCATGTGGCTCCTTGCAAGGAAGCCAAGGGGACACCACTGGTTCATTAAGTTTCTTTATCTCCACTAGATTTTTCTCAAATATAAAAGTTATTAATATGACTCGTGACTGTTGCAGTGAAGGAACTGGAGAGCTACTCTCCAAACATCACAATTGCCTGGACTGAGACACTTCAAAGAAATTTAACCAGCCCCTGGTTGTCCACCTGGGCCACCACTGTCCCACTTCAGTGGACTCATTACCCAGCATGTGGATGCTTCCAGTAAGGCAAGTCTCATAGCAGCCAGGTAGGTTAGAGGAAAACTGTGCCTCCAGGAGCTGTGAAAGATCATTGTTTTTCTCCAGGAAAGCTGGAGCTTCTAGCTTTGAAATGCTCTGTCCCTAACAAGTGTGGCTTTATCATATACGTCTCTACGTGACTGACAGCAAGAGCAACACATTTCCTCCGTCTTGAATTCCTCATGACTGAACTACTGCACACGAAAAGATTGCAGAAATAACTGACTTTACATTAAATATCATCTAGGAACATCTGATAGAGCAGCAGATGCCTTGCCAAATGTGCCCCTCCATGCCGAAGCATTGATGAGAACGCACAATGCGGGAGCAACGACCCTGATATTAAACTTCTGCAGCTGATGACTTCTACCAAGGTAAGACCTTCTGTCAGCTTGGAAGGCAACTACACGCATTATCAGAGGTTTTCTCTGAAAGTCAGCAGAGGGGCTGATACCACCTGTACTGTTTTCAGATGAGGAGAGGAGGAAGGAGGACCTTAGACCACCAGAGTTCAGACCTTAAAATTTCAGGCTGGCACAAATCCTCTTCCTCTTCTTCAAAGAAATGCAAGCAAATTTATCATTCCCCTCAAGGCTTTTATGTCTGGAGGTGGCCTGTCTTATTCTCTAATGGCAGAAATGAAACAACCAAACAAGTAGGTCGGGCTTGGCCAAAGTGTTCAACTACTATTCTTTGTGAAGGAGAACAGGAACTGGAGAGGAATTACAAGCTGACAACGAGTCATGTTATGCCGCCTTGTCTTTCTTCCAGAGGAGAAAGAAGGACAATTTTCCCCTTTAGATTCCTTAATTCCCTGAGGAAAAGGGAAACCATGTTTTACTTTTAGCAGCTTTTGTTCTCCCCTGCGCTCCTGGACCTCAGGGCACAGACAGAGCGGTGCTGCCTGGGAGGCTGGTACATCTGACAAGCCAGACTGAACCGTTGGTGTGAGCATGGAGAGTTTTCTTTCATGTCTGTTGTCGTGCTTGTGAATTTTGCAGGACACTCACCTCATCCCACTCCCCCACCCCACCCCCTCAAAAAAAAGAGAGAGGTTCAAGGACACTGGAGGCAGTTTTCCAAAGATGGAAACCTGCTTTTTGCCAAGAGGATTTCCTGAGCAATCTATGTGGTTGAGGATCTTGTCTCAAACAAAGTTTGGATCGGTGGGGTATCTCCTCATGAACAAACTGTGCTGAGGGATTTTCATTCCTTTACGCGTGCTTCTTCCTAAACCCGCTAACTAGTGAGGACTGTTGTCCCTCGACACCAGCTCAGGCTCTGATAGCTTTTGTAAGAGCATTTGTATCAAAATATTGTTGTGCTGGAGTCTCCAAGGCCATCTGGGGCTTTGTGCAGACAGGGTGCTTACAAATGAATGTGAACCAAAGCAAATCAACATTGCTTGGCAGGGATGAAATGTATTGCTAGGGTCTGTCTCTGCCAAGCTAGACTGTTTGGCTCCAGTCCCACTCTTTGGGGGGATTGTCTGTCAAAACACAATTTGGCATTGTACGGCGTCATGGTTACATGGCTCACTACTCCTTTAACCCCTCTCAGGCCTTACACTCTTGTTATTTGTTGAGTGGAAACCTGTGAATCTCCAACTCTTAAAGCAGACCTCGGGCTCTGGTACCTTGCAGCAATTGTCCCTCATGCCGCTGTGTTGGTTCAGGCAGAGCTTTCCCTTAGGAGCCATCAACTGGTACACTGCAACCTTCTTGAATGTAAGACATTATTTCTTAATGCCATGAAATAATAAGAAGACATATCTTTGTACCATCTCATGACGGAAGCCTGGCTTCTTGGCCTAACCACCTCAAAGCGTGGTCATCCTTTCAAGGTGGGAGTCCAGCTTGGACATTTGATTGACTCTCCTTGATTATCCCATCCCTTCATGAGCAGCAGCTGCTGCTTCTGCCAAGCCCCGCTGGCAAGCCCAGAGGCCACCCATTAGAGGAGAAGCCAAGACATCAACAACGTGAATGTCCTCATGGGTTTGCCAAGAGGTGTATAATCATATCACCCTTGCCACTTCCGACACATTTCTGAGTTCATCCAACCTAAATATTAATTCAACCAGAGAAGGCTCTGGGGAGACCTTATAGCCACCTTCCGATACATACAGGAAAGACGGGGACAGGCTTTTTAGCAAGGCCAGTTGCAATAGGACAAGAGGTAATGGCTTTAAACTAAAAGAGGGAAGATTCAGAGTAGATATAAGGAAGAAATTTTTTACTCTGAGGGTGGTGAAACCCTGGCTCAGGTTGCCCAGAGAGGTGGTGGATGCTCCATCCCTGGAAACATTCCAGGTCAGGCTGGATGGGGCTTTGAGCAACCTGATCTCGTTGAAGATGTCCCTGCTCGGGGCAGGGGGGTTGGACTGGATGGCCTTTGAAGGTCCCTTCCAGCCCAAGCTATTCTGTGATTCTATGATTCTATAAATATGGACATAGTAAGTTACTACAGTGGTTTGGCCAAGAGCCAAGCTTAGAGGTGGATCCAAGCCCACTATGTACAGTTTTTTGCTATAGTGAAAATCCTCAGTAAGCACTGGTAGAAGTGCTGTCTCTGAGCATAGGTTCTGCTGGGCCACCTCCCTTCTTGGAGCAGGAGGAGGACGTGCATATTCCCTCTGGCAGGCAGATCCTCAGCTGAGACCCCACCGAGGCTGGAGATGGCTGAGAAGAGTGGTGGCCCTCCATAGGTGTGACATGCGGCACGTGCCGTCCCACAGGCGGGCAGCTGCCCGCACCGCTGTCACGTCTCCCGCCAGCCTGGCACGCAGCTGCAGGCTCGTCCCCGGCGGGCAGGGCAGCGGCAGCCTTGCACAGGCTGGGACGCCGGCGAAACGCAGCCCGGCTGCCCGGGTCACGCAGCCTTGCAGCTTTCCTCTCACACTGTGGAATTTAGGTGCTTTCCTTCAAAATTCAGGCTAGAGCACATCAGTACTGCCTGGCTCTCCCAGGAAATGTCGGCTCCAGGGGCTGGGATGGGGCTCCAGGACCTGTTGTTGTCCCAGCAGGCTGGGGACCGTAGTCCATCTGTCCTTCTCCTGGGCACGGGGCTGTACAGATGGCCCCAGGGCTCAGCTGGCTCTGACCTGAGGTGCAGCACAGCTGCGTGACCCTGGGTCGGTTTTGCTGAGAAAACTGTTGCTGCTGCTGCACTGTGAGAAAATACATGAACTAAGGCCAGGCAAGATAAGAAAAGTCAATACACAGACAGAATTAAGGTTGTCAAGATGATAATAGCTAGCAATGCAAATCTCCAAAAGTAAATGCTATGTGAAAAGAGATAAAACCCTGAAGGGCTGGTTCAGTCACTCTCTTGCTCTAAAGATTCCTGGGCCGGAGCTGAGAAATGCCCCGAGTCCTTGGCTCGGGTATAACTCTGACATGAGGGTACATCCCAAGTGCTGGGCTCTGAGATGGGGGATGGAAAAAGGGGCGCATGAGAAAAAAAAGGAAGGAAAAGAGTGGCTGGGTGAGTCGTAGAGAGGAAGATGTTCACGAGGAGTGCGTTTCGTCTGCTGGCAGGGAGGACGCATGGAGGAATTTGACTGGGAAGGTGAATATGAGCATCGCCAGCTGAAGAGCCTGAGCAGCCCTGCTCGACCACGGACTCCCCCTCCATCTTCTTCCACCTGCCTTGAATGACTCCCTCCTGCGGAAAACCCCAGCAGCACCCCTTCCCATGGCAGGGCATCTTCTGTCTTGAGCTGGAAGACATGTGGGAGACGGGCTGGGACAGCACATCTCCAGCCGTGTCCCGGGAGCAGTGGGCGACCTGCAGCCAGCACAAAGCCATGCAGAAGGCAGGCCAGGACGCGAAGGGTGTTTTGCCCAGGGGTAAATAAGCTTTTGGGGCAAGGGAGGCTGAAGGCTGTCTTGCCGAGCCTGCGTCAGCCCGGTGTTTGGCAAGAGGTGACCAGACACGCTGGACGTGCAATTGGGAGCTTTGAAGGAGCAAACAGAGGTTCCGACATCCAGCTGTCGCAACCTTCCCCAGGTGTAAACATCTGCGAGGGGCCGTTCCCACAATGAGTGAGACAGGGGCTGGAAACACACACACCCCCCCCCCCCAGCCCCCGGGGCTGTATTCTCTTCCTCCAACTGAGAAATGCAGAAGTCACCCTTCCCCCATCCCAGCTTTGTCCAGCAGGTAGCTTCTCCTCACCTGCGGTGTTTCAGAGTTAATACACGGCTATGAACTTCTTTTATTCGGGCAAAACAAACACAATTCAAGAAAAGTGAGTTAATATGTAATTACAGCGTGTACCACAGGTGCTGGCATTGCATTAGAGGTAGAGTTGGGCTCCTGGGGCTGGCAGGAGAAGAACCTGGCGGTGACTCACGACTAAAACGTGAACAAATTTTCATTTTTAATATGAAATTTGGCACCACGCAGCGCTCAATCTCTTAATACTATCAACAGCCAGAAAATAAACGTGTAATTTTTTCTGTCTAATGCTGAAAACTAGATTTTTCTACTAGCGCCTGAGGAGCTGGGTTAGCCCCGCGGCAGCACAGAGCAAGTAGAGAGGACAGGGTCCTTTGCAGGGACTCGGGTCCATGCGGAGGTGACCTTGCTCAGCCGGCGCTCTGCGGTATGGCCGCGCCATCGAGATGCCGGACCTCAACCCCAGTACCCCACCTGCCAAACTGGGGAGATGCTTTGCCTTTCTCTCACTCTATCTCGTTTCTACCACAAGCCACTGCCAAAAAGACGAGAAGAAAACACCCATCCGCGTGGCTGGAGATATAACACTCTCTTTTAAGGAAAACAGCAGCCCCGACGCGGAGGTGGGCTGGCCGGCGAGCAGGCGGGATAGAAGTTAATCATCTGCTTGCAATTAACCTGTGACCTCCCACGCCCACGGCACATGCGGGGCAGCGCTGTAGCTTTAACGTCGGGCGGTGGAAGCGGGAGGGAGGACAGCAGTGCCAGAAGCTGCTGCAGATCCCTCAGCTGCTGCCCGGCCCCGGTGCTGGCAGCGCTGTGCCCGGCCATGGGGAGCCGCAGCCTCCTGGCCACCATCCTGGTCGCCATCCTCGCCTCCCTCCTGCCGCTCCCCGCCGCCCCCTCGGCCCACCGCAAGCTCCTGGTGTTCCTGCTCGACGGCTTTCGCTTCGACTACATCGACGACAGCGAGCTGGAGGGTCTGCCGGGCTTTCGGGACATTGTGAATATGGGGGTGAAGGTGGATTACATGACCCCAGACTTCCCCAGCCTCTCCTACCCAAATTACTACACGCTGATGACGGGTGAGTACCTGCCTTTGCTGCGGTGCTCCTCGGAGCTGCCGGCTCCCCGTGACTTTTTTTTTTTCCTGCAAAGGTGACATAAAAATAACCCGGGTCTCGCTTTTAGCTGGGAGTTTAAAAGCACTGCGGCGTTACAGCTCGGTATTGCTTGTCTGGAATCTGCTCTGAACTTAGAAATGCCTCTTGGAGCTGAGTTTTGAAGTCCTCCTTTGGTCTTGCGGGGTGCCGCCGGGTCCCTACCCGCTGCCACCGCAGCGGCACGGCCGTCCGGGGCTCCCCGGTGGGAGCACTGAGGGGGGCTGCTGCGTTCAGAACATAAAAACGAGTGGGAAATGCACAGAAGATGAAGATAGAGCCCGCTCACAGACTTCTCAGTTAATAAGAAGGTGTGTAAACTGAGGGTGGCTACGAGAAGAACTTCTTTTCAGCCAGCAGGTCTGTTTTGGCAAGTTCAGAGTTAAATTTCTTTTTAAACTTCACGGACTTTCTGCTTTCACAGGTCCCTGTCTTAACGTTTCCCCAAGTCCCTATTTTTGTAAGATAATCTGAAATAGCCAAACAGAAAGACATTAAGGATTTTCGCTTTTGCTCCCCTACACTGTCCCTCTTTCTGACTGCCCAGGAGAGGCTTTCAGAAAATTGGGAGGATAGTCATAATTTTCAGTATGATGATCTCCTTTCAATCTAAGTGGAGCAACACACAATCACAGTGATGCTAGGAAGGTAAACAGAGTATAGCTGAGCCCTTCACATCAGAGAAAGACACCTTGGAAACAACATTTACATAAAAAATAATAATAAAAAAAACCCAGAAAAACAGAAAAGTTTTTCTGGAGTTTCTGATTGGGTTTTTCTCCAGAGTTATTTAACAAACAAGACATTCCAGCTAAGGAGGAGTGAGAAAATCTGTCCTCTCCGAAGATATGTGGTATCTTCTGCTGTCCTCAGAACAATACAGTGCCCAGCGGTCCATATACCGCTTGCTGGGAAAGCAAATAGATGCCATTGTAAGACAAAAATCTGACATCAGTTGTGCCCAGCTTGTTTTGAAACTGCTTAACCCCTTCCTCCCTCTCTTGAGAGAGGAATGCCTTTCTCTTGCTCGTCTCTGAACAGAGTACAAGAGCACAAAACCATCACAGGTTTTTTTCATGATGTGATATGAATGCAGAGTAAGTGTCACGACTGCAAATAGAGGTGTCACTCCACTGCAGACTTTGTTCTTTATGTGAACGTAGGCATACCGGCATCACACTTCGTGTGCAAAAAGCCTCTGTGTTAAAGAGAAGCGGGAAAGTGACTGCTTTCTCTCCTTGCTACATTTAATCATCACTCCTATTAAGTGCGTATGCGTAGAGTGAAGTCTATAATCAGCCCTTCGAGGTATTTTGAAAACATCTTATTTTGTACTTAGACAGAAGGAGTTTTGTTTTAGCTGATGAAACACCACTACGAGACTTTTCACATTTTTAGGGTACCAGGGTTTCTACACCCCAGCTTGAAGCTGTGAGACAATCTGTGAGATAAAACTCAATTCTTCTTGCAAGTCTCCTGGCCTTCAGGATGAGGTTCTCAATGCAAATAACAATTCACCTTCCTAACATATGAGTCACAGCAGTGTTAAATAGGTCAGGAACCAACTGGGGACCAAGTGTAGATGATGAACATGCCCAAAGGAAGAACCAGGACTGCACTTGAGCCCCAGGGTGTTAGTGGAGCCCATGGCTGTGTCCTGGCATGACAGCAGGGCAAATCCCACAGCTACACTGTTCTTACCCCCGATGCCATGGTGCGGTCTCTGCAGAAAGGAGAAGTCGCGTTTTAGGTGATGGTGGGAGCGTGCGGCACGCGGCAGATGCAGTGTTGGCTGTGGTCAGTCTGTGCATGTTCAATTCGCAAAGCTGGGACAGCTTTTTTGGAAAAAATGCAGCACGGCAGGGTGACGTGAGCATCGTGCCATAGTGACCCGCTTAGGGACGGGCAAGTTACTGTCTCCCCGTCACTCCTGTACGGGCATGAGAAAGCTTACATCGCATCTCACCAGTCATGCATCTCCGCTGCGGGGAGAGGGGCTGTAACTGGTTTTGTTTCCATTTGCAACTGGGATGTGCGGGACTTAAATGTTACCACAGTTTCTTCTGGGAAATTGGGGACTACAAGGACAAGCTGTTGTTCATATCTTGTCCTACACTGCTGCTTCATGAGCCATTAAGAAACCCATGTTTTAACCTCCAAATTGCCGTATTTTAGCATTTGTGAATGTGGTTTCATAGTATATTGGCTTTGTTCAGCTTAAGAAATTTCTGGCCCCAGCTGCACATTCCCACCCTTGGGTTGTTCATTATATCCCACCACTTTTTCAGGTAAACACTCCCGTTCTTTCTTTCTCTGCTCATTCACAAGGTCACGTGGCCCCCACAAGCGTACACGGCTGGCAGGTCTAGGACAGCACGTGATGAAAACACTGGGATGTATTTCTCGTTTGCCTCTATCCATTCACGTGAGCAAGGCCTCTCCTTTCTGCGTACTGCCCTTCACCCCACATCCACGCACAACCTTCATGACTCCAGAGAGGTTTAGTTGTTACAGAGGGAAGTTCTCCCTCATTTCGGTGGCTTTGGAGGAGGACAGTGGACTCTGCTCCTCAAACACCATCACAGTTGGGACAGGTCAGTCCCCTGAAACGTGAACTCACCTCCTCCTCCTGCCCAGACCTGCAGGAAGAGGTTATGGAGGTCAGCAGCATCGGCCCCACAGGGTCTCAGTGCAGGTGCCCAACTGTGCCCTTCAGCCCTGTGAGAAGGTAGCGTTCCTCTGCAATGGGCAGCTAGCAAGCAATAGCACACAGTGCATCTGCCCAATTATCTGCAGGATGTTCTAGTCATTATATTTTACTTTACTGAAGATTTCAAGAGGGCAGACTAACTGAATTTGGTATTCATGAGAAATAGCAAGTTTACCGAGGTTTTCAAAGCTATAACCAAATAGATGCAACCATAACTGGTGACCAAGAGCCATGTAGCTAAAGACAACTAACTAATGTATGCTAATGAGAAGCATGCCCCGTTTTGCTGAGACTAGGTGTGAGGGGAAGCGCAGACACGGTGGGAAGAATAGGTAAACAAAACAGATAAATTTTGGAAGGGAAGCGGGTGGAGGGAGGTGACTCGCCTGTTGTCAGGCAGCGCTGCAGGGTGATGGCCAAGCTCTCCATAGGTTGCCCTCCTACTTAAATCTGAGGCTGCTGTTAACCTGTGAGAAGATATTTGCTGGACAAGAAAAGCCTCAGCCCAAAGCCCGGGGCCTGCCTAGAGGTCTTTTGCCTTCCTCCACATCTACAGCAATTATGAGAAAGAAAACCAGAGCATAGAAACAAGAGGAATGCTAATGGTTTGGCTTCTTCGTGTAAAGTCACCCAGTGATTCAGAGCTCGGGGAGAAGCTCCAATCTCCCTTCGAGCCACGACATGGCGTCATAGCCTGCTATTTGCTTGCAGAAGCACCAAACAACAGCCAAGTCACTGCTGGAGCAAAGGGATCTCGCTGACGTGCAACCGGAGAAGCTGTTTTGTTACAAAAATCTGGTGGTGTGCAAGGTAGCCCAAGGATGTCCTGGCTTAAAATCACGCTCCTTGAAAAGCAGTTTTCTCTAACAACATCGTTCATGCCGTGTTTCTCAGTTTTGGCTTCCACAGTGGCGTAAAGCCTGGTTCTTGGGTGGCTGGGTTGTTTTCTGAGCTGCTAGACTGAATCCTACCTGGTGTCGTAGCTCTTCACCCTCCAGTTACGGTATTGCAGTTGTTGACCTGAAAGCTGCAGCATAAAATGGAGAATTAGGTAAAAGGGGCTGCTGACACGTGTGTTTGAGAGAGCTTTGCGAGGCTCGACATGGGCTTGCCAAGGGAGGGAAGAAGGAGTCCAAATACGCGTATCCCAAAAGGCTCACTTAATCACACCATGTGCTGTTTGTTTTGCAAAGAAAGAAATTAAGACCACAAGCCACCTCGGGTTTTTATCCTGTGGGGAGCTCTTAGTATTTCCCTTTCCCTGCCTCGGCCTGGCTCCGCAGGGAGCTCTCGTGCCAAGCTAAACGGAAAGTCTGAGGTCTCCCCGTAACCGCTGCAAGCACGAGTTATTGCTTCAGAGCCCTTGGTGCCATAGCTCTCGAGAAAAGCTGCTCATGCTGAGGAATTTGGGTCTCCCTGGCCTGCCAACTCGCAGGCATTGGGGAGCTGCTGGGGGACACCCCACCCCTTATCTCAGCTCCTCTGAACCCCCCCAGCTCAGGGCATGCGGGGGCCCCCTGACATTTCCAGCCCCAGCCAGCACAAACACGGGCGGATGGTATCATATCTGAGCTGGAAACTCCAGGAGGATTTATTTTCCAAGATCCTAACAACAAATGAGGTCTTTTCTGGCAGGTCCTCTGCGAGGACGCAGCAGCCACCAGGTCAGCTGTGCGGCCCTGCGTCCAAGAGCCGTATTTCTCTTGGCTTCCGTGGGAAGTGGATGGAGTCCCTGCTCACAGAAGTGGGTAGGTGGGTGGAGAGCTGCTCGGAGAGGAGCTGGCGAGGGGCCTCTGTGTCCCTCTTTGGAGAGAACCTGATCTTAAATACTTGGCAGAAAGGCTACGGGATCCTGTGAAGCTTGTGGGATGGAGGAGGAGGTTGAACAGATTGTGTTTCGGGTCTCCTGAACCCCAAGGTGAGGCCCGTGGCCTTTGCAGGGCTGTCCCACACTTGCTATAACTCAGCGATGGCATGTTTGGGGCTTCTCTAAAATACAGGGGTGGTGCGTGGTGTTTTCCCAGCCACTGTGGATCAGCCCTGTGTATGCCATCACCTTCTCCTCTGCACGGCAGGAGGGAGAGGGGCAACACGGCAGGTCCGGGAGATGGGTGACAGTCAAGGTCTACTCTGCCAGACTGAAGGTTTCACCCATCTTCTGTGTTTCTACCATACTTCCTCCGTTCCTCACTCTCAGTGTTGGCATACTTGACAGCTGAGGGGCTTGGGTGGGTGACGTTGTGGTCTGATAAATAGCCAGTCTGCTTCTGTTTTCCCCTGAGCACAGCTAATATCAACATACACTGCACCCGTTTATTCCACACTTTCCGGGAGCAGATGTCCTTTGGGCCCCCGTCCCTGGAGTCCTCTGGGGTCTGGCTGATGTGCACACATATTGGTACATTTATTGTTTGCTGTGAGAGGTCTCCTGGGTTACAGCACAGCATCTCCACTCTCCATCCACTTGGTACCTGCGGAAAACCCCATCTGGTGATGGCTGTAGCAGATGCCTCTTTTCTGCTGCCCGGTTAACAGTATCCAGACTCCAGTCTGGTCCAGGAAAGGATGCTGACAATTTCTGTTTAGCGGTTGAGCAAGCTTTTAACCACATAAACAATACCTGCATGTTGTCTGAGATGTAAAAAATGGAGGGATAGAAGTACAACAGGGAAATTTATTATGGGCACACATGAACTGAAACTATCTCAGCTTCACTGTCCGGGCCGAGAAAAAAGCCAGAAGGACACAAAGAGCATGGTGAGTGGCAAGGCAACAGGATTTTTTCTTTTTGCTCCTCTTTTAACCACCACAGATGCCAGCAGCAGCAAAGATTTAAGATTCTGATCTTGACATACACTTTTTAAATCAATAGTCTCTTCTTTTTCTTGGCTTCAGTACCTTTCCATTTCTAAAACTGTGTGTTGGGAAGCAAAAGAGCACGAAGTCGTCTGTGGTAATACTATTAATTGGCAGGGAAAGGGTACTATCCTAGCAAGGACAGGCTGGAGAAGAGAGTGGGAGCCGGAAGGGTTTTTCATTTTCACATTCTTCATCTCGCTTTGTTTACTCACTGCCTGCAGGAAGGCTGCAATGCCAATTGCCAAGATTTTTCTCTTTCACACATACACTAAATGTTGTAAAAATCTGTGTTTGCTTTCTACCAGTTAAAAAAATGGAAACACTCTTGAAGCGGAGAACAGAAAGTTTTCTCTAACACAAGTTCATATGCTACAAATTGAAGCAGAGAGTTTTTTTCCTTCTTACCAGTTACAACCTCACAGCTCACAACTAGTAGACGTGCTACCAGCTATCGGCAGCAGTAAGTGGACATTCACATGTCAAGGTATTTCTTTGCCCAGAGTTGAAGTCTCAGCTGATGAACAGAAAACTGCCAGAGGGTCATACTCTCTCTAATGGTGCAGGCAGCAGCTTTACCTGTTGTTTTTTTTTCTGTAGTGCCCTCTGTAGTGCTTGGAGCTGTGGTGCCCTCGAGCTGTACCCAGCTGTGGATGCTCAGGGGCCCCATTGTGGTCCCTCAGCCCACCACTGCCACTCAGTTCTGGAGGTTAACTGACAGCTCGGAGTACCTGCTCTCCAGGGACACAAGACCTGCCTTCCCAGAACCTGTTGGAGCAAGTCCAGAAGAGGGCCACGAAGATGATCAGAGGGCTGGAACGCCTTTGCTATAAGGACAGGCTGAGATAGTTGGGGTTGTTCAGACTGGAGAAGAGAGGCTCCAGGGAGACCTTAGAGCCCCTTCCAGTCCCTAAAGGGGCTACAGGAGAGCTGGGGAGGGACTCTTGATCAGGGAGGGGAGCGATAGGATGAGGGGCAATGGTTTTAAACTGGAAGAGGGCAGATTTAGACCAGATATAAGGAAGAAATTCTTTATTGTGAGGGTGGTGAGACACTGGCCCAGGTTGCCCAGAGAGGTGGTCGATGCCGCTGGAAACATTCCAGGTCAGGTTGAACAGGGCTCTGAGCAACCTGATCTACTTGAAGATCTCCCTCTCCCTGCTCGTTGTAGGGGGGTTGGACTAGATGACTTTTAAAGATCCCTTCCAACCCAAACCATTCTGTGATTCTATGATTCTATGATACCTGCACAAGCAGTCCAAAGCCTAAGCTGGATGCTTTGGAAGGAATTTTTGAGCGTTCCACCCCTGGCCCCATTATGAAAGCATTGAATCAGTTTCACGCTCCTATTAAATGAACACCCTTCAGGAAAAAAAATAATGCTGTACGTAGCAGAGATTTTTCTGTGCCTTTTGGTATGATCCTGCTTGCATTGCAAAGTCTCACCTGACGTAGGCCAAGGTGTTTCTGCTTTGGATGTATCTGGTATTGGAGGCCATAAAAAATTGGAAAGACCTTGCCAGCAAGCTCTTCTGGGAGCATAAATTGTCCGTGCACATCTTGCAGGTGCCTTTTTTGCTCGGGGGCCTGCAGATGGTAGGGCCACTTTGCCCAGACCAGAGCTCCCCCCTGACTTCTCATGAGCCCTGGTCTTCTCCAGGCCATGTAAGGTTCAGCACACAGGTTTTGGTTTTTTTTTCCCTGAGGTCTTTCTTTTCAAAGCAGGGCAGATGAGACCCAGCAGGGGAAGAGCAGAGCAAGGCTTATATCAAGGTGGGCAGAGCCGGGCCCTTCAGGATGCCTTGCTTACAGCAGGCTGGGCTCAGTCCTTGGGGATGGCAACACCACGATATCTGCTCTGGAATGGGAATACGGTCTTGGTGACTTTAAAGTCCTGCTCTCTTCCTCCTCATGGCAGGCAGCATGGGCAGAGCATTTCCCAGGGCAAGACAGCCAGCAGGTCTCCAGCGGGGTTGGAAGTGGGGTGAGGAGCTGAGAAATGAGCCTGTATGGGTCAGCATTTAGGAGACTCTTCAAGCAAGGGAACAGCGGAAGAAAGACATTGTGGGGAGGGAAGGGAGGGGAGAAAGGGAACTGCATGTCTCGCTTCGGCTGTTAAAATGTACCTACCTTTCGTGGGCACAGCTGTTTGCATGGGGGAACTTAACTCTTCCCCAGCATATGTAGCCCCATGGCAGCCTGTGCTTGCATTTGCCCTCCTGGCTCTTGTCACTTCCCGGGGAGCGGGACATGGGAGGAAAGGTCTCACCGTAGAGGCAAGGCATGCATATAATATTACATAGTACAGTACATTTAGCGAAATGCACGTACTTATGTTCATCATCGGGGGATACTGCATGGGTGCAGAATATGGTACCTTTGCCACGTTGGCTAATATACACACCGTGGGTTCTCTGCTAAATCTGATTTGCTCTGTGCAGAGACAGTTTACCTCTGTTTTGCGCCTGATGCACCAGGTATGGCCTTGCACATCTGCCACGTGCTGCCTCTCTTCTAAAAACTGAGTGTCCAGAAGAGCATTTTCTCTTGTAGATTTAGACACAGGTGGTCCCTGTATGATGTACGTGCCTACTGGTGACCCTACGTGCTGTCCCTGTGGTAAATGAAAGACCACCAAAGGAAGAAGAGGTCATTTGGCAGTGGGCAAACGCTACAGGAGCACACGCTCTGGTTTCCAAATCTCACGTAGGGTCAATGTAGGGTGCGCAGGGCTCAGCGTCACTGTGCTCTGGTTGTGGGTGGCCAAGTGGCTGTGAGTTTTGGTTTTTTTTGTTTTTTTTTTTTTAATTTCATCTTTGTTTTGCATAGATTCATTTGAATGCTGACAAAAGTGCCTGGAGACATGGGAATGTGCTTTAGACAAAGCCAATGCTGTAAGAAGTGTAACGTCCAAGTAAGCTGTAGCACACAGACTTGCAAATGCTTTTGCTGGCTCTCTTCCAGAAGGATACAGCAGTTATCATATTCCTGGGAACTATACCCTCTTTGTTTTCCTCCGCTGCTTGAGGAAGGGGTGCTTTCGACTACAATTGCAGGGAGGGAAATCTGTATGCTGAAACTGCTTTTTGCCCTGTTTCTACTTTTGTGACTCTTAAGATAGCATTTGATTACAGAGGAAAGCTGCAGTAATGGAAGCAATAATAAATTCCCCTTGTTATGGTAACTGTCCAACACCATGTTGCTATTTTGATAATCATTAAAAAGGAGATCACCAAAGGTCGCCTTCTCAGGATGGAGAAAATAGCTTATTACAACAGAGGCTGTAAAGAACTCTGGTTGTACAGGTGATTCAAAAGAAATTTGAGAATTGACCTTAATTCTGTGTATGAGTGTCTTTGAGGGGGAGGAATGCCAACTATTGCAGGGCTTTTTAATCTGGTGAGCGAGGCACAGAACAGCCATAGTTGAAGATTAAGAAAGGTCAAAAATAAAATTAGAGACCAGGCATCCCTTTTTAACAGTTTTTACTGATGATAAATATTGGGACGAGCAACCCAAGGAAGAGATTGATTAGTTGGGTATTGATGTCTCCCAAGGAGGTCCAAGGTCTTTCTGGGACACAGGCTTCAGGCAAGCAGACGTGAATGGCTCCAGGCAGCATTAAATGGTCACGTCTTTTGGTCTGCCTGCTCAGCTGATGTTCCTTTCTGGCCCTGTGAATCAGGGATGTCTGTGATGAAAATTGATGCCTTATAGTCTCTTTATCAATATAAAAAAGATAGTTGGAGTCCATGGAAGAATCAATTTGTCCAATGTGGTGATCAGAAGAATACTGTCCTCTGTATTAGTGCCCACAGTTAATTGAACTTCCCAAAAATGCTACAAAGAACACTCTCTGTTCTATTCGTTAAAGAGGTGGACAGACTGACAGCAGACCTCAAATCCTATAGGGACCTCACATCAGCAGCAGCTGGAGCTCATTGTTTCTGTATGAAGACTGCACTACTCATCATACGAATACGTGACCTAACAGCTTCAGCAGCAGCCTGCAGGTTTCCCAGTCCGGCACCAGCTGCCTGCCTGCAGTTCAGCAGGTTGATATACGCTCAGGGGTACGTGGACTTCAAGAAGCTGAAGAGATGGGGTTGTTCTTTAAGTAGGAAGGCTGCGTTTTTGATGCATTACAGAGGTTTCCGTCTAGCTCTTTTGATACTTACAGTGAAGAAAGCCTAAGGAGGACAGATTACTGCCCATCCAGTCCACCAGTTCTCCTATATCAAACCTGTTTGGTTTAATATGGTGAATAGTGACTGCCACAAATTGGGACTGCTTTTCTCCGCTGGGAAGGAAAATGTTTTGCATAATTGAAATACTTTGTAGTAGAGAAGCAGAGTTCAAAATCCATTTCAAGGTCACATGTACCCAAAGTATACAGAGTCCTCTGCTCAAAATTATGCCTTTTTAAAACAAGCATACCGAGGTTATTTCAGTTCTGATCACCACGCGCAGTCTCACAATAATCAAAGCCTGTTATCTGGATCCTTGCAATATCGTGACTCACCAGCTAATGATGACAGTGTCTCACACATGCATCAGCTGTTGCTTTTTAAGATATGAAAATCGTGAACTCGCAGTACAACTTAATCATCAACATTTCTTTTTCCACTTTTGTTAATTCACCGGCAGATTAACTCTTAAAATACGGTATCTTCTCTTCTGACAGTAACAAGATGTGGAGGACATCTCTCAGCTATTAGATACTGGTTTCTTGTAATATAAAGTTGCCCAAGAACCCCCAAGGTGCAGTATGAGGGCTGCAAATGTCTGAAGAAATGATTACTGTCCCCACAACCAAGAACAAAGCGTGTTCATTTAAAAACACCCACAAACTAACAATAACAGAAAATAAAAGTAATATATAAAGGGTTTAGCCTAGTTTTTACTTGTTTGCCCTATGGATAAAGGAGAGAGGAAATGCGAGTTTCCCAAACTTTATTCTGTGTTTCCAAGATTGTACTCTTATCCCTTCCCTTCACAGACTGCTTCCCGCAGCCCCCCGGGTCTGTGCGCTGGTGGGTACCTTAAAATGGGCTCAGACTTGGCAGATGTTGCATGTGTGGAAGGAACCAGGCGTCAGCCAAGCATGTGGCACCCGTGTGGGCTGCCACTGCTGTGGTTTGTGTGTGCGGACTGGGTACGGCATGTTGAGCAAGCCCAGGGTGCGGGATTTGTTTCTTCTGGCCTCAGCTGTCTAAAAGTTAGCTGTCTGAAGCTAAGCTCTACAATTAGTAGAGAGCAATATGCACCTCCAGAGGGTAACTCCTCCCAGATACCTTAGATGCCTGTCTTAGGATGGCATGAATTGCCTTCTAGAGATGCCTCCTTTTCTCCACTGAAGAGGCCATGCAGCCACACATGTGCCTGACAAGCTTCAGCAACTAACTTTTAGGTGGCTGAACTGGGGGATATACAGAGGTACCTAGAGGACCTCAACTAAAGGTAGCAGGCTCAAGAAAATCGTATGAGCATTTGCAAGGTAAGAGGTTCCTGAGTTCAAATCAGGGTTTTTCAGCTGATTTGCTGGATGAGCTGGTGGTAGCAGTGGTGGTGCTGGTGGCATCCATCTGCTGGAGAACACCAATCTGATTGTGCTGTTTTGTTGTCCACCCCCAAAGGTCGCCACTGTGAAGTCCATCAGATGATTGGAAACTACATGTGGGACCAAAAGAGAAATGTCTCTTTCGATATTGGTGTGAACAAAGAAAGCCTGCTGCCTCTCTGGTGGAATGGATCGGAGCCTTTGTGGGTCACAATGATGAAAGCAAAGAAGAATGTTTTCATGTACTACTGGCCAGGTTAGTATGTCAAAAATTGCTACCATCTTAACGGTGCATCTTTACATCTAAGCATTCCATACTCTGTAGGATGGCTCTTTAATACACTGAAATACAGACAAGAATTATTAGTGCTTTACTAATCACTTGTAGAAATGAATTATCTTTTCTTAGGCCATGACAATTTGCATATGCTTAGAAAGGAAAAGACTGAAGTGTCGCTGGAGGTACCGTTCCACCAAATGTTACCTTCAAGGGGGCCGCTGGCTTGCAGAGCATCCCCTCCTCCACCAACTGCTCATTCCTCTTGCCCACCTGTAGCTTCTGCTGCGCTGAATGGTTCACAGAGCAACGCTGTAGACCATGTCACTGATCAAAGTTAAACAGTAACCATCCTCCCCCAAATCTTGTTTGGTTTTAACCTGGAAATTAGTAGCTGAGAGCTGATGATCTGCTCTGTGGGGACGGCAAAATCCAGTTGAAAGCAAAGCAACCTGGTCTAGTGGAAGGTGTCCCTGCCCATGGCAGGGGGGATGGAACTAGATGATCTTTAAGGTCCCTTCCAACTCTAAGCATTCTATGATTCTATGATCCTTTGGCGAGCTGGAGTGAGCACTCTTGTCTTCCATCATTAACTCAGCTGAGGTCCCAGCTGCTCTGAGTCTGAGCCATTCATTTGGAGGGACTTGGCCTTTCTGTTCCTCATTTGTCGGGTATTGGACCACTGAAATCACTAGGGATGTATAATAACAAGTCCTTTTTAACAACTAGTAGTATACCCTTAGGCTGTCCATTTACGGACCTACATGGAAATAAATGTTCCAGCTGCGCAGCCAGACCAAATCCCTTGCAAGGAACCCAGCTTCTCAACATTTTCACCTTTTAAACTCTGCTACCGAAGCAGTATGCAAATATCCTCATATGTGTAACTGCAGGCTTGAGGACCACGTGTTAGAAGAGCCGTACTGAATACAGCCAGTGCCAGTGGGTAAGGCAGCAGGAGCTGACTCACGCCATGGGCTCCCGGCCAGCTCCTCTTCTGTATCCCAACGCTCGTGTGCCTGGTCACGCTCTTTCCATGCAATGTGGCTACTGGCATCCCAGAAAAAAAGGCCATAGTTCTCAGGAAAGGGAAGAAAGAGCTAACTAAGATGAAAAACACTGAAAAGCCATCCAGAGTGTTTCTACAATACTGAAGAGCTAAAACATCTGAGGGTGACAATATTGACTTATGGACTCAAAGGCAGTCCAAGGGACTGGAATTGCTGACTAGGTATAATGGTTTGGATCAGCCCTCAAAAAACCCCTTGCTTCTCATTGGAGATCACCCAAGTGACCTAACAGCAATGCAAATAGTGGGATATAGAAATTATACAAGAATGTAGAAATTCTTCTAAAGATACACAAAAAGACCTGTTTCTATAGACTGTTCATTTTTAACTACTAATATAACTGCACTGAACGGGTATAAATTACGTATTGAATAGATGTAACAGTCTACAGAGGGCTACTGAAATCCAAAAGAACAGTATCACTTTCCATTAATTGCCATTAAATGACTTTACCTAGCTCCTTCATGTTGCCCTCTGAGCAGTGTCTCCCAAGGAGAAGACACATGAGGTGTGTATGTAGGTACCCCTGTGTACATATGTATACCCTTCACACTTGTCTATCTACTGTCTCCAGTGTAAAACTGCAAAGAACAGCAGAGCCTCCCTTTTTCCAGTGCTTACATTGCCAGGTGTATGCATTGACTCTCTGATGCCACAGAGGGGGTAATTTGCGCCCTGCTGACACCAGTGGGAGTTTCTGCGTGGATCTGGTACTTTGGCTGTGGACTGTGACCTGTACATCTGTCTGTTGTTAATTATTCATTTGTGACCGACTCCCTTTGGCAAAGTCATCAGTGCCTCAGTTCAGCAAACGCTTAACCACATGCTTATTTTTAAGGGTGTTGATGTTCTCAAAGGCCACATTGGCCATAGGGGGTCAGGCCCAAGGCAGGAAGCAGGGTCAAACTATTGAGCTAAAACACAGGGCAATTGGGCCACAGCGGGAGTCCAGGTGTAACTGGAGTAAACAGAAGTCACCCCATGTGCAGTAGTACTTATTTATTACTTTTTTTTTTTCCATTTTTTTGGAACTGTTTTCTAGTTCCATAGTAAGGATGTAATCTTTTCTTCTAGATTTATTATTTTAACGCTTTACTTTTTTAAAAGGCATTTGAATGGGGAGTGATGCCAAACAAAATGAAAGAAAAATTAAGGGTTTAATAACCAGGGTGGGTGGAGGTCCCACCAACTGTTGCACTGAGTAGGGTCTGCTATTATTGATTAACTTTCCAGCCTGAGGATATACCGCTGCTTAGTAATGAATCTTGCAAATCTGATAAAGATCCAAACAGGAAAAGTTTGGGAAACTGTTAACAGGAAGAGCAACGTACAGCCAAATTCATCACACTTTGTTCTGGGAGACGCTATTTTCTCTTTAGCCAGCGGTGAAGACAAACGAGACCAATCTAACGTAGCAGAAACGCGTTGCGAGTGCCAGCAAGCTGATTCCCAGGGTTAACTTACGCCACTGCCATTTCCTCCTCAGAGCCAGTTCCAAGCTTTGCAAAGTCTGAACCCGAAATCTGCTGCTTCATATTCTTCCCTATATTCCCCTCTCATGTGTAGTCAGTGCTTAAAGGAAGAACATCCAGACCCCAGCGAACAGGGACACAGAGCAGGAGGGCTGACGGATGTGAACACCCATCCATCGCGGCTTTATCTGTGAGCCCAACATAAACAGGGCAAAGACAACTCGCGGGCAGAAGTCGTCTGGGCTCTCCTGCCTCTAGAAGTGGAGGAGCCAAAATACCACCACGCCTGGGGTCCCAGCCGCCGCTTGTGCCAAAACACAAGCACTTGGCTTGTAGGGACATTTTTCTTCTTTCTTCATGGCATTTATTAGGCGGTTTCTGCTCTTCAAGGCATTCCTGGGGAAAAAGTTGTGTATCCTCTGACTGTTTGCTAAGTAAAACACAACAGCTAATGCCATACGTGGGGTGAAACGCACAGGTTGCCTGTCTGAAGCACTGCCGCTCCAGCAGATGGAGAAGCCCCAGAGGAGTGCGAGAGCATCCCGGTGGTCCCACTAAATCCAAAGCTTTATATCACTCCTCACGCTCAGCCTGGTGGGTGATGTCATCCCAGACCTTCAAACTCCTTCATTTTCCAGCAGCCTGTGCAACCGCTTCAGCTGAAGTGCCGTGACATCTTTCCTCAACACTGAAGTGAGAGAAAGGGGTAAAAAAAAGACTCCAAACCCCAACCTTTCAACATTTAAACACAACATTTGCCAGACCGTGGAGCTAATCTGGAAAGTTTTCAAAACCTTTTGTTATGACGTGAAGTGTCCGACTGTTAAATCAATGTTTAGAAATGCAATTCAAAGCTGGCAGGAGTTCAGGTCTCCGTGTCAGATAGATAAAGAGGAGCCAATATATCACTGCGAAAGAAGTCCTTATTCCTACTCCAGTAGTTCAGGTTTTTAAATAAAGGTTTGGCGTCATACAAGACTGTGCAGAAAGGCATCTAACATTACATCTTCATAAATACGGCTCATCTATTTGTAGTTTAACCAAGAAAAACTTAACATTCCTTTTGTCTGGCTCCAAATCTTTTTAAATTTTCTTTCCCATAATATTTAAATGAGAAAATTTACCATCTGTCCTGGCCTCTACCAAAATGAAATTTAAATATTAAAGGGTCTTCACGGCCAGTATTTTGGAATTGTAACAAGCCTTAACATCGAAAATCCAATTTCAAGTTCTGTTCATCACAGAAGCTGAAAAAAAAAAAGAAAAAGGAAGCTCTTGGTATCTAAACAGCCTGAATTTTCAGTGTTATTGCCAATGAACTGCACACTTGAAGATCAATATTTGGTGGCCAAAATTATTTCTAATTGTTGCTGCCTCTGTAGTCTTTTATGTCATGCTCGTCACTTGACAATCTAGAAATAGCAAAGATATCTGAGCAACTAAAGTATCCCAGATTCCCAAGAGGTTAATGTTTCCAGTTAAAATTATCTCATGAGTAATTCTGAGGAACTTTATTTGAGAAAATGTCAGTATCTGAGATCTGATGTCAGTATCCGAAGAGGAAGAAAGAGGCAAAATCATCATATTAGTCATTGTCTATGAGCAATTATCCGCCCAAACTAAAGTACTAGGCATTTCCAATGTGTTTCCAAATGCGTCCTTAACTTCTTCCCTGGCTTTGGAGCCAATCTTTTCCCAGACTGAAGTGTCAGAGGAGAAATTGGCTCTGAAGTTCCAGTTCAGTCTCAAAATACTAGCAAAGCCCACAGAGGACTACTGCATCACCTCCAGCATCTGAGGGAGCAGAAACCCCATGTTTTGCTGCTGGTAGCACCCAGGACATTGTGCAGAAGACTGCAACTGCACACCCTCAGGGCAGGGGACAAGGGTTCCTGCTTCCTGGAGATGGCTTCAGGTCAATCATGAAATAAATTTTTTTGATTATTTGGTTAGGCAACAGCTGGGACACAACGTGATTTCTGGAGGGTGGTGTGTACAGATGTATAGCAGTTTTACTATGGGACGGTATGGAGTCAGTTCTTGTCAAGTTACCTGCAGGCTGTTCATCGAGGTTGCAGATTACTTTTGTGGTGGAGAGATAAACACTGAAGTATCTCTGTGCAGAAAGGGGAGAATTAAATTGTAGAAGTTTGGGGCAACAGGGGGAGAATGAAAAGTGAGCACCATCACACCCTCCCACAATTTTTATACAAACAAATTTAGATAAGGTTTCAAAATTGTTTAAGTATGTTTTCACAGAAAAGTAAATTAGTTGACTATATGTTCTCTTTGTTGTTGCAAATAATTAATTCTTACAAATAGTTAATAGTAATAGATGGGGTCCGTTGAAACACACAAAGAACATGGAGACCTGTGAGCCACTACCGTGGACCACTGGGGGAAGAGACTGAATCTGTCGTGTGTGCTAGGGCTCTTTAATTTTTGGAAAGAGTAACCTCCATCTGACTTATCTGGCCTTCTGCAACTCAGTGAAGATTTTTTTTAAATTTCCTAAGCTCAAATATTTAAGTTTTTCTAACCATTCATGGTACTCCTGAGACGTCGCGATCAGAAGTCTCTTAGCCAGCTTAGCCTGGAAGTGGTGTGCTTTTCCCCGGGCCCCAGCGTTGCACCTCAGTGATGTGAGTTCACACAGGCTGAGATGCAAGACACTGACAAATCCTCTTTCCTGAGTGTCCCAGTAAGCAAACCACTCTAAATCACCCCTGGAAGTAGCTCTGCTTGCTCTAGTGCCCTCTCTGTACTTACACCTCCCGTGCAACCTGCTTCCCACCCCCAAACAACAAGTTAACTTCTGACAGTCCTTAATGTCTATTCCGTTCATCCCAAAGGAGAAGCAAAGTGACCCAAATGTCAGCAGACTCAGGCTATGGCTTAGAGATGCCTTTTTCACCTGACTGTGTTGCTGTATACAGCAAAAAACTCCTTTTTTTTTTTTTTTTTTCTTGTGCCCCAGGAATACACCAGAAAATGCCTAACTGTGATGGGAGGACTCTGGGGCTCTCGAAAGATAATTTGCATGAATCCCGTGTTTCTGAAAGCACAGTTCTTTAAAATATTAATGTTATTCAGCAGCATAGTAACCAGAGAGCAAAGGGGCAAAAAAAACCCCCACAAAAACATGTTTTTGTGTGTTCAGGGCCATGTTCTCCTGTAGGATTTGTTGCCATAAATTTCTGGGCCACAAAACAGACTGTATTTTGCAAGGAAGGTTGCGAGTTACCAAGAGAGTTAATTGGTTTATACTGTTTTAATAAGACCTCCTGGGAAACAGATTTAATAGTGGAGTGCTAGTATCACATAATAAAATGCAGTTTATAGAGGATATTACGACGTAAGATACAGCATGTCTAACTGGAAAGTATTTGCTGAACTTTCAGAGAACAATGTCTAAATCTATTACGTTGGAAGCCTGGAAACAAGGCTATGTGGCTGCAGTAGTCAAAATGAAAACAAGCTAGTGATTTAGGTGGAAACCGTCTGTCACGAGGGAATCAAGAGTTTTATCGTGGGAAGGTCACACAGAGACCTTCCTTTTAGAGAGGGAAATAAAAGGATCCAATGTACAGTTTGCTACAAGCACTCGTGAAACCAACCTCGCTCCCCTTTTCCCTTCCCAACCACAAGGTTTCCTGCAGGGAAGGTATAAGGTAAGTAATGTCACCGGGAATTTACAAACCTGAACTTGGACCCCGCAGTGTGGGGTCTGTGACCAAGGTGAAACAGCAGAGCTTACCGCATTTTTTGCTTGCAGGTTGTGAGGTCGAAATCCTTGGAGTCAGACCAAGTTACTGCCGTGAGTACTTCAGCGTCCCAACAGACAAAAACTTTGCGGATGCCATCAGCGATGCTCTCGAGTCTTTGCGGTACGTCACTAAGACTTTTGCGACGTTGGGTTTGCTGTAGGGTGATTTTCAGGATTGGGTCCCAGGTAGGAAGATGGAGGCTGAGGCTGGTTTATAGTACTGTCACAGAAATACTGCTGTTACAGAAATAGGCCCTTGCATTAAGATCGGAGGGAAAGATGTGCTCCTCTCGTCACGTGTAGGTTTCAACAAAGACGAGACATCCTGACTTACTGTTTTCAATTTGCTGTTTCAAACTACTTCCAGATCAGTCTGTGAGTATCTGTTCACTGACCTGCAAGAGCAGACTTTGAAATGCTTGGATTTAGAGAGAGCTCCTGGGAATTTGGAAATCCTGAAATTCAGCTCAGGTCACTTGTTTACGACACCAATGCTTTGGCTCTTTCTGCATTTTACAACATCTCAGGCACAATGGTTTTGGAGCAGGCATTCATTTTGTGCAAATATTAGAATAGAATAGAATAGAATAGAATAGAATAGAATAGAATAGAATAGAATAGAATAGAATAGAATAGAATAGAATAGAATAGAATAGAATAGAATAGAATAGAATAGAATAGTTGGAAGGGACCTACAACAACCATCTAGCCCAACTGATGGGAATATATCTCTCAGATAACTCCTAGGAAAAATATATGCTCCACACCCAGCTTTCCAGTTCCACCGTCTCTCATCCAAACGTTAACAGGGGACAATTCCACATGGGTTGTAAAATCAGGGAATATTGCACTGCCATGTGTCGAGCCAATGCCTTACCTTAGCTATAACTAAGCTTCCTCTTTTAAAACCTTGTTGGTTCCGTAATTTATCCATTGCTAGGATACACTTCTGCTTTACTACTTGCGAACTGCCATAGTGATTTGAATCTGAAAAGTTTCATGTTCGTATGCTGAGTGTTGATTGTCCTTGAAATGAGGGCTCCAAAATGATGAGAGTGCTGCTAGAGATGTTGTTCCCAGTTACACACTGGGTCCTGCTGCACAGATGCTCACTAATCAGTGTTATTTACAGCATGGGGCTTAGAGAGAAGCTGTTCTAGAACATGTGAGGCATTTGATGCTGAAATGATTTAGCTTAAATTTTAACAAAGTTATCTGCATGTGACATGAGGAGGTCATATGTGCCATAGGAGGCTTTCTGGAGCTTCTGCAACACTTCTAATTCCATGAATAAAAAAGGGAATGGAAAACTGAATACAGACACCAGCTCTGACTTCTGGTGGAAACCCAAAATTACCATAGAAAGCTTTTTGGTCGGGTATCATTTGAGCACGGGTCAGGATGTACTTGAAGCTTCCCACCTGGTTTCTATGAAGCAAGGTGCATAAGGCTACTTAGGACAGTTTGCAGCTTTATAATTGTCAATGTGATTAAAAGCGAGGCACAAACTCTTAAAAGCTCCAGCCCTTCAAGCTGCTCTTTTGGGTAGCTGGAGCCCATCGGAAACATTTCAATAGCTAATTCACACCGAGTCACAAGGCCGCTTGCTGCTGCCTTTGGTGGCAAAGAAGAAAAGGGCAGGGACACAAGAGTGTCGGTAGGGCAGCTCACAAGAGGTGAAAGCTGGTGATTTCAAGAAAAGAGCAAATCCCCGCCACCACGACGTCTGCCGTAAGCACCAGTTACAGCCTGCGGAAGAGCCCAAATCCTACAGGTAGTCCCGGCACTGCGGGAGGTCCTGTCTCTGGTGTCCATGTACACACCATCCCTCTTGAATTTCTGCCTGGGTTCTGTTTCTTTAAACTAAGTGCCCTGTCTGCAGCAAGGCAGGAAAGAAGAAACAGGAATGATTGTCGTTAAAATTAATAATCAGTTGTGGCTGTAAATACTGCAGGGACTTACAGTAAGAAAGGAGGGTCGGGAACGAACGGGTTAAAAATCGGGTAGGTTTCCCTTATCCTCTCTCTCATTCATCCTCTTTGTTCAGACCTTTAAAATTCAGCAAACAATTTTCAGCGCTGCTGGGCCAGCCCAGAAGAAGTAAAGCCTCTGAAATGCCTTTACCATAGGCGTATTCATTCAGCAGGAGTTAGCATCTCTGGGTAGAAGAGTCTTGAGCTGCGCTTTGTTCTCATCTACATCCTTTGCAAGAGCTTCTGACTCTTGAAGCTGTTGAAAGGCTGGCAAATCCAGTGTGTTTCCTTTCCACACCCCAGCTAATTGAAAAAGGCCATTAAGCTGAGGCTGGCACTAGCCACTTGTGGGAAAACAGCCTGTGGCGAGGGCACAGTACCTGGAGCAGTGCCTTGCTAAGTTGCCCTGATGGCAGGTATTAGTGGCTAATGAACCGCACTTATGCTCCCACCATTAGCAAACCTTACTGGGACTTCAGGGTGGAGAGAGTAAGCCCTTTATTGTGGCGTGGTGGCCAAGGGGTTAACCTGAGTTTGGGCACCAGAACTTCCTGACTCATCTTAACTTCACCGGCGTTTAAGGGAGTTTCATCAACGCTCTCTGCAAGGGCAGGAGTACCCAACTCATCAGGCAGCCACTGAGCTCCTCTTGCAACTGAAGGAAACCATCCTTCAGGAATATTCTCCAGTGTCTTCAAACAGGTGCTTTGAGACCATTATTTAGACCAAAAATGCTCAAAACTGAGTCAGGCACCCATTTTTGGCAAGTAAAACTAAAACCTCCCTTACGCCTTTTCCACAACTATAATATAAGGGCTGTTGTAATCTACCTGCCTTCCTGGATAGGTGTCACGAAGTTTGCAGAGTACTTGCGAAGTGTGTTGATAAAATATAAAGCCCTTTTTGGTATGGCCATCGACGCCGTCTAGCTTTCTTAAGCAAGCTTTCCTTAGCCATTTCTGAAAATTACTGGTGATGAGAGAAGACAGGACTAACACACAGTTAGAAAGACAGATTACTTCTCCTGTGCAAGCCGTGATCGGCGATGCCTAGTTTTCTTAGGAAAACAGGCAAAAAATGGAAACAAAGTCAAACTCAATCTTACCAGCTCTGGATGTGCTGTACCCAATCTCCTACGCAAACTCCTAAGCATGCCTCATAACCGGAGCTTGTCCCGTCGAGGTCATGTGCAAAGTTGAACGTTCATCCTTACAGCACTGAGCCCTCGCTGAGCAAGCTCACCACAGCCTAAATAAGACCACTTGTTTTGTGCAATAAATCTCTTTCTTAGCTTCTTTCTGGAGTGAAACGATCATTTAGTTACAGGTGAGAAGAAACAAAGCAGTCGAAGTAGCTAATTAATGCAGACACTGCAGCAGAAGAAAACTATTTCAATAGGTTCAGTGAATGTGTATGCAATATAGAAATTACAGGGTTAAATTTTAGAAATTAATTTATGCCTAATGCAAATGGAAAGCAAGGCTTAAAATGAAATTGAGGGGAGGGAAAGGCTGCTTCATTTGAATGATTTTAAAATCATGAAGAGCGAGAAAGAATACTGTTCTGCGGGGCCAGAGGTGGAGAAATTCCCACCACAGCAGTGACCTTCAGCTTCCCACAGGACTGCTCCTCTGAGGCCTTCAGCAAGCTTACAAATGCAAATGACAGACTCTAATTCATTCATTTGGTCCCTCACCTCTGATTTTTTCTCTTCCGTCTCACTCATTACACCAGACTACTCTTTAGCGTCTTTAATCAGAGAAGCTGGACCTGTCAGGACATCACACAGTCTTTTTGTAGGGATCTTGGTCTGGATGAGGGCATGTATTATGGATGGCACACCCTGTCATACATTAAGTACAGTAGAAAAAGACTGAGTTTGAACTTCATGAACATAGATTTGTGATTTTATCCACACGACTGCTCTCAGGGAGCTTCACAGTGAACTGTAAAGTGGTCATGAAAATGTAATTAAGCACTGATGTATGTGTAATCCCCACTAATTAGGCTGAGGGCATTCAGCGCAGAAACGTGTGATCACTAAACTTGTGCAACTCTGAGATTACCTTGGTTTCCCTTTGGTCATATTCCTGAATAAAAAACCCATCTAAAATCTCACCCCAATTCATACCACTTGGGATTTTGCAAGGTCATGGAAAAGCCCGTCCTGAGTTGACCTCGGTGGTTCGGAAGACCTCACACAGGAGAAAGCCAGAAGCGCCAAACTTTAATTAAAGCACATTTGACTGGTAATGCCCACAATCCTTTTAATAAGGGCATTCAGCACAGAAAATAGTGTTTCTTCTGGGTCTTTGTCGTTAAAGGAAAAGCCGCCTTCCTAATTCGAAGAGGTAGGAGAGGGCTGCCAGGCCAGCCTGTGCTTGCACATGGCTGTGTCTATCTGGCACCTCCGGTGGGAGGCTCAAGCAAACTCAGGAGAGTTTGGGTGTGAATAACGAGCCCAGCCAGGTGATAACGGGTAGGAAAGCACAGGCTGGAAGCAGAAAATGGGCTCTATGTGCTGTTGAGGACAATAACGCCGGCAGCCAGGAGGTCTCCATGTGCGTCAGCCTCTCACTCCTTTGCCTCCCTCCCACCTCCAGCAATGGCAGTGCCGACATGGCTGCGGTGTACTACGAGCGCATTGATGTGGAAGGCCACCACTACGGTCCTTCGTCCCAGCAGCGGAAGAACGCTTTGAAGGAGGTGGACAAAGCCCTGAGCAACATGATCACGCTCATCAAGGTGAGTGGCGTCCGAAAACCCAGCTCCTGGGTGCGTTTGGAAAAGGCTTTTAAAACTGTTTGTGGCACTGCCGAGAGCCTATTTAATGCCTGCTAATTGGATGTGTTGGCTGTAAACTTTTATTTCCTGAGAAACAGAGGTTACCAAGATCACGTGGAAGTCAAGGCACCATTCCCCTGATTTTTATTTTCGTCAATGGCATTATAATCTTCCTAGTGGATTATTATACCGATAGCCCCGGGAAGCCATAAACCAATATACGTGTTGCTCTGTTTATAACTTGTGCTGCCAGCCGGGATTTATAGTAGGCGAACGAATCAAAACCACTCACTTCCTAAGGTTTGTGGAATCAGACAATTAACTTTTATAGCAGTTTTTATGGCATCACTCAGAACCCTGTACTTTAAACTTTGTTTTAAAAGCCGTTATCTAAATGATTTTGCAGTGAGGAAAGGAGGATACCAAGCTTTTGTGTAAATATCGATTCTATGAATTTTTTAACAGTGATAAATGCACGTTAGAGTATTTCATGTGTTTCAGCGAGGAGAGGAATATGTATCTCCAATTTCACTAAATTATATGGTGGTCCTATGACAAAGTTGCTCTTCCGCAGCCGTTTTGGCCTACAGATGAACAGTGGGATAAAACCCTGCGTAACACCAACTGGGACAACTGGTTTGTGGGACTGGGATGTAGTATCTGGCTATTTAGCAGGGGAGTGGATATATTTTGGCAAAGCTCTTGTTGGCACTAACCTCTTAGACTCCTCCAAGGTAGCAAGCGGGTGTCCACCATTACGGGTGGTGGCAAAGCACACCACAGGGCATTTGTGGCTGTGTTCCTTCTGGCCAACTTCCACTAAGTCAGTGGAGGTCTAATGGGTTTTTAAATTTGTCAGTGGGCATAGATGGTGCAAAACGTTTACCCGGCCCTAACAGCTGTTGTGCCTTCGCTTCACAGAGCAAGGGCCTTCAGCATGACATCAACGTCCTCCTCTTCTCCGACCACGGGATGACAGACATCTCTTGGGCAGACAAAGTGATTGAACTGAAAAACTACATCAATATGAGTGACACCATACAAATGAAGGACCGAGGTCCTGTTGTGAGCCTCTGGCCGGCTCCAGAGAAGCACACAGAGGTAAGTACAGCTTATTCGTATTTGTTTAGTTCTGCATTTCCTTGTTTTTTATGACAATGTTGTCTTTCGTTTGCTCATAATATCCAAATTCCACTCTGAGAGATGTGTGTAAAAATCTGCCTGAGGCTCTTACCAGGATTCAGACTTGGATCCTGTGACCCTCTTGTAATGCTGGTTTCTGAAAGAAAGCCACACCAGGCAAATTAAAAAGCATGATCTTTCACCGTTATTTGGCACAGATATATACTTTCAAACCCCACCACTATGTGCTTCTGATAAATAGCTAAAAGATTTTAGCTCAAAATCCATTTTTAGGATTTTACATATATATTAGTCAATTTATTGACACTCTAGCTGGGATTTTCAAATGATCTGGAGGAGGCCAGGCGTTCATATGCCAGTAAACTCCCATAGAGTTTGAGGAATTAACTCCATTAGACCAGAAGTACAGAAAATAAGTTTCTTACGACATTCTCCTTTGAAGAATTTTGATGAATAAGCATGTTGGATTGAATCAACCACAAAAGCCCAAGGCTAGAACTGCAGGACTTTGAGTGACAAATTAAAACAATGCAGAAAAAAAAATGGAAACCACTTGAAAAGAATGAAAATACAGCATCTGTAACTAATAGACTAGTACGTTATAGTTTAACCAGAAACCAGTGCTTGAGAAGCCGTTATTGCTGTCCTCAGAATATAGATGAGTGGATGTAGAAAATTGGCAGTCTGTGCTCTAGGTGAATAATTTTATTTTCTATATTATATTTCAGCCAGTTCCATTATATTGTAGCTTATGCAATTTTTTTTAAGAGAATATTTGCTAATTTTTGCACCCAAACAGGCTCTGCAGGAATTGTATAGCTGTGATATTGTGAACATTTCAAATTAGTGCTAGAACTGAAAGCTGTCTTAGAGGCACACACAAGCCTATCACTCAAAGCTCCTGTAGGGGATCTCAGTGTTTATAGATGCTCTCCTCAGCCTTAACTAAGAGATCCCTATTTTTGGAGGCCAGACCTTTAAACAAGGGCAAGTACAAGTTGCAACTTCACATAGACATGGGGTTTCATCCGACAAAGCTCTTAAGCACATGCTTCTCTTTCATTAAACAGCCTAACATCCCTAAGGAGAATAAAATGCAATGCCTCACACCACAGTTTTGTTTTCTTCCTTCATTTCTTTTTAGAACTTCTTAGTGGAGCGCTGCTTTTTTAAGGGAAATAAAGTGGATTTTCTGTTTCCCAGTAGCCAGATTCCTGTCGTCTTAATTCACTTTAAAGAGCCACGTTTAGGAATTAGATTTTATCATAACATAGTGGTATCACATGTAAGAGCTGTCCCATTTCCAAGCACCAGAAGTACTGGTGAAACACCAGGACCACTCTTTAGTCCAGGTGATGGTGGGAGGGTCGGGCTGAGTCCTGCCATCACACCCTGGTGCCCTCCTTATGGTGAGTGCATATCAACGTGCGTCTCTTGCACACATATGCACACATCACATGCAAGGGGGACTTTGCTCAAAGCCTACTGAAGCACCTTCCATTCTTGTTGCACTCTTTGCTATTTATTCCTGATAATTATTTATATTTAAGCGAAAGAGTGATATAAGCTCCAGGGACTCCAATAACCACCTTCTTTATGGCATATGAACATCTTCTTCAGGCATTTAAAATATTTTTCTGAAAAATTTGGGGTTTAACCACATTTGTGTCATTATATTCCAGACGGTATGATTAATATTAATAAACCACTTGTACGGCATTGTTGCAGCTTCAGAGCCACAAGCATCGGCTGATTAATCTCACGACATCCTTATGAAGCAGATAACTAAGCACTATCAATCCCTTTGGCAGGGATTGACTGGTTAAGTGTAAGAAACATAGGGGAGGTGACATTAATTGTTCAAAGAGGGAACTTACTGTCTCCCGTGATGGTTTGGTTTCTGCTGGTCTGCCTTTGTAGGTTGATATACTCACATGCACACACTTGTGAGTACGTGTATTATAAATATATATTATTAATATGGTAATATATTAATGCAACCAATATATAATTATAATAATAATTAATGTATATAATATAATATAAGTAATATATTAATTCATGCATTTTTATGTGTTTATGATCACGTTTTCAGAACCTCCTAAACCAGATAAGCAGGTTTTGCACAGTTGTCATCTTTGGACCGGCAAAGTCCCAGTTGGATTGTGCTGATGATTAGCCATTAAAGGGGATGTGCCATTTTACAAATTCAGGTGTTTCCATGTACTCATAGGCGCGTATATGCTCTTTGCAGCCATATGGTGTCCTAACATTTGTTTTCTTTGCAGATATATCAGAAATTGAAAGCTGTGGAACACATGCACGTTTATAACATACAGGATATTCCAGACAGGTTTTTCTACAAAAAAGGAAAATTTGTGTCTCCTCTAACTCTCGTGGCCGAGGAAGGATGGTTCATAGTAGAGGTAAAGTATAGAAACAAAATACTTAGACATGAATGTGAAAAGGCGCAATACATGAAAACAGTAAGAAAAACTTAAGATTCTGTGCTGGGCATTGAGTTAAAGTGTTACATCATTCACTTGGGCTGACTACAAAACTAACGTCAAATATTGCTGTGTGCTTAAAAGATCCTAAAGTCGTGGCGGCTATGCTGAAGGTAGACAAAGTTAAATTGTCAAGACAGTTCTCTTTTCTGCATCGTCATAAAGCAGGAGGAGTTTTTCTGTTTCCCATTCCAGTTCTGTTGCTTTACTCCTCGTCCCCCTGCCTGCCTACTTCCATCTCAGACGCAAGAAGAGCGTTTCCATTTCAAGACTTTACTATCCCTCCATTCAGCTCCACTCTGGGGTAACTTTTCCTTCTGCCCGGCCTGCCACCCACCGGACTCTGTCCTAAAAAAGCCCCATTTCTCCCAAGCCCTCCGGTCTCAAAAGGGTCAGAGATACCCAGTGCACACACTGAGATCTAAGGGCTTCTTAAACAGAGAATTGATTAGACTTGCACATGAAGAGATTTTTCATACCAACTTATTTTGTTACTACAAAAGAATAACAACAACAACTATAAAAAATAATAATTATTATTATGTACTTGTATTGCTGCAGAGCATCTCCACATTACAGATATTAACTACACCCCACCACAGCTCTTATAAGTGGGTAAACTGAGGAGCAGTACTAAGTGATTTGCCCAAGGCCATACATTAAGTCAGTAATTTGGCAACAGAATCAAGGAGTCCTGGTTTTTTATAGTGTCCTAGCACCGTCACTAGATCCCATTGCCTCGCAGATGATTGTAACGCAGCTGAGCATCTTCTTTCATGACCTTCAGAGACACCAGGCTTTGCTCAAGGTGGTCCACACCGCCACATTTCTCACTAGCCAACCTGACTTCAGGATAATCATTTCTACAGCTGAATAAAAATGCACCTCTGAAAAAAAAACCAGATTGCTTTGGAGTACGGATGGGTGAGCACTGCATTTCTGTTTAAAAAAAAAAAAAAGTACAAAAAAGCCGGAGTTAAGATTCAGACACGTAAAGCATGAATCTGAAACATTTTTGCTGAAATGATTTAAAAATATTACAACTAAACCCTTTTGTACAGAGGTTCAACACAGAACATTTTTACATATTCTGTACAAAAAAAAAAAAGGCACTTTAAAAAAATCACTGAAACTCTGACAAACCTTAATAACAGTGCAGCAAACACTGCTGCTATGGTAATTACTTCTGTCTCTCTGCCCATTCCTTCCCATTGTTTCTGATTTTCAAGAATGTCCTCTCATTAATGCTGTCAGATTTTCCTTCTCCTCGGTACATTTTCATTATCTGTGAATGGGATGTGAAAATGAAAGTTTCCTGTCATATTTTTAAAGCAATAATTGAGCCTTCTATTATACCTCCTGCCCAAACCACTGAAGAGAGGATGTTCGGCTCTTCCCTGTCATGCTCAGGGCCTGTTTTAACTCTCTGTCGGTTAGTGGATAGCTATAAGCTGTTTGAAAAAGGGTTTTTTTTGATTTTTTTTTTTTTTTTTTTTGAGAAACAAAGGGAATGTATCTGGAAAGTTAGGTGTTTTGGTTCTTTTTTTCCCAGCCGGGAGCATAGGAACAAAAGCCCATCCACGTTTCGGTTAAAGCAGGATGCGGAGGGATTTCCCGCCCCGTATCGAAACTGGTCCATTAATATTATTACCGTGTTCCTTCCACGCGAGTGAGTCGTCCTCATCCTTTGAGCAGAATTTCTCCTGCCTGCCACGATGGCGTTAACCCTCAGGGCTGCGTGCTCCCCCTGTGCCCACCCCAGGGTACTTCCCCAAGTTTTAGGGGACGATTGCTGTGCTGCTTCTAACCATGCACAGGCAGGGAAAAGTCCATCGTCGGCAGTCCCAGGCACGCCTGCCTCTGTCGTCTCTGAGGAGCAACGCTAGCCCAAGCTTAGGCTGAGCATGAAAAATGTAACGTCTCAGTTGTGAAAGACAGTAATAGGTTTTCTATTACCCAACGAGCAGCAAAAATAATGGAAATGGCCGTGCCTTTGGCTGCACATCTCGCGGCGAATAGCTGTCTCCCGGTGTCTGGGCGGGTGATGGAACGGCACGGTACCTCCTGCATTTGCCATTGCTGGGGAACCAGCGGAGTCCACGACATCTGGCGAGACCGTGGAGAGGTTTAGCTGGGGCAATGTCATGATAGCGCCAAAGAAACGCCACAAATTAGATGTGACTCAGCGTGTGTGTGGAGCTGACGCTAACAAGTGCTGTACAGGTTGTCTAATGGTGAGCAGCCCAGTGACAATCACTCCCCGGGAACCGCAGTAAGCAGAGCTGGAGCGTAAGGAGATGCTGTGGTAGGAAGGAGGGGAAGGGCTCTATTTTCTCCTTGGCTTGCTCTGAGCGCTGTCAGTGAAATAGATGGGGACAAGGAAAGAGATTTAATTTGTCAGCTAAAATTGTTTAATTACGTGGTACATCTGCTGACTGTTACGTAGGAAGAAATGCAAGGGATACTCCAGGGGTTCCCCCGGAAAGCAGTGGGAAGAGCTACACCTCATAACCATAATCACTGCCGCCCTCAGTGCTCCTGCGCACAGTCAGTTTTCTTCTTGGGCAGAGGAGGAAACCAAAACCAGACAAAATCAATGTTTTTTAAAAGGAAAGGGTTGCTCGGTCAATCTGCTTCACCATCTGCAGTGGTTGCAGCACCACTCGCCCGGGTGGGAATGTGGAAGACTTTGTTGGGTCATCTTCTGTGCTCCTGCGATGGTGTGTGAAGCCCAGACCTGCCACTTTAGGGAACTGTAGCTCCTTCTCTGTGGCCACTGAAGAAATTAATGCCAGAGGTCTAACGAACTGTCAGCTGATGTTCTTCATCTAAGTGAATTTCCTGCCATAGTTTTGGGGATATCTGGAGTGTCACGTCTGCTGCCATCCCTGGGGAGCATGTGACAAGTCGGGGAGAGGGCTGGTCCAGCATGTTGAGCGGTCTCAAGGGACACTAAGGGCAATAAATGGCACTACTGCTGGAAGAGTGGTTAATAGGGAGCAGGAGAAAGTAACGAAGGAATTTAAAAGTATGACCTAAGTGCAATATGGGCAAGGAAACACAAGAATTACAATGACAAATTGTTAAAGCATGGATCCACGGAGCAGGGAGAGAAAAACTGAGTGGTCTATGCCAGGGAGAGGGGGACCATCTGAGGTCCAAGCCTGCGTTCCCTGGAAGGAACCTCATTGCTTTAATACTGAAACAAGCAGGGAGAAGAAATAATACTAACTAGAACATATATAGCAGGGGTGATATTTGCATTGTTTAGGCTGACTAGTCAAATGGAGCAAAAAGGGCTTCTTTTTCTGTGGAGCCAATGGCACGTCACGCAGAACCATCAAATCCGTGGGAGTGCGCGGTGCGGGGTGGGGGAGCCGGGCAGCACGCAGCGGGAGAGGGACACAAGCGTCACATACGGCTGTGATACTTTGTGCTCACCACAGAAAAGCAGATGAGAGGCAGAAAGTTGCCCGCCCCGCTCAGCCGGGAGACGGCTACTCGCTGAGACGGCAAAGCTGGGGGTCTGATGGGGTGGTAGAGCAGACAGTGACACAGGGTGGCACACCATGGTGGCCTGTGGCACGCCATGCCCAGCCTGGCAGGCTGGCACTAACCGCGCTCGGCTGTTGTCACCCAGAGCAGGGACAAGCTGCCCTTCTGGGAGAACGGGACGGGGAGGAAGGAGGCCTGGCAGAACGGCTGGCACGGCTACGACAACGAGCTCATGGACATGAGAGCCTTCTTCATCGCGTACGGGCCAGGTATGATACCACCGTCCCTGGTGTTGCGCTCTCCCCCGCAGCCCCACGGCCCCAGCATCCCTGGCATGTCAGGACCCTGATGTGGCACTCTGCGACGCCCCAAAATTACAAATAGATGGCAGGATTTCCTCACTACAGCTCGATGCTGGGAAAGTTTCTAGCTGTATATCTCTTCCAAAGCTGGAGAAACAGGGCAGAGAGACGTGAAGGGATTTGGTCAGCCCCTCTCCGACATCCCAGCACAGTAACTCTATCCCTTTGCCCTATTTTCCAAGACTGGCCTAAATTTTTAATTCTATTTGAAACACATGAATTCTCCTTTCGTTCGTGGATTCGGACTCACTAAGGAAAAGTATGTTCTTTGGGAAGGTTGCAGCGCACCTCAGCCACCTGTCCGATGGGCAGACGGAAAACCCCCGGTTTCCACTTCATCAGGCCCCTTAAAACCTGCTGAGCACCAGGCTGCAAATGCAGACGGGAATGAAAGCAAAACAGAATGTGCAATGCAATTATTTCAGGCTATTAAATCTACCAAGCATACATAGTAAAGTAGCTCCCGTACTTAATAGTTTTATTAAATTATCCTTTTTAGTTTTTAGAATAAAATTGGACTAGAAGTAAAAACTATGGATAAAAACATTTAAAATGTTTTTTGCTGAGCTGTGTTGTAAATTATATAGCGTGCCACATCCCCGCCCACTGGGTGAGACCCGGGAAAAGCACAGGAGCCCTTACCCCACAGCGCCCCGCGTTTCGGGAGCTGAGCCTCAAGCCGTAGGACGCCAACTCCTCTCTCTGCCTCTTTTCCCCGCAGATTTCCGATCCAACTTCCGAGCGCCTCCCATCAGATCCGTGGATGTTTACAACATCATGTGCAGGCTGGCAGGAATACAGCCGCTGCCCAACAATGGCTCCTGGTCCAGGGTGGAGTGCATGCTCCGAAACGCGGCCCCCTCGGCACCGCTCCCCAGCTGTGCCCTGGCACTAGCTCTGCTCTGCCTCTTCGCCGGGCACATCTCCTCACTGTGACCCCCGAACAATGTCGGTCAGTGTCACCAGCAACTCCATTCTTCTCTCTGTGGTTTTTTTTTTTTTTTTTAAAAGGTCTTCATTTGAATAATAGCTTCATTAATAGAGTGCTGCCCCAACTCCGCCATCGTGCTCCACCAGGCGTGACTCTGACCCATCCTGCTTTTACAGCGGTTAGAACATGAAGCCAGGTTTTGTGCTGCTCTAAACACAGCCAGGAAAGGCAGCGTTGCTAGTCTACATTCACAGCACCGGCAATGAGAGCAGAAACCCAGCCGGCTATCCGTAAAATTTTCTGGTGGGTGCCCGTGGAGATCTCTGAGCATCAAACCCCAGCATCTTTAACTGAGAGGCTCACTCTGGCTCCCCATACCGAGAAGCTCAGGGGTGGAGATAGACCTCTGTGCATTTAAATGGGTTCTTTTCAAACACTCCTTCATCTCCAGCTCCATCACCAGCAGAGTCCCACCTTCTCCTCACAGTGCCAGCCATGCCCTGTCTATACCGACCCCTTCTTCAAAGAGCCAAGTGCTCTGCTGAGCAACCATAATGCTGAGCGAGGTGGATGAGCAGTGAGAGCATCCTACTTCTCTCAACCTTTCCTTCTTCTTTTCCCCCAAAGCGAGCCCTGGCCCTGCACGCCTTCAGGGCTGCGCTGTCCTCATGGACCACAGCGGGGAAGAGAGCTGGGAAAGGGGAAGGCAATAGAAATCCTCCGCTTCGAAACCAAGAGGAAAGGGAAACAGCCCAGGGATCTGGAGAAAGTAGGATGAGGTATTTAACAGCCTGTCTGCTTTTCCTGGTGAAGATAATATCATCTACTCAGGTTTTGGGGTTTTGTACCCAATTGCGTTTCTGAAAGTTCTTCAACACTTACTGCGTTTCTGCCAAGCTCTTGCTCTCTACACCTCTGCCCGGTGAGCAGCACATTCCCCTTCATCCTGCAGCAGGGAGAGGGGTCTACACTGGTGGATCTCCCACCCTCGCAGTTAACCCTAGCTAAGATTTCCACCATGGGCTTATCAAGCCCAAATAAAGTTGCAATGATGAAGTTAAATAGCAGGAGAGGATGGAGCTGTTGTTGGAGGTAATGCCTCTGAAGGTTAAGTCAAATGGATGATGTAATCCTGAAAACATCAACATGGCCGATATATTAAATCCCCGAAAAACCTGATTTTGCCCTACTCACTCACTCCAGCGCAGCCATGGATCCACCTTGGGGCGATGTTCAACACAGAGCTGGTGGAAAAGCCACCACCACGGTCTGTTAGCTCAGAAGATTAATTACACTTAATGATTTAATCGTCTAGTTGTCACAGTCCTTGGTGTTACACACCGGGATGTATGTATGCATGCCGTGGTGGGTCATTTTACATCATTAAATTTCTACTGTGAAATTAGCTCATCTAGAACGGGGCTGTAAGGTCTGATCCTGCAAAGTGTCCTTTCCTCTTCCGGAGGCTGTGGCCTTCGGCAATGCCTTTGGGAGCGCTCAGCGCTTTTTCTGATATACCTCTGAACCAGGAGCTTTCTGTGACAAACTGCCTTTGGAAGGGTTTAGGTCCCTCCCCATGCAAAATAAACCTCTGGCACCTACTCCTGTGGATCCAGAGTCGAGCATGATCCAGGTATGTGTGGTACAGTGAGTTTAAAGGTGAATGATTACACCGTGGAAAAAAAAAAAAAAACAAGCACCAAATTAAACTTGACAAAAGACTTCTGTAATAGCTGTAAAGATTTATGTAATGTGTTTTTAAAGCTCAAGTGAACCATCAAATCAATTGGGAAAAAAAAAGGGAGAAAATCAGTCTTTGTTATTAGACTGTTCAGTATAAAAGGCAATTTAGTGCTTTCGAAGCATTTGCAGTAGCTGTAAAACAAGCACCTATTGTTCAGAGTTCCCTGTTGCTCTTTAATGGACCAGGCTCAAGGAATTCACTGGAGCACATTTTTAAAGCAAAAAAATTCTCAGTATACAAGATAACCAAATGACTAAATGGCAAAGTTCTGCTTGAAAATCAACAGGATGTATACAGTCAGTGCCTGCTAATCCCTCCGCAGCCTGCCCTTTTAACTCTTACCGTGAACAGAACCCAAGGTCCTCTTACAAAAGAAAAGATCCTAAAAGTATAAGGGTATATCCAGATTCTCAATTACACAAGCAGAAATTGGAAATAACAAGCCGGGTCCCCCGAGCTGTTCCAGGGATGAGCCATTACACACGAAACGTTGATCCCTGGGATTACTTTGTGTGACTCGTTTTTGTCAGTGTTCACGCGCAGATACTGCAGAATAAATCTTTTAATTGCAATATGATTTGTTTGACCTTAATGCCACCATTGTGTTTATGGCAATACGCCTCAGAAGATACTTGAACTGTAAAAGGGAAATTTGACGGTAGACCTACAAGAAGCTCCTCAGCTTCAGGAGAACTAAAGCTTACTATTTTTTGAGAAGTGCACCTTTCTTCCTCAGAGATGTTGTTCCTCTGAATCAGTTCATGTTCTCATTCAAAAATCAAGTGTCTTGACTCGCATATTTTTCTGTATACTATGCAACGGAGGTGGGTGTCTTTTAAAACCTATTTCTGAATGATGTTTTTGTACAATGACTGAGTGTGAATGAGTGAATAATTCTGAGAATGCTGTTAGAAAAAAAATATGCATCTTTTTGTAAATACTGTAAGATTTTTGGAGAAAAAAAGAACCAAACCAACACCTCTGTAACACCTTGCCTTTCTTGTTTGATTGCTGCATCAAAGTGTGATAAACAGTGTTTGAAGCTTGTGCTGATTAATGATCAGAAAGATGAATGATAACATTGTTTAGAAATGGCAAAGTTGTCAGCATGTAAATTAGGGACATTAAATACATCACACGAGATACTGTGGCTTGTATACGCAGCCCTTTTGTTCCAGAGGTATTTCAATATTCAACCTTTTGAACATGCATCCAGGGACATGTAATTCACACTAGAAAATGGACATGACAAATCATTTTGCTTTCCTAAGAGGAGAGGTGAGCCCTGGATGCTCTCTCCAGACCCACCATGTTCACCATCACGTCAGCTGCTGGTACAAAGGTGTGTAGTCACTGGTACCAGGGTTCAGGCTTTCCAGAGCCCTCATGGTACACCCCACTTCCCAGCACAAATGGCAACAAGACCTCAAAAACCAACGCCAAGGGCCTTAAGGTCAAGGGGCCCTGCTCCTGTTTTAAGCTCCACAAACCAACAATGAAGTTCATGGAACAAACTGATTTGATAGAAATAAGTATCCAAACCTTGATATCTTGTTATCATAGACTCATAGAATGGTTAGATTTGGAGGAGACCTTAAAGATCATCCAGTTCCAACCCCCCTGCCAGGGGCAGGGACACCTCCCACCAGCCCAGGTTGCTCAAAACCCCATCCAGCCTGGCCTTGGACACCTCCAGGGATGGGGCATCAACCACCTCTCTGGGCAACCTGGGCCAGGGGCTCACCACACTCACAGTAAAGAATTTCTTCCTGATATCTAATCTAAATCTCCCCTCTTCCAGTTTAAAACTGTTCCCCCTCGTCCTATCGCTCCCCTCCCTGATCAAGAGTCCCTCCCCAGCTCTCCTGTAGCCCCTTTAGGGACTGGAAGGGGCTATAAGGTGTCCCCAGAGCTGCCTTCTCCAGGCTCAACAACACCAACTCTCAGCCTGTCCTCACAGCAGAGGTGCTCCAGCCCTCTGATCATCTTTGTGGCCTCCTCTGGACCCGCTCCAACAGGTCCATGTCCTTCTTATGTTGGGGGCTCCAGAGCTGGAGGCAGCACCGCAGGTGGGGTCTCCCCAGAGCGGAGCAGAGGGGCAGAACCCCCTCCCTCGCCCTGCTGGCCACGCTGCTGGGGATGCAGCCCGGGATGCGGGTGGCTTTCTGGGCTGTGAGCGCACATTGCCGGCTCATGTTGAGTTTCTCATCAACCAACACCCCCAGGTCCTTCTCCTCAGGGCTGCTCCCAATCCATTCTCTGCCCAGCCTGGATTTGTGCTTCGTATTTTCCTTACATTAACTGACCCCAAGGGCAGGGATGGGATGATGGAGGAGAAGCCAAGTCTGGGAAAGCAGGGCAGGTGTACCAATGAGTCCTTTAATTCACAGCAGGACTCCCTTTGAACTGGTGGCACCGCCGAGGTCTGCCCAGAGGTGCTCTGTCCATGTCCCATGAGCATGGGTCCTGCGAACAGGAGGATGCTGAGGGACTGCATGCATGGGGACAATACAGGAGTCAGCCTCAGTCAGCTCCCTGTAGCAGTGCCAAAAATAGCAATTTCCCACCCACATAAGCTGAGCCTTTTTTATCAATGAGTTTGTGACCGTATAAATGGCACAACTGGCCAGGGCTCAACGGATGAGTCCTCCAGCATCCTTCAGGATGCAGCCCATATTGCCCAAACAGACTTCAGCATCACGAAGACACTTTCTCATCAGCCCGGCTGCTGGCCTGAGCCCTCTTCAAGTACCAAGACTTCACAACTAAGAGGTGAATTAAGAGATTTTGTGGTGCTGGCCACCTAACTGCTCAGTAGAAGTCAAAACATCTATCAGACGTTAAACTCCACACCTCAGGGGAAGATGCAGACCGAATGAGCTCGGGGCACTGGGAAGTGAAAGGCATTGGAAAAGCTCCATGTAGTCCGTCCCCCTTCTCCTTTTCCCCGTAGAGCTGCAGCAGGAGGGCAGGCGGCTGCAAATCCAATGGGAATTTTTTTTAAAAAAACATGGCCTAATGAAGGGAAAAGTTTGAAACCCTCCATTTTAGCATAATGAGTCTTTAATAGCTGTTTTGAAAGACAACTTTCACCTACATGGAAAAATTATTTTGGCGTAGGTACTGAAACACATTTATGTTAAAGGAAGGTTATTGGTGAGAGTTCAAAAATAAAAACATTTCAGAATGCCAGTTGACTGGACACTAACTCTCAAGCTTTGTACAGATTGTTACAGCTGTAAAGATTATTCTGCCAAAATTTGAATTATATGGAAGTCACTATGGACTTGCAAACTGGTATAACACTACCCCGAATCTGGCAACTCTGTATCATAGAATCATCTGGGTTGGAAGGGACCTTTAAGATCATTGAGTCCAACCATCAGCCTAACACTGCCAAAACCACCACTAAACCATGTCCCTCAGCACCACATCTACCCCTCTTTTAAATACATCCAGGGATGGTGACTCCACCACTTCCCTGGGCAGCCTGTTCCAGTGCTTGACAACCCTTTTGGTGAAGAACTTTTTCCTAATACCCAGTCTAAACCTCCCCTGGCACAACTTGAGGCCATTTCCTCTTGTCCTATCGCCTGTTACTTGGGAGCAGAGACCGACCCCCACCTGGCTACACCCTCCTTTCAGGGAGCTGTAGAGAGCGATAAGGTCTCCCCTCAGCCTCCTTTTCTCCAGGCTGAACACCCCCAGTTCCCTCAGCCGCTCCTCATCAGACTGTGCTCCAGACCCCTCACCAGCTTCGCTGCCCTTCTCTGGACACAGTTCCCTCTCTACTGGCCCCAAATTCATCAGAAAATCCTGGTGAGCTGCCAGCAGACCTGCCCTGGTCTCTCCCTAACCCAGCCTGGCATCTGTTTGATGGCCTCCCTGAGACAAGGTGAATGCCTCGAAGCCACACCACCGCACTGCAAGGCCGCCTTTTTCCACATCTGCTACCGCTTTCCTGGCCGGCTGGGAAGTGTCACCCACTGGGCATGCAGATAAGCTCCCGCTTTGGGGTGGAAGACATCAATCATCATCAGCAGTACTGAAATAACAGTATTTTTTCTGTTGACTGTGTGGGCTGAGGAGAGGAAGAGGCAGCTCGAGGGGGAAAGGCTCTGTGGGACCTGGAAGTTGAGGTCCCCCCACATGCTGCTTTTATAGAATTGTAGAATACTTTGGGTTGGAAGGGACCTTTAAAGGCCACCTAGTCCAACCCCCCCTGCAATGAGCCGGGACACCTCCCACCAGCCCAGGTTGCTCAGAGCCCCATCCAGCCTGGCCTTGGACACCTCCAGGGATGGGGCATCAACCACCTCTCTGGGCAACCTGGGCCAGGGGCTCACCACACTCACAGGAAAGAATTTCTTCCTGATATCTTATCTAAATCTCCCCTCTTTCAGTTTAAAGCCATTACCCCTCGTCCTGTGGCTCCACTCCCTGATCAAGAGTCCCTCCCCAGCTCTCCTGTAGTCCCTTTAGGGACTGGAAGGGGCTATAAGGTCTCCCCGGAGCCTTCTCTTCTCCAGGCTGAACACCCCCAACTCTCTCAGCCTCTCCTCACAGCAGAGGTGCTCCAGCCCTCGGAGCATCTTTGTGGCCTCCTCTGGACCCGCTCCAACAGGTCCATGTCCTTCTTATGTTGGGGCCCCAGAGCTGGAGGCAGCACTGCAGGTGGGGTCTCCCCAGAGCGGAGCAGAGGGGCAGAACCCCCTCCCTCGCCCTGCTGGCCACGCTGCTGGGGATGCAGCCCGGGATGCGGGTGGCTTTCTGGGCTGTGAGCGCACATTGCCGGCTCATGTTGAGCTTTTCACCCACCAGTACCCCCAAGTCCTTCTCGGCAGGGCTGCTCTCAGTCCCTCCATCCCCCAGCCTGTACTGATACCGGGGGTTGCCCCGGCCCAGGTGCAGGACGCTGCCCTTGGCCTTGCTGAACCTCATGATGTTCACACAGGCCCACTTCTCCAGCCTCTCCAGGTCCCTCTGCATGGCATCCCGTCCCTCAGGCGCGTCAGCCGCGCCACCCAGCCTGGTGCCACCGGCCAGCGAGGCGGCTGCCGCCAAGGCCGCAGGTTCCCGCGGTTGGGGGGGTCCCGGGGGATCGCCCCGTCCATGGCGGGGGGGGGAAGGGGGGGGGTCGGCGGGACCCCGGCCCGGCAGCGCCCCCTGCCGGCGCGGCGCAGTGCAGGCAGCCGCGGCGTCCGCCCGCCTCCCTCCCGACGGACGAGGGGAAGCAAAACGCGGCCTTCCTGCCCAAAAATGGGGTGATTTCGGAAAGAATGGGGGCGGAAGAAATCAGTACATTTTAGGCAGGAGGGTTGCAGCGAGAGAAGGAAGCTTTGGGGTTTTTCTTTCGTTCTGTATTTCTCATTGGAGGGTTTTTTTTTCCCCTCTTTAATTCTCTTTTTGTTACCCTTTATGGCCGATTCCCCCTCCCACACCACCAGGGCCCCCCACAAACCTGCTGCCTCCGTGTAGTTTCCCGTGGGAGCCCCCTCCTGCCTGCTTCTGCCCAAATTTCAAGAGAGACCTGGGTGTTTACCCAGCCCTTAATTACCCTTGACAGGAATCAGCTGCACATACTTCCAAGTACAGAGGACTCCGGCCGCATCTGGTACTGCTTGTGTTGTTATTAAAGCCTGATCCCACAAAATACGTATGGAAAAGAGGGGAGCAGAGAGCGGCAGCGATGGGTGATGCAGCTCCTCACTCTGTTGCTCGTTCTCACTCGCAGCTTCCCTCTAGGCTAACGAAGCACCCTCCCGTTAGGCGGTGCTGGTCAGGGGGCTCCTGAGCCTTTGTCAGCTGAGGGGGACTCTGATTAAAGCAATAAAAGACAGCAAGGAAACAGCAAGGAGGGCTGAGGTGGATGAAACATGTTGCCTACCTCCTGTGCCAGCACAGGTCAAGGCTTAGCTGAGCTCCGGCGAGCTCGTTTCGTTCCTCCCTTGGCCACAGCAAACAGGGCATTTTAATATCAGGATTGTAGCGGCTTTTGGGACCCCAAACCACAACAGCGGGGCGCTGGTGTGTGCACAGGAGCTGCCCCTGTGTGCCACTCCGAGGGGGTCACAGCCCCCAAACATCAGCATCCTCCGCCGGGGCCGCGTGGGCATCTCCCGCATGGCCGATTTTCTGGGATTGTGGGAGTGGGCACTGACAGCTCTTGAGCAGCCTCCTGTTCTTCTTGGGAAATTAATGATACGTTAAAACATTACTCAGCACTTATATATATCGCCCTGTGAATATTAATTAAGCCTCAAAATCGGCTGGAGGAAAAAGGGAGGCCGAGGCGGCACTGGTGGTGGCAGAGGGGTGGATCAGCCACAATCCCCGAGAGCCCAGCCGACCCGCGGCTCGCACTGGGCTGCCTCCCTGTGAGGGCTCCCAGCTGTGTAAATGTATATAACCGAGCCGTATGTCCATAACAGGCAGTTTTAGCCTTTCTTCAGTGGCCTGATGTGCTGTTCATCCTACGGTGCTAAAACAACCGGCGCATTGGCAGTCACTGCTTGGTGCTCCCCTGTTCAGGTTCGGTTTGGCCCTGCAGGCCATGGCCACGCAGAGTGACTCAGGAGGGGCCTGCTTCTGATTGCTGAGAGAAGCTTCCCGCCTTCTACAAGACCCCTGGGCAGAAGGAGGCTCTGGAAAATTCAAAATGATTTTTTTTAAAGTGCTTATTTGCCCACCTATTCATCCATCCATCCATCCATCCATCCGTAAATCTCTCTCTCTCCCTTGCTACTCCTTCCATGTCTTCCCTACATCGGTGGGGCTTTTCGGGGTAAGACTTTTTCTGCATTTGCCAGAGTAGGTGGCACTGTGGTTTCCAGCTTGCAGCTCACCGATTGTCCCCGAGGATCCGAGGGGTGGGAGAGGGGTAACCCCGGCCGGCCACATCCCGCACCTCGCACACGTCTCGGCTGAGAAGATGCTGTAAGAGAGAGGGAAAGCACCCCTTGCCCAGCCATGGAGGGCTTCTCCGAGCATGGATATAATAAGGAAATCACTTTGGGCTTAAAAATAAGGTTTTAAAGCAGCCTTCCCATAGCAGCTGTGAAGGAGGACAAAAAAAAAAAAAAAGTTTAATATTTTTTAAGGTGGAGTTCAAGCAGTTTATGAGCTGGATTATACAACCTGCTTGCTTACACTGCTGCAGGGGCTGGGTGGGATGACCTGCAACATCGCCCTCCTGCCCTAACCTCAAGTGTTTCCTTCTAAGAACAGTTTTGGCAAAGAAAAATAACTATTTCTTCCCACTCTGAACAGAATAAACTTGAGAGAGCTCTGAGCTTTCTTTGCATTTCATTCAGCCTCTTTCTGCAAGAACAAATGGGATGAACAAACGCAAGTCCCACTGACAAGAAGATATTTAATATCCATGATGTGGGGAGCTTTCCAGCAAGAGACAGACTCTGTTTTATGCAGAAATAGCTGAATGCAGCCCATAAAGGCCCAGCAATTAATCATGCATTTGAAGAAACACAACACAGTTGTAAAGGCTGGATTTTAAATGCTTGCTGCTCCAGTTTGGACAGTGACAAATTAAGGCCCATCCAAAAGCAGGTGTGGCTCTTGAAGAAGCCCTCTGAGGGCAATTAAAAATGGGAAACCAGCTGGTAAGTGTGCAGATGTGACAGCCAGAGCAGCTTAAGAAATGAATACAAAGGAGGAGGATGGAGGAATGAATGGTGTAGGAGCTGAGGCGGATGAAACAGGACCTGCTCTCTGGAGGGGGTTGCTCCGTTGCAGGTGATGTGCCTTGTCATGCGGGATGGGCAAAGCTGTGACAGCCACATGTCCCCACTGCCCTGGAGAGCTGCCCTGTGCCTGCCGCAGATGGGCTCCTGTCCTGGTTTCAGCTGGGATAGAGTTAATTTTCTTCTCTAGTGGTTGCTGGGTTTGCAGATTTGGTATGACAATAATGTCAGTAGCGCGCATTGTTTTACTTGTTGCTGAGTGATGTTTATACTAGTCAAGGACTTTTTTCAGCTTCCCATAGCAGCTGAGAGGGAGCATAGACAGAGCAATGGAATGGCCGATGGAATATTCCGTACCGCAGCTCTCTACGATCTCTGCTTGGGTCAGGATGGGCAACCAATTCACCAGGCGGTGAGAATGACTTGTGTCTTGTATTTTCTTTTACCATTATTATTATCATTATTGTTATTGTTATTTTTCTTTTCTGTTATTGTTCTATTAAACTGTCTTTATCTCAACCCATGAGGGTTTTTCCCTGTCCTTTCCTTTTCTCCCTCTTCTCCCCACCCTTCTGGAAGGGGGCGGTTGGCGAGAGGCTGTGTGGTCCTAGTTGCCAGTTGGCGTTAAACCACGACAGCTCCAAACGAAGCCCCCACAACCTGCAGGAGCTGCGGCCCCCCCGCGTCCCACAGCGTCCCCCGGTGCCCAGGGGAGAGCTGTGTTAAGGGATGTCTGAAGCTGATGGCATGGGCACCTCTGAAAACGCCCACGTAACCCCGTGATGGGAAAGGCAAGGGGCTGAGATCCAGGGTGGATTTTCCCAAATCAGTTCCAAGACGACCCAGGTCTGCTCCGATCCAACAGGCATTATCCAGCCAGGTTTCACGTGCTTCATCGTTCCTGATCAGTTCACCATCTCCATTGTTTACTGTTCTGAATCAGTCAAGAAAACGGTTATTTTTCCCATTGAAAACACATAAAATAATTCAGCTACAAGCCAAATTATGAAGGATTTGTAATTTGCCGATAGGGTTACCATTTAGGAAGCATTAGCAGATTTATAAATAGTGCCACGCAAACAAACTATGAATCAGTATTAGCTGGAGCTCGTCATCCCGTTTGGAAAAGGATGCTGCAATTTTTCCATGCTGTTCTTCCCACATTTACTCCTACCCTGCCTCTCTCCGCACATCCAGCGGGTGCGAGGTATCACCAGGACAGCATTTTGTAGGAATTACCTTCTACCAAAGTGCAGGCTGGGGAACCGGTTCCGTTTGCCTCATCGAAGTCTGTTCTTCCGAAGTAACTTGTTGATGCAAATCTCTTTCCCGTTGTGAATTATATGGAGTTCCATTATGCTGAGCCCCTCATGACAAGAAGGACATTGAGGTGCTGGAGCGTGTCCAGAGAAGGGCAACGGAGCTGGTGAGGGGTCTGGAGCACAGTCTGATGAGGAGCGGCTGAGGGAACTGGGGGTGTTCAGCCTGGAGAAAAGGAGGCTGAGGGGAGACCTTATCGCTCTCTACAGCTCCCTGAAAGGAGGGTGTAGCCAGGTGGGGGCTGACCTCTTCTCCCTAGTGACAAGTGATAGAACAAGAGGAAATGGGTTCAAGTTGCACCAGGGGAGGTTTAGATCGGATATTAGGAAAAAAATTTTCACTGAAAGGGTTATCAACCATTGGAATAGGCTGCCCAGGGAGGTGGTGGATTCACCATCCCTGGAGGTGTTTAAAAAAAGGGTAGATGTGGTACTTGGGGCCATGGTTTAAGAGTGGTTTTGTCAGGTTAGGTTAATGGTTGGACTTGATGATCTTAAAGGTCCCTTCCAACCTCAACAATTCTATGATTCTATGAATATTTCTCAGAAAAAGCCGTCAACACAGATGGCTATAGATGACTCGTTTGATTTTTCTCCCCCTCTTCTCCATAAGAAAGGATTGCTTCCACTAACGTTCAGCTTTGGCATATGATAATCCTTCCGGGACGCTGAGCACAACAGCGTTTCACTTGAGGCTGCCGACAGAGTGGACAAGGTCTTTCCCAGTTTCAACCTCTGCATAAAAAGAAAACAATCTGTCACGACGAGCTGCTCAGCCCCTTGCCCGTCTCTGCGAAACTGAGTATTTAAGCCACTTCCTTCTTGAAATAAAACCTTATTCCTGTTGGCCCTATTTCCAGCGCGGTGACGATGAACCATGGGAAATTTTCTATGTAAAAGGAGTTCTCTTTCCGCGTTCACCCCCACACACCCCCCAGCCTTGCTGTTCCTCACCAGCATGGGCAGTGACAGCCCCGACGGGGCTGTCCCGGCCACCAGACCCAATAATAAAGCGGGTGAGCAGCGTCACGGCGGGAAATAGCCATGGGCAGTGCCTCTGTGTGTGGGCACAGGTAGCCATTGCAGCGCCGAGACCCTCTTTGGCCTAACAGCTTTCGTATAAAAAAAAACCACCGCATCCTAAGAATGAATAATTTCTCTTATAACAAGCTCGGCCAGCGAGGAGGGCCCCAGCCAGCCGGCCCCCAAAAAAAGCAGTCCTTGCCAAAAATCCTGCAAGGGTGGGAAGAGAGAGGCAAGGGGGGAGAGCCACGAACGCAGCCCCAGGCTCTGCTGAGCACGTGAAAAGCAGCTGCAGGGCAGAGACGGCCTCAGCCAGCGCTTTTCTTCTGTTTGAAGGGATGGGAATGGGCTAATTTGGAGCTGACAGCAGGTAAGCAAAGAGAAGATGTAAGATGAATCTTGTATAACGACCTGAACCTGTTCTGCATCCCCCCCTCCACTTCCCCGTGACAACCGCGGCCAGAAACAGAGGCGCCTCCAAGTGACGCTGAAAAGGTTTCGGGTGCCAGTGTGGTAAACAGAGCCAGCGCCAAAACTCCCCTGCCGCCAAGAAGGGGCACGGGGAGAAGGGATTGCTCGTTGCTCATCCATCTGCCTCCCCTAATCTGTTGCGTCTGGAGGCTGCTGCCACGTGCAAACATCTGGGATGCATCATGGACCTTCTCCTGCTGGAGAGGGGAGATGGTTTTTTGGATGCAAGCTAAGCTCCGAGGCGCTCTGCAACCTTTGTAAGGGAACAAACAGCAAGTTATTGCACGTACAGCAGGAACGGAGGGAAAGAAGGGAGAAGGCTTTATTCCAAGGCGAATGTGGGAGCCATGAGGGTGAGGAAAACCTTCATGAGCAGAAACCTCCCGTGCACACTGGGAGGGGGAAGGATGGCGGGTTGAGACAAACAGTTATGGCTTGTGTTTTAGGGGACTGCCTGAGCGGAGGAGAATCCCTTAAGGGGGAAGGACGGTAAGTTGTTTTTCAGGCTAGGAGTTAAGCAGGAGTAAGGAAGGCCATTGCACTCGGGCAAAAGAGAGGAGGAGCCCCCACAGCAGTGCTGCCAGGCAGATCCTGCTGGGATGCCTCCCCATCCCTTCCCTCAAGGCTTTTTCCAGGATCCCATTCCAGCTGCGAATGGGGCACCTTCAGGGGACCCAGCCCCAGCTGCCAGCGGCTGCGCTGCGTCCCAGCTCCTGGCTGGGCATCGCTCAGGGACACCACATCCTTATGGACAGCACCAGACACATGTCAGAATATTCCAGTATCAGTTGCTCTTTATTTTAGGCCTGTACAACCCACGAAGGCAAACAGATGTAGCTCCCTGCCTCAGCTGGCCTTTGGGAGCCCAGGATCCTTCGACCTGCATGTATTGTGAAGATTTTTTTTCTTCTGTCTTCAGCTGACGTCTTTCTTGTCCAACTCCTGGTGCCAACAGGGACTCCCCTGCTACTGAAGTACACCCTCCCATTCCTCTGCCCTCTTTGAGTTTTCCTCTTTGTCTCAGTAAAATCTCTCGTCTTTTTAAGCCCTGATACTCTGATTCCCTCGTTCTTCTGGGGAAAGGCATCCACCCTCCTTCTATTCCCCTCGAATTGCAGAGGCCCCAATCTGGAAGAAATCTGGGCAGAAGCTGGTCACCTGCTGACCCCTCTGTCCATGGAGACCCACGCCAGGGTTGCACCACTGTCTGCCACTATCCCTGGCACGAGGCAGCAGTCATGAGACACAGAATTCACGCACTACCTGGCAGTATAGTCCAAAGATTATTTTCTCCTTTTTTACTAAAAAAATAAATGTCAACAGTCTTCCTTTTTAGCCTGGCACGTGGGACTGACTGTCACTCTGCTCCGTCTTGAGACTGAAGCTGGTGGTCTCGACTGGCTGGACCTGATGATTAGTTAGCCTTGCTACTAATCCAGTGTCAAAAAGACAGCTTCCTCCTCAGCAACATCCCAAGCGGGCCATTTTTAGAAAGACAAACAGTTCTGAAATCTGCAATGGTCTAAATATTTTAAGGCAATGGTCTTTTATTAGTTTCTGGTTCAAGGAAAGTCCACCCGTCTCCAGGCAAATGTTTGAAACACAGTGAAAGAGGTTTTCAAAACTGTCATCCTGTAAAGATTTAGTTTTCTGGGATTCTTTTTTTTTTTTTTTCACTTCTATCTTCAAAAATAAGTGGGTTTCTCATTTTGTTTTTTTCTGTACAAGCTGTGATTCAATGGAACTGCGAAACAGCGAAGCATGAGAAATACTATCTCTCCATACTGGGATATAGGTAATAACAAAACCGTAACAGGCAAAGGGATCTACCTTTAAGAAGGAACAATAAATATGTTGGCTGCCTCAGGTGTGAGGACTCTTGAGTTCCTTTATCATGAATAAATAATAAATCTCCAGGGTCCACTGGCTACTACTTACAAATGAAACACTATGGTTGGAAGATAAAATTACTTTCTTCAGACCAAGCTGAGTGGAGCAGTCAATGCTGGAGGGACGTGATGCCATCCAGAGGGGTCTGGACACGCTTGAGAGGTGGGCCGTGTGAACCTCATGAGGTTCCACAAAGCCAAATGCAGGATCCTGCACTGGGGTCGGGGCAATCCCAAGCACAAATCCAGGCTGGGAGGAGAATGTATTGAGAGCAGCCCTGCGAAGAAGGACCTGGGGGTGTTGGTTGATGAGAAGCTCAACATGAGCTGGCAATGTGCGCTCACAGCCCAGAAAGCCAATGCCATCCTGGGCTGCATCCCCAGCAGCGTGGCCAGCAGGGCGAGGGAGGGGGTTCTGCCCCTCTGCTCCGCTCTGGGGAGACCCCACCTGCAGCGCTGCCTCCAGCCCTGGGGCCCCCAACAAAAGAAGGACATGGACCTGTTGGAGAGGGTCCAGAGGAGGGCCATGAAGATGCTCAGAGGTCTGGAGCCCCTCTGCTGTGAGGACAGGCTGAGAGAGTTGGGGTTGTTCAGCCTGGAGAAGAGAAGGCTCTGGGGAGACCTCATGGCCCCTTCCAGTACCTAAAGGGGCTACAGGAGAGCTGGGGAGGGACTCTTGATCAGGGAGTGGAGTGATAGGATGAGGGGTAATGGCTTTAAACTGAAAGAGGAGAGATTTAGATTAGATATTAGGAAGAAATTCTTTACTGTGAGACACTGTGGTGAGCCCTTGGCCCAGGCTGCCCAGAGCAGCTGTGGCTGCCCCGTCCCTGGAAGAGTTCAAGGCCAGGTTGGAAGGGGCTTTGAGCAACCTGGGCTGGTGGGAGGTGTCCCTGCCCAGGGCAGGGGGGTTGGAACTGGATGATCTTTGAGGTCCCTTCCAGCCCAAACCACCCTATGATATAATTCTATGAAGTAAGTGGGGAGTAGAAGACGGGACGCTAGCACTGCCCATGCTGCCGGGTGGGGCTCCTGAGGGGCCCAGGAGCCAAGGTATGGCAGAGCAACAACAGAGCTGAAGAACTTTTTGTTTCTTCTCCTACTGTGTGGGCTGGCCATGTCCTTCTCCTCCGTGGGGCAAGGCTGGGGAAGGCAAGTCCCCTGGCCTCTGTTTGGGGTCCCTCTGTGGGCTTTGCACCTCAGTCCCTCAGACTGGGCACTGGGCGGGGGGGGCTTATGCGCTTGCCCCACAATGGCCAAGGTGGCCCCGGTCCCTCTCCTCCTCGTGGTGCCTCCCCTGACTGATGCTTCTGCTGCAGCTCACGGCGAGACCTCTGCATCAACCGAAAGCTTGCTGGGAAGTTTCAGGCAAGGTGCCTTAGCACTCCTTCAGAAGAAAAGAAAAAAACACACTGCATTGTCTAGGTTGAAAAAAAAAGGCGGGGGGGGGGGGGGGGGGGGGAAAGTGGTTATTGTTTTACTGAGAAGCTCTGCCAGGGCCATGCCTTGGATCAGGGTTACAGCTGGCGCGGTTGCAAGCATCTGAAAACCATCACCACCTTGTGTCCAGCAGCAGCACGTTAAACTGCGGCAGCTGGATGGTAAGTAAGACTCTCCGGCAAGTTCACGTTGGGCCTGAGCCAGAGGCGAGCGCTAAACTGGTCAGAGAAGAGCCTCTGCCCCCGATGGCCTCCCCGTGCCGGGGGCTCGCCAGGGAGGGAGCCCCGAGCAGGGTTTGGCTCCAGGCGAGGCAGGGGCAGCAAATGCTCCGTCCCCGTCCCCGTCCCTGCCCACACGACGCTGAGGCGCACCCAGCTCTGTGTTTTGCACTTCTGAGTCCTCACGTTTGCAACCGTGACGGCTGCTCCTGCCCGCTGGTAGATGTGTAGTGGTGCGCACGTGGTGGAGACCACAGCTACGTAGCGATGGCGGGTTCCAGGTACGGGGGGACACGGGGTACGGTTTGCATTCAGGTCCCTTCAACGCACAAGCTGCCCTACAGGATTAACTGCCCAGGTCCTTATTTCCCCAAAACCCGGCTAATAGGACCCAGAAGGATGTTGAGGGAGGGGGCCGGGAGGAGGGAGGGTCCCGCCTGTGCACCTTTTGGTGGGTGCAGTGACACAGCAGACAGGCAGGAGGGGGACATCCCCAAAGCTAAGCTTAGTCTAGGGCGACCGATGGCCCCAGCTTCCATCGATAGGCTGCTCTGAGTTGTCCCCTCCGGAAGGTTTGCTTGCTTTCTTAACCACAGAGGTACCCAAGGAGCTTTGCAGGTTAAAATTAGACTTTGTGAATACCCCCGAGAGGTGGTAGCGTACAAATGAAGTGTTCTTCGTTTAAAAGATGACCTTCTCCAGGGCTCGTTATCTACACAGCTTCCAGAGCAGCGCTGGCTCACCAGCCACCCACCGGAGCGCAGGGAGAGCACGTTCACGCCTGCTTGCGCCCACGGGTGCGGGCAGACCCAGCAGAGCAAGGGTCCCCACGCTACTTTCGCCGCTTTCTGCCCAACTGACCCTCTTCGGCACGCACGAGATAACCAGCCCAATTTTCCCGGCGACAAGCGGCGGGACAAGAGGAGAGGGATGCAGACCAAAAGGCTCCAGGTTTCCCTAAGACAGACAGAAAGGGAGCAGGGTACAGAACTATTTCAGCGCAGGCACAGACACGTACGTGCCGGTAGATTTATTTACTGTGTTTGCTTACTCTCGAATAGCTGGCAGCGTAGGGTTAGGTTTCCTGGGCTTAATGGGATGAGAGATAAGGAAAAAAAGATGTAAAAAACCCCGTACTTGGGGTTTCCTGTTCCCAGTCCCCATTCATCACCACTGTGACAGCTGGCCTAAAAATACTTTGTTAAACCTGAGGACCTAAAGGCGTAGAAGGAAGTTGCTTACACACACGAGCTCAGCCATCCCAACGCAAAACCACTGGCGGCTCGCGAAGGCCCAGCTACCTTTGACTCTGCTGCACAACCCTTCTCCCGTCACGTGCCAGCCACGGTGAACCGGAGTGTCGGAGCAGCGGGCTCCCTCCTTGCAGTTTAGGAATCCCTAATTAGACGGGGCCATTCTTCCTTGTAGCAGTTCCGATGAGCACAGCTGGATAGTTTTATAATTGCTCTTCCCGGGGCCTTGCTTGGTGCCCTGAGGAAGACAAATGTGACCTGTTGTTCTACCGTTGTTTGAGGTTTTGGGTCTCCTCTTTGAGACCTCAAAGCAGAAAGATGTTGGGCAGAGAAGTACATGGTCAAAAAGAGGAGCAACACTCAAAAGGAGGAAGAGGGGAGGGGAGGGGAGGGGAGGGGAGGGGAGGGGAGGGGGGAGAGGAGAGGAGAGGAGAGGAGAGGAGAGGAGAGGAGAGGAGAGGAGAGGAGAGGAGAGGAGAGGAGAGGAGAGGAGAGGAGAGGAGAGGAGAGGAGAGGAGAGGAGAGGAGAGGAGAGGAGAGGAGAGGAGAGGAGAGGAGAGGAGAGGAGAGGAGAGGAGAGGAGAGGAGAGGAGAGGAGAGGAGAGAAGAGAAGAGAAGAGAAGAGAAGAGAAGAGAAGAGAAGAGAAGAGAAGAGAAGAGAAGAGAAGAGAAGAGAAGAGAAGAGGACAAGACTAAATGTGAGGGCATATTTACATTCCTAAACTTTTTTAAAACCACAAACCTGCAACAGCATGGCTTGAAGAGAAGTGCTGACAGGAGCGCCTATCCTGAAGCAGCTCATCACCTTTCCTTCTCTGAGGTCTTTCTGATGAGCAGGGAGAACAAAAAAGAGAAAGTAATGGGAAAGTGGGGAAAAGACACTGTAAGATTAGGATGATGTTGTGAGAGGGAAGGGTGAGAAAAGGGGCAGGGGACATCTCATGTCAAGGAATGCGTGGAAAAAAACCCAACCTGAAGCAGAATAAATATCAAAAAGGAGCAGAAGAGGAGGGGTGTCTGAGCAATGGGAAAAAAAAGAAAAAATGGAAGAAGGACATTTTATAAAATAAGTTGGGAGGAAAAATCAGACCCTAAAGAAACAGCTGATGCTGATGGAAAAAGGGAAAGTCTGGAGAGAAGGATAACTTTCAAAAATGTTATCTTATAAATGTAAGATATCTGTAGATACAGAGGGATGGAATGTTTCAGATGTTTTCAGATGATTCAAATGTGGATTCACAGATGGATGGCTGTTTTGCCTCAGTGCTCTCAGCAGAAAGACACGATCCAACAGCAAGGGAATAGCTCTTCAGCCAAGCAGTGGCCCTGGACATTTTAAGTATGTTATAGGCCACGTTTCACCAAAAAAGATGTCACTTGCTTAAGATCTTCAGTGCACCTGCCAGCAGAGTAAGTATAAAGAGAACCCAAGCCGAGCTTCTAAGCAACTTTTAAAGTGCAAGGTGTGACGGGTTTGGACAAGAGCAATTTCCTTCTAGATAATGACCAGCCTCATCTATTGCCCAAAATATGAGCCCACCGTCAGGACAGAAACAGAAACAAAGTGCTCTCTGAGGGCGGAAAAGTGTTTGCAAACTTCTCCAGCAATAATGGAAAGGCCTTGAAGGTCCGATTCTGACCACCACCCAAAATCGGCTCTGCCTGTGCAAAGCACTGGGTCAGCGCTAGTGTAAAGCCCTAACCAAGCTTTGGCGCTTTTTGCCCCTGTAATTCAAAATTCACAATTCCAAGGAGACGGATTACGGAGGGAGGAGAAGGGCGAAGGGGAACCAGCAGAGACTACAAATAGCGTGGTGGCAGCATGTGCCACTAGCAGGTGACAAGCCAAGGTGCTTATGGCAGAACCTACTTTCAATAGATGCTGCTTTGGTTTTTGTCCTGTAAATCTTGTAAATAAATACTCATAGATGACCTGGGCAAACAGCAGTTCTCAAGGCAAAGCTCTGGAGCCTAAACCTCCCCAAAACCTTCCAGGTGGTGGTAGAGGGCAGGAAAATGCCACCTGCACGTTACCTTGTCCACGTGGGCCTTTCCAATCAGCTGCTGTCACAGGGTGAAAAAGACTCAACAATTTTTTGAAGAACGTGAAAAAACCTCTTTCTTGAGTGCCCTTTCTCTTGGGTACATGCACCTGTAGCTCATGAGGATGGAGAGGAAAAGAGGGACCTGGACCTGGCGCTCCTGGCATCAGGATGCCCCAAAGGGACTTCTCATTCCCTGGAGCTCAGGGCACGGCAGCTGCGGGCTCAGGCATTCGGTGGGGATCACGCTCCCTCTGCACCCGTCGCCTCTACGTCCAACCCAAACTGGGATGTTTCAAAAAGCAGCGCATTTTCTCCCTTGGACTCCTACTAGAATGGCTCACGGACCTTTTATGAAGCATGCACGGGCTGGGCAAGCGGTAACGACCCTCGGTTTTCTGAGATTTCTGCTTTGTTGTGCGAGGTTTCCTAAGTGAGGGAGGGAAACAGCATGTTAGATGGAAATGTAAGTATTTTCTCGAAAAACCACCGATGGGCGCAAAGAATCCACTTAAAACATATAACCAAATGTTATTTAATATCTTAAAAAGTAACACAATCCAAAATGGATATTTCACACAACACTACATAAACAACATGAACACAATATTACCATATGGAGGGACTTTCAAATATAGACTTACAAAAATCCCTGTCCTTTTTTTTTTTTTTCCTTTAAATTATTATACTAAGCATGACAAGTAATCATCATTTACAATATGGTACACTGACACAATAAAAACCATGTTACAAATGTGCTGTTATAAATCAGTAACGTTAGGGAAGACATTTCATGAACTGTAATTATTTCATATGAAATACTATACAATATAAACAGAACATCCATCTTGGATGACCTTTACAGCAACCAGAGACCAAGTAATTTTTTAAATTTTTTTTTTTTTTTTTTTTTTTTTTTCAGTGCAAACACATTTATACAAGGCAGTCTTGGCTGCAAAACTCCCTTCTAACATACAGTAAGTCCCACTTTCCCACTTGCATTTATTAACTCATTTAAACCTAATGCAACAGCCACATTCAGTCACTCACAGCAAATTACCTGCAGAATTATGATCCCTTTAAACTTAAGTCTCCTCCACGTATAAAAGTAACATCTGTGCCAATTACTCCCAGGGCCCTTTCGTACTTGGGGGTGGGTATCCTTTGGGTGGCTCTAGCGGCTCTACAACGCGAGGGCAGCGCGGCACATCATCGCCCTTCCGAGGTGGGGAGGGGGCGTTCGGCCGGGGGTGTCACCCGGCTGGGTGGCGGTGTGGTGGCACCGGGGGTTCAACCCAGACCGCGCGTCTGTGGCCTTCTGCTCCTTCTCTGCATTTAGTGGTTGGGGAGGGTAGGGGGGGAGGAACACGGAAACCCTCAGCTCAGAACTGAGCTTCAATGGAGTTAACGACCCAGTCCCATCTCCGTCAGACCCGCGGGAGACCGGGCGGAGTTACGCCAGATGGACGCCCGCCTTACGCCCAGCCCAACGCTTAGAGCGCCGCTACGAAAGAAGCGCGATAGTCCCGTTTTCTTCTAGCACCAGCTTGGCTTTCGGTGGGTCCCGCTGCATGCTTCTCATGCAGTAACGATGCACTTTACTTATGCTGGGGGGGGGGGGGAACATTTTAGATATATACCTTCTTTTCTCTTTTTTTTTTTTTTTTAAAGAATTCCGTAAAAAATAGAACATTTCTCTCTAATACTGTACAGCTTTCTTCAGAAGAGCAAAGAGAATTGTAAACCGTGGGTGTGACACCGGATTCGGAGTGCTATTTGCTTTCTCAGCACAACAATTTGAACAATCGCGTTGGGAAAAGCTCTGCGAAACGTATTGGAAAAACAAATTTTTAATTAAAATAACTGTTTCTAAAACCACCGCCGGCAGTACTCGTGTGACTGAAAACTGATTGGTTTTGGCACGGCTAATCCAAGAGTCTCTGCAGGACCACGAAGTAGCTTCTCTCTTACTTAAACACGCTGAACTTCAGCGTGCAAACATAAGAACACTTTAGTTAATTATCAAACTTATTCCAATAACTTTAAAAAAGCAACTGGCTAATGAATTAGTCCGCAGGCTCTCAGCCTTTGTTTTTTCCAATGCGCTTGGACATAAAGGAGGGTCAGCGAGCTCTGCCCACCCCACCGGCTCGCGAGGCTTAGCTGGTACCAAGTGCTGCGAGGCCCTGGGGCGAAAAGGCGTGATTTAAGTGCAAAGTATTATCTGTGTTTATGATGGCCTCCTGAATACTGCTTTGCTTGTTCCCTTTTTTAAGAACGACTGCGGCTGGCAAGCACTGAGGCCATGCTTTTCATTAAAATATTTGTTTTCCAATACATTTTCCTTTTTAAAGTTGAGCGAACATTGTTTCGCATATAACGGACATTTTACTGTGGTGCAAGGAGTCAAACGGCTAATGATTGCTTCTAATTTTTAACTGAAATACTTAAAACGGCAAAATTAGCTCAGCTGATGATTGTATATTAATTCGCATCAGAATAATGGTACTAGGTTTGCTGAAAGAGGTGTTCATAAATCGGGATTTGTATACAACTGTGATCTGCTTAGGTTCAACCGCCACTTTTTTCCTTTGGTTTTTTTGGAAAAATAAAAAAACTTTCTTTCTTCCCTCTTGAAAGGTGGCTTGTTGCAGCTGGCTACTTTTCAAAAGCCAGCTTCGTTTTTCTTGGAAACCTGCCCACGTTCTTTGAACAACAGGCACATACCTCGAGTAGGGTCCCTAATACTGCTCCCAACAAAGTCAATTAAAGGCGGTTGGTAATTTCCATAGGAGCAAGTGTTCAGATGCACACAAGGTAGAGAACAGAGCGCGTATCGTTAAAGGAAGAGCTGTTTTAACACCCTCGCCAGTTCAGGGAGACCATGACCCGATACGTTGACAAAGGTGGAGGCAGAATAGGGCCCAAAGTATTTGAAGGCTGCCAAGAAAATACCCAGAGTGTCTTCTGTTAAACCCCACACCGTCAATCATATTTCACAGACTGTAGATGTTCCTAATTTGCTAAATTACAAATACATTTTCAAGTTCTACCAGGCAGAAATTTTAGCAGTAACTGGGGAGAGGATGGAAGGTTTCAGCCTCCCTTTCACTTTTATCCCAATTACGCAGCCTTGTCAAAGTCTTTAAGTGACTCATCTGAAAGCCAGATTTTTTAATATTGTAGAAGGAAATTGTGGCAATGGAAACATGATGACTTCATACGCAAGCATTGACACACAAGAGAACGCCATGACCTAATGCTTCAAAGTTTTTAACCTTGCTTTGTACAATACACTTTTCATGTTGCTGCATTTCATCAAATTCATGGAGGTAGTTATATGTGTAAAAAAAATTACCATAAAAGTAACATGTTGTATTATAATAATACATATTAAGTGTGCAAAATGCCGACAGATTTGTGTTGACCCTTTACAGTTGAACACAACACAGATTCAACCTAATCTAACTCTGTAAACCTTTAAATTGATACATTAGAAGAAGAATGATAGATAAGCAACCATGTAATACAAGGCTATGATTTCATCAAAGGATTAGGGTGACATAAAGCACTCAAGCTCCACTCTCGTGGTTTTGTTACCAGAACCTCAAGATGGAATTTCCTTATATTCCATTGTTGATTTTAAAAGGAAAAAAAATAATAAAATAATTCAAGATTAGAACGTTTCTATTTGAAACTTCTGTTTACATTCCATATTCCAAGAGTCACATTAATATTGGTACAGTGCCATGTCAACATTAATATGACATTTATGTTGTCTGCTGGTCTCTGGGAACTTTAGGAAATAACATACTATACAGTTTATAGGTACGTACTATCGTATTTTGTTGGAATTACGTCTTCTGTACAACCAGCTGCCTGCATAAATTCTGATTGGTTTATGACAAACAAATATTTCCCCCAAAGGTGAAATTTGTTTCTGCTGTTCACATTTTAATACTGCCGCTAGTACTTCAGATCATCACTGTAAATTTTTTTATCGTTTCGACATTTTTATTTACTGAATTGATACATACTACTGATGTCAGAGCTCATCTCAAAAACAAAATCACAGTCAGCCACTGCATAGTATATGACAATTCCCCACAAAAACTCTGACTCTACAGTTTGCATGGAATAAGTACGGCTGAGTTACACATTGAATAATAAGATGCATCATGCAAAGCGTTATATGGTAATTAGAGCACATCTTGGAAGGTATGATAAGGCAGAAGGCTAAAGGCCAAGTGACTCTGATAACCAACCAAAAGCACAATAATTTCCTTTATGTGCACTGAAAGGTCTTATTGCTCCTATGAAATGGAAATTGTACACTGAAACCCAGGAAAACAGAGCTGTGCGTTGACTGGGTGTTCTTCACAGAACTGGAAACTGATTGCGTCCAGAGTTAGAAAGCCGTTTTATAAGTAAATGAACTATATCCGACTGTGTAACATAAGGCTGAATCTTCAGTAAAGACTTCTGACGACAACGGAGAACATGAGTGAAGCTCAAATGACTTTGTGTACGGAGTAATACATGTCACCAGAACCTGATGAAAATACCGGGGTTTACTATGTACAGTTGGTTTTCATACCTGTGTACTACAAGAGCTAGACAGTGTAAACGTCCCTTTTCTATGCAACAGTTGGGGCTGTTGAACTTCGTGTCTTTGTTATTCTTCCACCAATTCGTCTGTTCTGATAAAAATAGAGTTAAATTTGAAGTCAGTTTGTCGCACTACCAGGTTGCATGAGTAACAGAGCAGAATGTGACCCTATACCTAAAAATTACTCTTGGAGTTTAGCTATCCTTAGAAGATACTCTGCAGTAATTAGCACAGTACCAATTACTTTGGAGTAACAGTTTAGGGGAGTGCAATTAGGATATACCATACCTACAGAATTCAGATTTCTACTGCCAACCATGTGGACACATTGAATTTCTAGAAACTAGACGTGTCCATAAAATGCTAGATTGCAAATAACATCCACTGAATACAAAGGCCAGAAGTTTATAATTCTCTAAATTTTGTTCTCTGATAATCACTACAATGTATGCTATTTTTAATAGCCTAATTTAGGCACTCTATTTAATAAGCTACATAAAATAGATTTATGTCCTTCCACTAGAAAGAAATCAATTCTTCAGGCCATACTTATCATTTATATCATAAAGAATATTTTTGTGCCAAGAAATTAGTTATCCTGATTCCTATATTAATGGCAAGTTGCAATACCAGAAGTGACACAAGAATTAGATTCTCTTTTTTAAAATACTTGATTTCTACTGAAGACATTTGTTATATTTTGTGTCACTCCACATTGTGGCTCCATGACAGTTATAACTTTCCCTTCCCTCCCCGCTCCCCCCTCTACGCTGAGGCCCACCTCCTCATTCGTGACTACGGAAGGTCAAGTAGCAAGTCTCAGTAAGTAAACATCTCTCATACTTTCGAAACACAAAAGAAGCCATCTCCCTTCCCACCCTCCACTTAAAAAAAAGCCCACGAACCAAAACAAACCCTAAACCTCTTTTTAACTCGCTTAAACGGGCATTTGCAAAATTGTGTCACAAAAACGCACAGTGAAAATGACTGATTAGTATTATTAATTCACAGATAGAGCTGAGGTCATCACTTGTCATGTTTGGCATTGTTTTTCCTCATGGTGATCCTGGCTGGTTACTTTCAGCAGTGGCTCAGTTTTTGAAGTAAAAAACGATCAACTCTGCAGCAGAGTTTAGCCTCTGACCGGGGGCATCACACATCTGTGGCATTTTTTTTTTAAAATGAAGTTGGCAACTGCATGGACATTGAAAATGCAGATTACACTTACAGTGTCTAGACTTTCATATATGTGCTCAGTTACAATTAAGTGAAGCAAAAAGTGTACATATTATCCCTACTGCTATTCTGTTGCTACAGAGCCGCAAATGTGAAAAGCAATACCTTGAAATAAAGATTTCTTTGTTGCCCCTAGTCTACATAGCAGCACAGTTTAAGTAAACACTAAAACTGTGGTTGAGATGCTTTTTTTTTTATTTTTTTCCCCAAAGATGTAAACATCAGTCCCAGTGTCGTAAACTTTGCTGTATAGGATGAGACAGAAGGTCTGAGGCAGGATGACTATCAGACACTAGTGACAGAAGCTTGCAGGCAGTTAGCAGGTTTCTGCAGTTTCTCAGCTTCACTTGGCGGCGGATCGGCAGTGGCTCGGAAGTTGAACGTTGGGCCTGCGCCACCGTGTGCAGGGCTCAGAGCGGGGTTCTGGCGTCTGTTGCTTTCAACAATACTCGAAGTGTTGGATGCCAGGCTCTCACGAGTACTAGAATGGAAAAGAAATATATATACACACTCATATATGACATGCCTATATATCTATCGACCAGACAGGAAAGGAGAATAGAGTGTTTTATAATAGGCTTCCTGTGTTTGTATGTAATGTCACGTCAACCAACCATCTCATTTTGACGGTACGCATATGTTCCTCCAAAATGGGTTCCAGAGGTACTCGGCAGTCGTCATACTGTAACACAGGTATGGCACTAAGCAGAGCTGAAGCTGTCACACAAACGGTAAGCTGAACCAGTATCAAGCATCTGGATTTTCCAACCAAGGAAATAGCTTCCATCTTGCACGTGGAATATATTAATTTTCTTTCCTGACTTGTGCCTTTTTGCACAAAGTAACTTCATTGAATCAGCCCTGTGACACGGCAGAGCTTGGAGAGTAATCATTTAACACAGCTGCCTCTGTTGTCTCCTCTTCTACCTATGTCTTTGTACACAAAATATTAACTAAAAATGCTACTTTACATTAAACCCACAATGCTTCTAAACACAACACTTCAATTTTGCTTTGCAGCCGAGACAATTGCAACTCATGAGACGCTGACAAACCTTAACTGCCTGGTCTGCGATCGTGCCCTAAACAACGAGTGCTGCTATTTCATTCATAAAACGGACAATATTCCTTTAGTTCTAACATAGAGTTTATCCACGGGAGTGACAGGACACTCAGCGCTTTTCAAGACTAAGCCTTCTAATGCTACATCTAATTACGAATGCAGAGGAGCCTGTATTTTAGTCTACAGCTTTAAAAAACCTCAGCCAAGATATGCTAGGGCTAGTTTTACCACTACTACTCTTTTTGCTCTCTTTCCGCTTTTAACAATTTTTGATCTCCAAATAATGTGTTCCTGTGCAGAAAGAGATTTGGTTTTCAAATAGCCATGCGGTCCCTGGTTATGTACCCTTCACCTGTATCCCTATTTCTTTGCAAAATGACATCACCACTCGCTGTGGAGATGTTTACAGAGTAATTTAGAGGACTGAATGGGTTTGCTTAAGCACTAGAAACAAAGATACTAATGACAGTGTTTTATAGTTAGTTTAAAGTTAACCTAAATTTACCTGCTACTGAAAGGGGCAGCTCTTGCTTGCCTTGTGTGGACCTGACCCTGCCACATGTTCCTGCTGTTTCCCTGATGCTGAGCCTTGCAGCCAGCCAGATCAGGGACCACTCTCAGTTAAATACTAGCCTTAAGGGGAAAAAAAAAGGCAAGGGAAAAAAAAAAGATTAGTGCTAGCATCAGGGGAAGAGTAGGAATGCACAGCTTTGGATGTGGCAGGGGGGAAACGTGTCAGTGCACAGCACAGGGGAAGGAAGAAACACCTTGTGTAGTTGTAGGGCTGATTTAAATCATCTTGAACTGACTAAATCTGGAAAATCAATGACGCTTTTAGGAAAACTCCTGTAGATCTTTTAAATTTATCAAAATGGTATTGATGACCTCCTGCCAATTATCGCCTTATTGTCAGTAGCTCCAAACAGCTACGATGGGTGATGCACATCTCTGTGAGCTGCAATGACGTATGGTGCACTTCTGTTGCTCGTGTTTTTCCTCTCCCTCTGCTTTTTAATGAAAGTAGATGCAACATTTGTTTTTCAGAGATCATTCAGTATTGTATCATTCTTTATGGGACCACCAATTCCAGATCTTTAAACATTTTCAATTCTGATATTACAAACTGACCATTACAACATGTATACACAAAGACTGCAGTGAGAATTTTGCATGCAGAGTAATGCGAAAATTAGCTCTTTCTTTAGGTTACAAAAGAGCAGCAGTATTATATAAGCTGTAAAAATAAAGGAATAAAATTAATATTAACAGCTAACATTTACTATATACAACTTGCATAAAAGCAATGAACAAAATACTGTGAGGCTGTTTTCCCAATGGTGATGTGCTCACGAATTTCACACGCAAAATACTTTTGAAGTCAAATGACCATTGCAAATCTCTTTAACTACATCCTGGATTTTTTTTTTAAATGCCCCCTTTTTTTTTTTTTCTTTTTCAATTTGTCACGCTTTAAAAATATACTTTTTCTTTCACAGTGTAGAATTGGTAATTTTGATTCCCCAAGCAACACTGCAAACTTCAGTTTGAATGAGAAGATCCCACCACCCCTCAGGAAGTCAAGAGTTACAGTATCAGTGGAGGCCAGAGGTCTACATGAGGAACACCACTACGTGAAGGTCCTGTTCCTATCCCCTTCCCCAGGCATCTGCTGATGGACACTGTCAGATCTAGGTGAACCTTACCAGATGGATGTTGGATAGTTTTTTTGTATTTCCTGGAAAAGGGCTGCAGAGTACATTTTTTCTTACAAGGTCGGAAATAACAGCATGGTAATTACAGCCAAAGGGCTGAAATTCACCCCCAGCTCAATTTATTTTTATGGACTTAAACCGAGGACTGACCAAAACTCAGCAAAATCATCCAATTTAATCATCTTGATGCAAAGCTCATCAAAAAGCCTTTGAAATATCCAGACTATACGCTGCTCTTACAAAACAAATACACAAGAAAACCCTACAGAATGTTGTGGTTTTTTTTAAAGCTTACTTTATGTGGCCTTGCCAAAAAGAGACATTTGTTAATAAGTAAACAGTAAAAAAAACCAACAAACAAACGGATGTGTGGGATACAATCATTATTAAAAGCTGCTTATCTGTTTCCCTTTTGATCCAAACAAAGTGGTATAGCAGCACTAAATCCAGTATGCTCACCATGTTCTGTTCTCTGCTACCTAAATTTAAGATTAACATCAACAGAAATCTCAGCTTTTGTGTAAATAATTAGGGAAGGAAATGTCTGCCTTTGCATTAACCAGAAACGCAAGCTTGATATTCAGCTATCATACAGCTCGCAAAATAATACTCTAAGAACTGAATTTTATCCAGTCGACATCCTATCCTGGAGGTGAAATGCACGCCGCGGAATGAGACAGGCTGGGCAAGAAGTGAACACCACCATATGCTCCCCCACAAAAACTGACCACAAAGTATAGCACTTCAACCGAAAGAAGAGATTACATTTTAAAAAGAACAGTGCAAACAGCCTCGTACAACAGTTGTATGTGAGAAAGATGCCAAGCATCTGCAGAACAATCAATAACAGGAACAAATTCAAAACCTCCTTCTTTTTTAAGCCAGACTCGGTGTAAGTGGTACAATTTGCTCAATTTGTTTTTTTTTTCAACTTTTCTACTCAGAAAAATTATACATATGTTAAAAGCCTGCTCTAGTTTGATGATCACTGCATGCTGCAGCAGGCCCAGTAACCGCTGCTTTGTCATTACCGTCAAGTGGGAGTAGCCATCAAATCCAAAGGAATTTATTTCAGAGTGACATGACTTCAACTGAACATGAAATTTAGTCCTGTGTAGAAGCAGGAAATCCTTCACATGCCTTTCTGACAGCCTTTGCTATAGATTAAAAAAAATATATAATTCTGAGGAACAAGAACAACTTCTACAGGGGGGAAAAAAAAAAAGCCAACAAAAAAAACCCCAAAACCATTTTCTTTCACCTAATACAAATCCAGTCTTGGAGGTTTTATTTTTAAACAAAGGCAATAAATAATTTAAGCTTAAGTAAGACACTATAAGAGAACTACCATTGTAAATTATTTCTGTGTTCTTAGAGTCACTGCTCTGAACTCTGATGGGTTGCTATCCAGGGCAAACAAAACCAGGCAAGCTCCATTCCAGCAGGGACCTAGGACCGCCAGAGGCCCGAGAGAGAAGAAAGAAGGCTCGAGTGAAAGATTCTTAGCCTGAAAACGAGCTTGTGAAATCTTCAGGGCAGGGAACACACCAGCAACTCTCTCCACCCTATGCCTGTAAGACTCCTAGCACACTGAGACTTCCACGATGTCTGAGATCCCTGGAATGGAAATGACTAACCAGCACCACCACACGCAAACGCTTGGACTCTCTTCCCAAGTACCTTAGGCAAGGCACCTCTCTCTCTGCTGATGCAGCGCTGGGTCACCTCTGAAGTTCAAACATCCTGAGCACTTTCAGCCGGGGGGGGGGGGGGGGAGCGGCTGTTCCGGTCTCACCAGTTTGGTATGGTGATAGATACGCTTCCAAAATTTTTGAAGAAAACAAACAAAAAAGCCCAAACCCAACACAATAATCATGTTTGTGTTTTGGTGTTTTTTTTTTTTTTTTTTTGTCTGAGCCAAAGATTATGCCACCTAGTCATGTCTAGTCTTCCAATTAGTCTTGTTGATGGTATGTTAGAGGCAAAGGGAAGGGGGGAGTACGCAGGAGCTCATCCTTTCTATTCTAAATGCAAACACAAATTTAATACAGGAAAAAAAGAATACAGGGAGGTTTTCAGCAAACAGAAAACGGACTAATACAGAGTCAAAGCCGCAAATGGTCATTGGTTGCTTACGGTATGGTGGGAAACCCACACATCTGAATAGCAGATTCCAGAGCTGTAGAAAACACTGTCTGAAAACGTGTGTAATGATTTAATACCGCCCTATGTCCTGCCACCGATATCACACACACATATAACTAAAAACGGAACTTTCTAGTCGGTAAAGCTGCAATGAATGTGACAGTCCTACCGTGGAGAGTTGAACCCGCTGTCCACAGTAATGCTGCTGCTGTCCATGCTGTCCAGGCGGGCTGAGTGGGTGGCTCTCTGGTTGTTGCTGTTTTCCGTTTCCTTCGGGGTGAGAAGAGTAAGATTCTTCTCAAACTTTCGCTGCAGATCCCTCTCCTTTTCTCTCTCTAGGAGCCACTGCATTGTGCCGACATCATCCCTGTTCTTTTCTTCCTCGGGATTTTTGTTGGTTCCTTCTTCCGAGTCGTCGTCATCAGATACGTTGTAGTAGTCGAAGGAGGCCTCCTGGTTCCCAGCTGTCTCTTGCTGTCTCTGTGAAACGGGCATGACTTGTGTGACTGAGGTTACTATCGCTTGTTCAAGTTTCTCACATCTGACCGGCAATGTGTCAGAGGGGGTCTTTTGATGGGGCTTTAGCAGGGGTGTGCTAGACTTATGGTAACTATTCACAGAAAGAGTGTTGTGCAGAGGTTTAAAGAGTGTATCCTTGCTAAATATTTCTTTCCTTTTATCAAGGCTGCTTGATTCAGCGCAATGGTGTTGAACCAGCCGCCCGTTCGCGATCACCTCTGGAGTTTGGCCAGCAACTGCTGAACCACTGCTTGGGCCCTTTGGGGACTCCTCTTTGTGCACCCCGGGCTCCCTCGCAATGTGTTGAGATTGTCTTTCTACGGGAGTCATTTTTTTGAGCCCATCTGTCCCTGTCAGCGTGTCATGATCCTCTTTATTTTTCCCCAGTGGTGATGGAGCAGTAAGCACAGTCTCACTGGATGTGTTGCACTGAAAATAGTCATCGACTGCAGATTTTGTCGTGCAGGAGTTAAGCTCGTTATACGACGGCAAATTCTCTGTAGGCTTGCTTTGTTCCAATAGGCTACAAGAACTGGGGGTTTCTACACTGCCACTCGCTATTTCAGGGATGCAAGTCTCTTTGTAGCTTGCAGATGAAATCAGAGCCCTTTGATGACTGAGCGACTGAGATGGCCTTAAGGTACTATCGTCAATGTAAGTTTGGCTAGTTGTTTGGTCATCTGGGCTACAGCCTTCACCTATGTCTTCAGGTGTGCTTAAAGTAGCCGAGCCCAGAGGTCCCTTGGAGTTATCCATGGATCTAGACCTTTCTTTAGCCTTACTGGACCGCTCATTCCTCGATCTTCTATCCTGTGTATGGCTGTGGCTCCGATGGACCTTGGAGTGGGAGCTTCCCCTGGAAGGTTCAGGGAAAGGCATTTCAGTTCTTCTTTTGGCCAGCTCACCAGACACGTCCCACTCGGGTGTCATGGGAAAGTGAGATTCAATCATGTTAGGATTGCTGTGCATTATAAAATTATCTCCCTTGTGTTCTATTATAAAACAGCCTTCCCGTGGTGATCGAGTCAAGGGATCATAGAACTCATACTCCCTTTCAGCAGGTATATCCAAATGAGAGCCATCTGATGGGTCTCCTTTGGACACCCGAGTCTTGCTGTGTGACCTCGATTTCCCATGAGACTTTCTGTGATTCCTGCTCTTTTTACTTCGTCCACTGTGGTGAGCTGAAGATCCTGCTTTGCTTCGTTGAGCTTTTTCTTCTTCAAGTTTCTTCATTAGTGCAGTGTGCCTCATGACATTTTCCACAGTCAAGTCTGGGTTAATGCGCCTGATAATCTCCATTTCTACCTCTCTAGGTATAGTGGTAGGGGTGTCCTCGTCCCTTAGCGGCCACTCCTCGGGAGGAAATTGGGCAGAGAAATTTGCCAACTGTTTTGTCTTGTCCTTCTTAAAACTTAATCGGAATAATTTGAGTCCGAATTTCTTCGACTGCTTTTCTACATCCTTAGGCTTTGTGAGTGTCTCTGCTTTATAAGAAAAATTGACAGTACTTTTACTTTTCTCAGTAGGTGGGACCTGACATAATGATGGAGGACAGTACGAGTCTTTACAGTCTTTTGCTGATTTCCTCTGTAGGGTAGACGCATGCATGCTGTGCATGTCTTCTCTGCAACAATGGCAGGAGTCGCAGTGGTTTTTGGGTAGTGTTCGGTCCCTGACGCAACCCGAGGTGGAGGGAGTTATAGTTCCTTGTTGTGGAGAGGTACATTGAGACCTGTCAGGTATCCTCTCATCCAAATGGTACCATTTACTGTTAGTTCTTATGAGAGATGGTGTTATAAAGTAAGTCTGCGGGGTTACAATGAAATAACCATCTGGAGTGGGGTATATTTTCCTCTCCCGTACAAGCATATTCAAGGTATGTCGAAGGATTTCCGGACTGGGTGTTGGAACTCCTAGAAATGACAGTAAACACGTATCAGGGAGTGCATAAAACCACACAGGACCCTCTGGCTCCCCCCTCCCCAACAAAAAGCTGTGTTCTCCAATGTGCAAGCCTGGAATATGCTGAACAAACAATTCCAGCAAAGCACTTTCTTCGGCATTCTCCTCTCTGTTTGTTTTTCCACTTATCTCCTACACTTCAGACATATCAATTATTAATTAAATAGAAAGGGGGCTGTTAATGGAGTGTTACCAAAAAAAAAAAAAAAAAAAAAGAGAGAGAGAGAGAACTTCTAGTTACTTTCATTGTGCAGGTGACCTTAAGCTACAAGACAGAATCACTGGAAATCAAAGGGTGTCAGGGGAAACATTTCACTTTTATTCTTCTTCCAACTAAATATTTATATCCCAGTTCACCAGAACTATTTATTATAGTGCCCAGTCACATATACAATAGCAGTTATTTGTTACTTTGGATGCCTAAGTTGTTCTTTCACAGAAGAATACTAACCAGGAAAAAAAAATTCTCCCAAACCACCCCTTTGTCACAAACTTGATTGAACTGACTTCCTCTCCCATTAAAACATGTTTTAACTAAAACAGCTGCTCCAAGAAAGACATGCCTTGAATAATACAGTTCATATTACCCAGACTTTTCCACTATGCTGGAAGTTACAGATTTAGCTCCCAAAAATTTGCTTCTAAGAGTTCCCTGCCTTTCATGTGAGATGTGAGGGACACTACCTAAGTGCATATATCACATACTGAGAGGGGGACAAGTATGACAACCCTGCATCAATGCCACATGGTAGACCGGGCATTGCGAGCCTGGTCATTCCCAATACCAGTACTCCTGCTGGGTTCAGTGGTGCAGGACCAAGTCTTCAATACTTTATTAGATAAAATACCAAGTGAGCATGCGGTGCATAGGAATAAGCTTCATCTAGAGCTAAGAGATTTAGTTCACAAGCTAGTTTAAAGAAATCTTTATGCTCACCAAGAAATAAAAATATTTCAACATTTTCAGCGGAAAAAGCTATCTTCAACCAACATTTTCTTAAACTAAAATGCATTTTAATTTTAACTTAATGCTGGGTACTGACCTGGTTTACAGTTTTAGAACTAGAGAAATTATTTTCCAAAGTTTGGACGGTCTATTTTAAACTAAAAAGTTTATATTATTTGCTCTGGGTCTTAGTTTTCTTTTCAACAAAACTAATTTAGAAAAAAAACCAACAAAACAGAATCAGAAAGTAACTTAGGTTGGAAGGGACCTCAGGAAATCATCTAGTCAATGCCTCTACCCACAGCCAGGCCAACTTAGATCAGGGTGGTGAGGGCCTTACCAAGTCAAACTCTGACTATCTCCAAGAACAGAAACTGCATGGAATTATGCATATAAAAACATTTCAACAAAGTATATACTTTTCACAAACATACTCAAGGGAGAAATCTCAAACAGGTGTACCTGTCACAAACACAGTATCGTGAGTAGCACATAGTGTTTGGTCATCAACTCTTCTCCCACAGGTCAAAGGCTGGAGCCTGCAAGCTCACCGACCTCCTTGTGTTAGCAAACATGAGGATGACAGCAAGGGCTCTGGCACAATCACCAACACCCCATCAAAAGATTAGCCACAAGAAATAGAGAAGTTATACTAATTCCTTAACTCACCCTCTTCCTTGCTACTGGGTTGCAGGCAACATAGTAAGTATTCTTATGTCTGGCTTTGAATGTTGTTTGAATTTAGAGACATGACCATACTGCTCACATCCAGTAATATCTGTAACTAAAAATCTTACAATGGAAACAGCAAAGTGTTAGGAATAACATGGACACATGAGTGAAAGCAGTTACAACAGAGAAGGTGCCAGGAGAAGTACATGGGGGCAGTAAATATACTTCATGCACTGTCCACAGAGCTGAAAGACGGGGGCCGGTCCAGACACAGGAAGGAAGAGAGGCAAAGAAAGGATACAATTTGAGAGACTAAACGACACTGAAAATTGGAAAGAATACGCAAATGAAATGGAGAATCAGGAACGTGCATTTTCACCCCTTTTCAGGTGGGTGTCTACGATTTATGCAATAATCCCAGAGAGAGTAACAAGACCCCCAGAAATTCTGGATGAGCAAACATGCCAGAAATAGCAACAGACGGGAAAAGCCAAAATCCAGAGAGCCGGAGGAAAAAAGGACTACCCCTCCCCTAGCCCAGAGTCCTGAATTTTGCTGGACTGAAGTAAACAATATGGTGAGCTCCCTCTGGATTGCGAGGCAGTGGCAATTGGAGAGCAGGCTGCCCTCTGCATGAGCTTTCAGTAAAGCACAGGAACACAAAGAGTGATTCCAATTCCCATAACAACCAGCGGTCATCATCTAACCTCTCCCGTCCCACGGTGGAGCTGTTATGGCTGCCTATGTAACACCACCCTTTTTACATTACGCCTTGAATCACCACAAGGAGTGGATGACCTTGAATTCAAGCTCATGGACTTCTCCATCCTGTGCTGGAAATGCACTGCAGGGTCCAACCCTGGTCCAACTGAGATGCGCCTGCTGTGCAGCAGGCAATTTCTTTTCCTGCCTCTAAATAAAACAACCTGACCGATCCATTGCATTTTCCAGGAGCTTACATGTAAATACCTCAACACATACCTACCTTTGTCTGTGGGAACTTGGTCCCTCATCCTTATTTTATTTAAAGACTTTTTTTAACATACTATTTCAAAATATCAGAACAAAAATAAAAGCGAGGAAAACATTCTCCTTGGAGTTTACAGGAAAGTTAGGGAAAGAGACTGAAATGGACCTTCTGATGTTTCACACTACCTTAAGCAAAAATACACAGTAAAAATACATATTTTTTCACACCCAGTAAACCATAATGACAACGTGTTGGGTAAACGAGTCTCTAAACACTGGATGCACAGTAGTTACATTAATTGACTAAGTCCTGCCAATACAGAACATGCAGATAAACACCAAGAAAAAAAATATTAGTGTGCCTGGGCAGTGAAAGGTGCTGTAAAGTTAATGGTGTCAGCCCTCGCTCTGGAGTCAGAGACTACCACTTTTATCACTCCCAGCACACAGTGCACCCCTGCGGTTCACTCAGCCAGCAGTGACGATGGCAGACGCAGATCTCAGCATTGCCAGCTAATGCTAGCTGTGGCTTTTGTTCAGATCTCTTTCAGGTACTTACAAAAGCAGAAACAGACCCAAACTTGATTTAGGCTTTCCTGAATGGTGGACAGGAGCAATGACACTACTCTGGCTCCCACTGTTGCTATTTTAAATGCAGATTTCCTGGCTTTCTCAAGACTTTTCTCTTTACAGCAACCTGCCCACATCATGTCTATGTGTAACCTATCCCATCACATTCAGAAGTCTCCTTATGGTCTCCCTCCCTTCATTAAATAGGAAGAAGAGGAAAAAAACCAGTAGTTTAGAGACTCTATCTAGCATATAAAATATTGCATGACAGCAGTGGTGTTATTTAAGATTATGTAGTGGTTTAATAATTCAAAAGCAGAAACTGTCTGGACACTGAATCATCAAACATGTACATCTTCTGCATCTCAAGAGAGTCTACTATGCCATCCACTGAGCTTCCAGACGGAAGATTATGTCTTGTTTGCCGCTCACAAAGAACACTGACCTAGAGTGAACTCAGTTAATGTAAGACACTTATTTTAAGTGCTACATATACATTTCACATATTTAAAGAGTGAACAGTTACGAAGGTGAATGTCAGAGGAATTTACCAGCTTTCAGGAAACTGTTCGCTTGGAAAGCAACCTAGTCCGATACACACAAGTATTTTCTACACTGAAATTCTGAACACCTTAAGATGATTTTAATAAGTGGACAAAATTGGGGAAGTGAAAAAAAAAAAAGAAAAAAATCGTTACTAAAGGCAGCAAAGGCAGCATAGACTAAGGCTTGATGTTTTCTTCAGCCAGGTTCATACAGATAAGAGGGTCTGGCTGCCAAACACAGGAACAGAGGTTACATTCTTAAGTCCTTACACTGGATTTCAAAGATTTACATGTAATGTACAGGATTTAAACTGTGGTCAATAAATTATAAAGTAGGGCTGTACAAACATCTCATTGTTTAATTCTAAGTTAGAATAATGGGAGCACGTGCAGCAGGAGCCCTTTTGCCTTTTTAAAAACCTGAAAAACCTGACAAATAACAAAAGCCACAAATAAGATGTGCATTACCACGACAAACTTTTTCAATAAAATAAATTCATGAAAAATACATCTGAAGTAGTATTTAAATGGTGTTAAATCTGCTAAAATTATTTTCTCCTGAGCTGGTGCTAAGGCTTAACAAGGGATAAAAGAAATACTCTGATTGGCTCATGAAATACTAGTTAAGGATGTGGAGTGGTTGCTATGTGATGTTATAAATAATTAGCATACCTTATTTCAGATAGAGCCATGGCCCAGATTTATGCCTGCACAATGGCTCAGCAAACTAGAGGGTTAGACCGCGAGTGTAAGATCCTGCACTGAGGAAAGAGGTTTATTATTCTTAGGCAGTTTGAGAATAGCATCTGGGTCTTAGGAAATTTATACACTCCATGAAATGCAGCGAAGCATCTGTTCATTAAAACACAAACAACACAGGCAGACAAGTGCTGCTACAGGGTGAGATACACAGAGGTTATGTGACCATGACAGATACATCTACACTGGTAATGCTCTCCTCTCTCTCAGAGCATCAGCAACTAATTAGGAAAAATAAACTATCAGAATATGGGAGGAAATCAGGTCTTTGAAAATAGCCACAGTGAACACAAGCGCTCAAAAAGCTATGGCTGATTTATGAAAGAGTTTGGGCAGACAAGGGAAAAACAGCACTCAGCACAAGAGGAGGTTCTGTTTCTTGGAAAGGAAAAAAATTTTAGATAATCCTCATGCACTGAGAGAACACGTATGTTTGTTATGTTAAACATGTCATGGCTGGAAGAGCAAGGCATTTCTCTAGAGAGGGGAAAAAAATTGGACAGCAAAGGAGGGATTATTTTTTTTCCAAATAATTTTTCTTTACGTTTTGGGAAGTGAGGTAAGAAAAACAAGGCTCTCCTTTTTTTAAATCTCAGACTTGAGAAATGCACATGTTCATGGCTAGTGGAAAGAAAGAGGCAGCAAGAGACTGTGTGCTAACTTGCCTCAGGCTTCTTTCTGAGCAGAGTCTACAAAATAATCCAGCCTGTTGAATTACTTTTGATGTATGGTTCTGTCTAGCAAGAACAGCACAATACACCAAGTCAACTGATAATCATGCTCCCAGGAAACCCAAGGGATGCCACCAATAAATTATCATTTCCACCATGCAATAATGTTTATATAAAAATATTGATAGAATCATCGGAAAAATACTTGCAATCTATGGAGCTCTTCTAGTACATAGTTATATAGAAAACATGACTTGGAAAAAAAAAAAATTCATCAAAATGAATTAAACTGGAATTATAATTGTGAACTTTGCCCTCTTTGCGTTCCATCCCTTACAACTTTTATCACTATTTTCAAAATCAGCCAAGCATACTGGAAGAAAACCTCTGATGAACAAAACCACAAACTGGGACAGAAAGCCAGTATTTACAAAACATGCTTCCAGTATTATTTTCCAAGGTGCAATTATTAAATGCCAGACAGAATTGTTTATTTCAAACATAACTCTTGATCCAGAATTATATTTTAAAATCTCAGAACTTAGTACCAGTTATAGCAAAAGCTAAGTAAACTGCACAGCTTTAAGTAACTCTTGCTCTGAAAGGTGAGCAAAAGAATTCAAGACATCAAAACATGGCTATGGTTAGGCTGCCTGGATGAGGCAGATGCATCAGTAGTTTTCTTACTGAAGCATTTTTAATTAGTTGATTTTTACAGCTGTAAAAGAGGTAAAATAGAGAAGTTTTTCAACCAGTTTAGAGAATTATAAACTGAGGCACAGAATGGTTAAATGTCTTGCACATCATACAAAGCACAAGTGAAAAAGTTATGCTCTCTTGAGCAGTAAACCTCTGCCCAGTACTTTTACACCACACTTTTAGATGTCTCTACAAGATGGGTTTTGCACAATTTACCAACTCCAGATACATACTGCCAGTAGGGAAGCAGCATATTCATGAGTACATACTTAATACAAGTTTCCTTTTTTTCACATTACGGTATCTTTAATCCAAGTTATTTTCATTTCACCATTTGATAAATATCTTCTGAATATCAGCATTTATGAACACAGCAAGTGGCTCCCCAAACCCTCAGTCACAGACAGAGTTGTTGAGTTAAAAAAACCAAAAACCAAACCAACCAAACAAAAAATATTTCAAAATTTTCAACTGTGTCCAAGAAGGCGCTGAAACCCCCTGGAAACCAGGCTGACAACCTCCTTTTGGTTTAAATATAACCTCTCCCTGAAGCAGGCACATCATCGTCATTGACTCTATTGCTTGCATCAGGCCACACCAGTTTTGAGAGCCTGTCCTAGGCAGAGGAAGACACGCAGTATGTGAGAAACCTGCTCTTTAAAACAGAATGCTCTACACTAGGGAGACTGGACAATGACACTCGAACTGGTTGAGTGATTTCAACAGAGCTCTTATGAGTTAACTTACAACTGGCTTGAAAGCCACAAGGTGGAATAAGTCTGCTCTGGCTACGACACATGCTTTGTTCTCCATAACTACCGAAGAAGTTCAAAGCTTTTTTGACTATGATGATAAAGAAGTTTATTTTGTGAACAAAATCACAAACAAGCTTATTCTGATACCAGTCTCAAAAAAACATGCAATACAGTTTGCTGTTTAGTACCTCAAGTAATTTTTAATATTTGCCTAAAGTCAAGAATTAACCCTGCAAAATGCATCTTACATGAAAGCCCTGTCAAAGAGAACTCAATTCTCTGTACGTTTAAGAATAAAGAAAAGGTTATAAAACCAGAACCTTTAAAGCCTCCTTTTACTTTTGGGTAGCATCTCAGCGTTAATCAGTAATTCCATCCAGAAGAGTGAAGAAAAACAGACTACCAAACACTGAAACGCTCTCTTTTAAGGAGGCCAAAAAGATAAGCAACCTTTTGTGTAGGGATTAGAGATTCTTTAACTTCCCTTTTACAGAAATGCGTCCATCTGACAAATGATTTATTAATGTCCAGTTACCTGGGAAGCAGGTTGTTAGGTGCTCCATTAGTGCTTCTTGTGTGACTTGTTTTCGGGCAGAGTTCATTGCTGAGATGGCCAGGCAAAGGATTTCCCCGAGTGGAATAAACTGTGACTGACTGATGGGAGACATGCTGATGGGTGATACATCACCTGTAAAAAGACAACAGATGTGCAATGAAGCGTTTTGTTTAAAAATCTGCTCGTAGAACAAGGATGTAGAGATACAATCGGAGAAGATGCACACAGCTCTGTAGTCTTTGTACTGAGCTGGGGATAAAACTCTTACAATGGAGAACCATCCAACGGCTTAGTTTAAAACTTAGACATGGTGAACTTTGGAAAATGGGAGATACACACTATGCAGACAGAGTTTCTCAAAGGATGCAGTAGAGAGATTCAGAAAAATGCCTACAAACTAGCACTTATGGTTGCAAAACCTCATGCTTGAATATCCTACTAGGTAATTGCACAAACAAAATAGTTGCATTTATTTCTCTGGACATAAAAAGGGAGATTTCACTCCCCTTTCAAAGGCTGGCAGTATGGATCACCCCTCACTTCCACTTGATAAGAGTATTTTTTCTTCATAGTAACAAAGATCAGAAAAAAAAATGTCGCTAAGTTAACGAGTAATATTTTCAGTCTGCTGATAAAGCGCAGCATACTCTTTTGAGGCCTTAAGATTGACACCCTGAATAAATTTCTCCTGGATCTACATGTCAAATGTCCTTGTACAGACTACGTATTTTTGAAGAGAGAAGTTTTAAGAGTTCCAGGATGGCCTGAAAATTAGCTTTGTTGTAACTTTTCTCATGTTGTCTATGCAAATAATTCATTAACCCATACGTAAAAAAAATCATTGAAAGATCTTCAAAATGAAAGATGTAGGAGAAATTACAATTTGATAATACTTAAGAGGCTACACAACTACAGATATACATGTGCATTTTAACATACTTTATATAAATACAGAAATGCTTTCAGATTCTGCTCTGTACCTCCTCTTGAAGCGGTAACAGTTCCCCAACAATCTCAAACAGAGGGAAGCAGCAGGCTAAAAGATTTCCTTTGCCAGTGGAAAAGGAATAATGAAGAGTAACAGACAGAACAAGGGGTGCTCGACTACGAATCCTTTCCTGGCCACGTGTCAGTCAATAGCCAGGGATTAAGTTTTACCTAAATGGTTTTGAAATCTCAGGAAAATCACCCTATTTCTGCTGTCACAGAGCAATACCTTGTGACCAAATCAGGAATCAAATTACTGGAAATTAATTCAAGTTCAAACTTTCCTCCACAACGCAGACGATCTCATATTTGCCCTGTTAATTCTATATTCCTATTACGTCTACTAAACAGGAACAGCAGTTTCTAAAACTGATTATCAAAATGCATTTAATCTTGCATTATACTCAGTGCTTTGAAAAAAAAAAAGAAAGAATTGGTGGGAGTAGCAAATTGCGTAACTGCTTCAGTGAGACTTCTAAGCAATATTTTTCAATACACCAGCTGTACAATCTGTTGTACAACAGTGATACACACATTACCCAAGACACAACAATGATTTAAAACACACATTCGTGCTACGCTGTCTCCTGATTGCTTCTGCTTAATCAGGCCTGCCCAGATCAATGCCGCAATCCCAATACAGCAGCATCCCTCCAGCTTCACCACAGTGCACCCCGAGATTCTCCTCATACTTATCTGACCACAGAATGACGACTTTAAAATATAACCTTTTCTGGACATTTTTGATTCATATACACCTGAAAAGTTCCTGCCACGTGTGCTTTACAGACAATGGCAATCAAGAAGATCATAGGCAGCTTACAGGGAAATGTGAGAGATACACTTTCACATGACTTAGGAGCAAACACCATTTGTCCCCTCATCATTTGAGAATGGATAAAGAACATCACATTTATTATATTACTATTTACTAATAATTATACCTGCTGTCAGCTTAAACTTGTTCATAGAGGAATCTTTGTAATCAGGCAGACACATAAGTTTACCAACTTTGATCAACAGTCACTGTGCAGTTTGTGTAGGGGATCAGTTTCTTTCATGATTAGTTTCACGTCTAAAAAGCATCAGAATTATGCAGATTTAGCTAAGCAATTTAAGAAATTACTGTCCTTCACACAGAGATTATCTGTGTTACGGGTGTCCTTGTGAGCACCGCTAAGTTCTGTTCCGTGTAATGTCAAACAGACTGGCATGTACTGCCCTCAGTTGAAGTTTAAGTTTATCAGGCTCACTGGGCACTGACATGGGTAGCTTTAACGGCATGCAGGTGAAGGGCAGTAACTTCCTGAATTGTTTTATCTGGGTCATCAAAGACCTGGCAATTTCTTAAACCAAAACACCGTGGCAAGAGTATCCCTGTGCCTACTTTCAGCCACGCACTCTGCTGTCTACGCAGGCACCAGGACGGGAGCACGGGAGGAAGACCTCTTTCTTCCCCTTGCACCCGGAATGATCCGCTCACAGCTAACCAGAACGGTATTTAGGATGTAAAGAATGGGCCTTAATACCTTAACCAGCTCCCTGAAGTGGGAAAGGGACGCGAGGAGAGGTATACATGAAGCCTAGCAAGTGCTGCTAATTTATGTAGGTTTGCTCTGCAGCCTCCCAGCTGCTCCCAGAGGGATGCTCGGACAAGAACTGAAACCAGTTACTCCGCTCACCCCTGGGAGCAGCCCATCCCACTCCCCTCACTGCCAACAGCCTGCAGAGATCCACCTCTGGCATCACTCCCAGTCAGGACTTGTTCACTTAAAACTGGCTAAGTACAAGTTAAGGAATAATAACGTTTACCTGGATTTTAGTAACCTTGCACTTTGCACAATCTTTCCTTTTAAAGCAGGCCTCCAAGCATGAAATTACTTTTCTAGGTTAGCGTGCAAAAAACATTCAGCCTGCACATTTGCCCGCTGCCAGCTGGGCTCTGGTCAACAGCAACAAGCCAAGAGTTTCCACTGAAATACTAACTCTACTTCACGTAACTCATCAATATAAAACATACATTCAGTACGTTCCTTAATGTTAACACAATCTCTAGCAAAGCATGCTACAGTTAGTATGCCAGGGTAACATACATCCTGCTTGCAAATACTTGGGAGCTTAACAACCATTTAATTAACTATAAAGACAACTACAATTGTCCATAAAATCATCATTTAAATGGCTTTAAATGCAATAGAAATGGCCAACAAATATTGGTTTACGCGAGAGCCTTGCTTTCTGTTTTGTATGGGACTATCACCAGTTAAGCCTTACTCTTTTCCACTGAGTGCTTTTAAACCTTCTTCATTATGACAAGAACTCTCGTTTCACCTCTGTTGTGCCAGAATTACCTCCATAGGTTGTTGTCCGCAACTGTCTACTGGCTCTTGGTTTAAAAAGGCTAGCACATGTCTGTAAACTTTCAGTAGACCTAGTGACAGAAAGCCAAAACCCCCTCTACTCAGGGAGGATGTAATTTGCCAAGCTTGATCTTTAACTATCCTGTGGCTCTGGGAAATTACAAGCACTCTGTGGTTATAGTTAAGCGAGCAAACTTCTTTGATGCCCAACAACAGAAAATATCTTGCATTTATGATTTAATATATTAACAGCAATTACGCACATAAATACTGTTTAGCCTGTTGAACAGAAGGTTTACTACAACTTCTTCAGGAAAGATCTGTTTAAAAAAAAATATCAAATATGCTTTTCCTAATTTTTTTTGGAAGACCACATCACTTACATAAACCATCTAGCATATGGCTCCTGTTAGCTCTGACTGATGCTTGTCTCAAGCAGCTTTCTTTTGAAATCAAATTACTATCCTTGACTTTCATATGTTTATGTTTTCAATTAAATGAAAACTGGAGATCAGAAAGCAGTTTTCACCAGCTGACTGAATGTTTATATAGTTTTAGCTCTGCTTCTGCAGTGTCTTTCCAAACTTTTCTCTAAAGAATTAAAAAAAAAAAGTTTTCTAGACTTTTTGTTTTAAGTGGCACTTAATTTTCAAAAATGTGTAAGCACATAACAAACAATGACTGGGATTTGTCCTCATTTATGCCGTGGGGATTTATAGCGCTACCCTGTGGGAAAAAAATAATTATTGTTACTTAGAACAAAAGATTATGCAGCACATAAAATAAACACTTACTCTTACACAGCACATTTCTTCAGTGGATTTCAAAATATTCCAAAAAACTGGGTAACTATAACTATCCTTAACACACAGATGAGAAAGTGATGGTCTGTTACAGAGCAGGGAATGAAAATTCACACATCCTGAACCCACATCCAGCCAGACCCCTTCCTGTGCCAGTTTAGCTAGTGCCTCTGTCCTCTGAAAGTCTGGGGATCACCATCTTGGGAGAAAATGAGCTAGACTATATTCTGCACCACGTATCAGCAATTAAACTATCAACTACATACTGATGACAGAATTTTTATTAGTGAGTCTGCTGCTGGAAAGAAGTGACCTGGAAGTCAAACTCCCTGTCTCATGAAGTTTGCATGAAGATTGTTTGAAAAATCACCTCTTGATTTATAAATGGAATCCATTCAGTACAGCCATTGTGACAGAAAATTAAGGAAATTACAGTGTGTATAAATTCTAATAAAGTGTGGTTTCGCACTATTTCCCTGAAATGGGGAAGAGACCCTCTTATTACACTCTGCATCCTGTGAAATACAGGAAGCCAAAGCCCAGTTTCTCTTCTCCATCCAGCCTCTCAACACCTTTTTAACCTTTCGTCTCCTATGGATCAAGACAAACTTTAAAAACGATTTTTAGCCTGGTTTCCACAGGAAATGAGGCTTGCACAATCACAGTCCGTGTGCGTGCATGTGCCAGAGGTCGAGCCTCACTAGACAACAGAGATTCTACAAGTGTTTGCTGTGCGTGCTCCATCTGCACAGAGCTTCAGGCATAGTCACCTCCTGCTACACAGGAGAGAATCTAGTCAAAAAACATTTGTCAAGGGAAATCTGACCATTACCTTTTGCAGCTTACAGAACTACGTTATTAATCAGAAAACAACAAATTAGAGTACGGTAACTTCATGGCACCTCACAAGGATTATAGTGGTGGTTTCAACAGCAAATTTCTTGCCAGCTGCCTGTTCTGGTCAACGCTCACATATGATTTCACTCTGGGAAGAACTACCAAAAGGTCCTTTTCAAACAAAAGGTAGCTAATAAAACCAAAACTACTGTTAATGGGCAAACAGAGAGTTCTTCAGCCTAGAATATTATCACTTTTTCTCAAGAATACAGTAAGTGAAAAGCCTCTTCTAGAAAAAGCACATTTTCAGATTTACTTTAAGAAGGGACAGATGCTGAACAAGTTGCATGTCTGGCCTGGACTGCACATTAGCCCCTTTTCCCCCAAACCTCAATGCGACTGAATCACTCTAATTTTAAAATACTTACATACACGTAGCAAACAAAATCTTTCTTATGTGAACGCACAACAATGATATATAATTGCCATTTTAAGCCAGATAACACTTCCATCTGACTAAACAACAGGAGGGAACAAGAAGAATATGCAGATTTCTGTGGCATTACCCAGATTACTCTGAAATACCTTGGATCTGCACTAACACACCAACACAGAAAAGAACACATTTTACTGGCAAAATCTGAAATAAGGAAAATTAGAAAGGGTGTTGCTTGCACTGTTCTCAGCCATAGCTAAATCCTCCTTTAAAACCACATTTCCTGGAGTATTTTACGAACAAAGCCGCAGGTTGTGTTTACTAGACAGTTACACATATCAGAGGACTGATAACGATAAGAAAAACATACATTAAAGATTCTCCCGTTTATTGCTGTTTAAGAGCAGCTTAAACAAAGGCTCAACAAATGCAGTAACGTACATTTGCTAACGAGCAAGCTCTTTCTGCGCCTCTGAAATGCACGCACACCAAAACACACCTTCCCTTGCAGACACAGGTCATGAACACTTCAAGAACGTGACCTGGCAATGTGACCGCTCCAATTCTAACCAGCCTGAAGAAAACACAGCAACCTTAATAATGACCAACCATATCACAAACATTTCACTCTGAACAGAGTTCTAGTCCCCTGCCAGTTATTAACTTCAGCATGTAAACTGACCTTTTTAATCGGTCGGACCCAGCTAAAAGCACAATCTCCAGGTTCATCAAGTGCCACCAACTTTCAGAAACGGGTGCTAAATTGCCCACAGCCAGCAAACTTGTCTTACGTCCATTAATCCTGTGTATTTCCTCTGATTTAAATTTCCTTTTCTTGCTCATGTCCTGTGGCCAGCTGCCTCCTGATCCAAAGTGATATCCCAGCACATGTCACAACTATGATCATAAAGAGTTTCTGCTGGAGCACGGAACTTTCCCAGAGGATTCAGTCGAGGAGATTTTTGATGGCGTTGCTTATCCTGGGAAGGAGGAGGGTGGGACTAAGTTTTTTTAATATATTGTGTGCTTTAGAATGCGTTTCCTCAAATGACAGTTTTCAAATGCATCTCTTAATAAATGTCCATGTCTATATTCCTGGCACACAATATGTTAAAAAAGGGGGACTTACCTGAACCCCTATGGTCTGGTTCCATGCTCCAGTACAGCATCCAGCTGTGATGTAACAACAATGTGCATATTGGGGCTTTATATCACTGTGGAAGCTGGCTGGCTGCAGCATAGGTCAGTGCCACAGGACCTGAAAGAAGAAAAACAAAGCATGCTTTTAGGCAGTAATAAGCTGAACACCCACCTCTTAAAGCAGGAAATAGGGGCTTCCCAAAAACAAAAAATAATGCAGTATCTATGCAGGTCCACTGAAAGGAATGGCATTTCACACAATTCTCACATAAATACAAGAAATAAATGGTTAAGAAATGACAGGGGAGGTGTAGGCATAGAATCTAAAGGGGACTACAAATATAACTCCCACACAGTGTTTTGAAAACGTCTCTTTCCTTTTGCCCTATTTCCACGGAACGGCTGGAATCACGTTCTGACACCACCCCCTGTTCCGAAGGCACTCACAGTCTTCGCAAACCACCTCTCCACTGCAGTGCCTCAGGATTCTGCAGTGTCACTCCTCTTCTCCCTGGCTCTCTGCAAAGTGAAGTCATAGGAATGGATCAGCCAACCTGACTTCTCACTACCCTGCCCAGAATCCTTTGTGAACTGAAATGAGTCATCGCTCTGAAAAAATCCACGGCGCAACGTTCCAGGTTTCTCCCTACGTCTGAGCTGGCTTCTTTGTCTTTGAAACGAAGTGCCTCTGCTTCTGGAACGGTGCCCAGCTGCATTGTACAGGATAACAAGCCAGCCTCCTCATTAAGTGGACAAGAAAGCTATTTACATGCATTAGCAAAGACAAGTTAAAGCTTTAACCCTCTAGTCAAGACAAAAAAAATTTACCCCTAATGTATCTGCCTGATGTAATACACAACCCCCCAATACACAAACCCGCAAATGCACAGACATGTGTGCACGCACACACTTACAGAGCAATGTTTTCTTAAATTATTCACTATTTAGTATGACACTTACCAGTTTTTACTCTATTGATTAAAAACAAAGATCCTGAAGAATGCTGCAGACCTTCACGTAACAAACAGCTCTGCTGTACGCTGGATCAAAGTTGTGCTGCTGCAAACTGTTTATCAAAAAATTAGAAGCAGCGGACAAGTTCTTGCAAGCTCATTTTTCATCATCCCGTTCACCATTTGGGCTGAAAACAAAGTGAGCCCTGAAACCATGCCAGACAGAAAATGTCAAACTGCTCCAAGTGCCGAGAGCCAGCGAAGCTGCTTCAGCTTCTGCTGCTGCTGACAAAGAAGGTAATGCTCCGAACGAGGTCACTGTGTCAGGATCTCACTCCCAGTGCTAGGTTTTCCTTTGCTTGGTGAGGATACGCTAAGCCAAAGCATCGGGAAAACACAGAAGAGGAGGTAGGAATAGTGTGTGATGAGAGACAGATGCTGCTGTTTTGGAGAAACGTTTTTAGTTGTTTGGGGATTCTCTTTTAAGAGAAGAAAACATTTAAAATTGCCTTTGCTGCCAAAGGATTATTTCTAGTCATCAAAATCAGAAGATCGATATGCAGAAACGGAGGGGCAAACAAAAAAAGGAGTGCTGCCATGAGGCACTTCTTTAAAGGTTCCCGTATCTTCAGCACTCTGAAACAGTTTGAAGCATAGCAGGCACATAATCCATAAAATCCTGAAACACAGCACTTCAGGACTCACCCGTGCTGTGCTGGAACAGGCAGTTCTCTTCGGTTCTCCCCTAAATGAACACACCAGGTGTACAGGACTGAATTAAATACAAAGATCACCACCTCCTGTGCTGCAAGCCCTAGCCTTTACAACTACCCTGGCAGTGAAAGAGTCAAGCCCAGCCGAAAATAGCTCTATGTAAGTGTTTCAAGAGGAGGAGTAAATAGCTGGGTTGCACAACTAAAACATCACTTTTGTTTACAGGTCTATGGCGACTGTTATGCAGCAAAGCCATATAATAAACAGACTGATTTAAAACTGTAAGGTAAGCTGGGTGCTTTGCTACACCTGCAGTTACACAGTAGCCAAGATCTCAACATTAAAAGCTCGGCTTTTGCTATACACACAGTCATCAATTTCTGTGTTCCCTGAAAGGCCTCATTCCAGGAAATCTTCCTTCAACTTTACAGGAGTTTTGCCTTCCCTGGGGCTGCAGGATCAGCCGCAAAGCCTCTAATGAATCCAACTTGGCATTCACAATGTTTGGGTCCCCCAGGATCATGCTGCGGAAATTCTGGTTGTTTGTCTGTTAAGCCCACACCCACTTTACAGCAACGAAACTCATTCCAAGAAGAAAGATTTCTGTGGGCTTAAAAGTGAATTACAACAGGCACCTACCGAAAAGAAAAAACAAGAGCCGCAATCTGCTTTTCCTTTGCACCAGACAACGTTCATGCAAAGCTAAATAGCTGGGCTTGTACGCGCAGCGTTGTTTTCACACGCGTATGCACAAGTTTTTGCGGCGGTTGTCACGCTACTATCACCGAAGTTAAAACACTGGCAGAACAAAGATAAAGGTAATAGCACAACCCGAATACCCTTTCTCTCTAACGAATTTCTCTAGCACTTGAACCTGAGTTACATACTGGGGACCAGCTTGACTTCTCTGAGCAGACTCATACACCCGCAAGCCCTTTGAGTGAGACAATTCCTCTCGCACGTGTGACGCCCTAGACACGCTGAGCGTGCACATGCACCTAGGGCGCGCACACATCTCGTGTGCACAGGCACCTAGGCATGCCTTCACTCAAATTCATCAGCTCGCAGCCCCATTACACAGCCCTTTAATCAACATTAAGAACAGCAAGAAGTGCCTGAGAGCTTGAGCATGACAGAGAGCAAAAGCGAGAGAGCAGCAGTGGGGAAAATGTAAATGAGAATGTTCAGAAGAGCTGAAGTTGATGGATAAACCAGCCCTGCCATCATCAGCGATGTTACCGCAGCGTGACCTCACGGAGGGAAGGCCTAGCCAAAATACCACGTGCACTTCCCAGTCAAGGCAGCTACTCTGTTCCTCCGTCCCACATCTCCCCCCCCAAGCACATGACAAAAGTTGGTACTGAAACAAAAGCTTCCTTATTGACAGTGTACAGCACGAACACACCATACGTCTCACTGTATAACTCCGCGCATGCACGTGCATCCAAATAGACCCGTACAGAATACAGCATGGCCTGAGATCGATCTCCATCATACACGGAGAAAGCAGATGATGTAAAGATCCCATTTTCTTCCTTCGCACACGCATTGTTTTGGAGTTGAACAGACTCCTTTGTGAAACTCCACATTAGCTTGCACCCACCCTCGAGCCCTCCCGAGCCAGGGCCTGGGATTCCCTTCCTTTGCCACAGCCCTTTCACCATCACCGGAGGGAAACTCAAGAGGAGAAAAGGAATGTGCTCAAAAAGGGGGGCAGAGAACAAAAAAGTTAAAAAAGAACACCATCAAAAGATGCCAAGAAGGTTATCTAGAGCATGAGAAAATTCAGACTAGCCTGTACCAGTTTCAGTGGATCCTGAATTTCGGAGGCTAAAATCAGCCTTCAGCACGCAGCATTTGGAGCCTGCAGCTGCAGACACCACGGTCACGTACCATTATGATCACTTCTACAAGCACCAACTTCACAAAGCAGGAAAATACCCAAACGCCCCACTGGGAACACAGCTCATGAACCCTACGTTCCCAGAAGAAATCAGACTAAGGAACATCAGAAAGATAGAAACTTACACTTGTATTTCTTCAGAAAATCTCTTCATGCTAAAAATTTTGACATATTAGTGCTCCGCTAATAATAACTTGCAGTATGCTAATAAGTTCCACTTGGCTTACCTGAACAAACCTCGTGGTTCTTTAAGGAATCACTTAAGAAAACACAAGAGGGAACATGATCAGGATATTAAATTCAGCAGTATCCCAACAAGTAATGCCCATCTGGTTTTGTGCTGATGTTGTCTAGGAGCTTAAATACTCCTTTTCTTTTCTGCTCCTGCCGCTTACACCACAGAGTATTTGCAGACAACATACCTCCCCTCCTTCACATCTCATTCCACCGGCTTTAAAAAAAAACCCACACTCTTTTAGCATTCTTACGTATGTCTGTCCCTCCTGTCCCTTTAATCTTTCTCGAGGACTCTTCTACATTTACTCAAACTTACATAACTTATCTTTAAAAAGCAACAACCAGAATTCTGCACCATATTGTAGTGCTCCAGCTAATCTCCCTGCGTCAGGTGCAAGGAAATTGAGATTTCCATACTTTTAGTGGAATTACCCTGCCCTACATATAATAAGAATGAAACTTACTTTCTTCACAGCTGTACTACATTGGTGGTTCACTGTCACCCCACAACTGAACAACCAGTTCCAGATATCTTGTTTATGCTGCCTGCAACTAATGAGTTTGAAGCATATATTCCTAGGTTTGACTCCTAAGACCATGACCTTGCCCGTTATACTTGAACAGTTCACTCTGTGGATATGATTAAGGATCTTTGACCATCCAATTCTTCCTATTTGTTATGCATTTTTTAAGCGTCTCCACTTTATCACATGCTAAAAAGAATCACATAAACTAAAACAGAAAACAAACAATACTTTAAATCTTATCTAATGCAGGACAGAACCATAACCCTGTGCCACACTTGCTAATCACAGAACGGTCAGGGTTGGAAGGGATCTTCAGAGATCGTCTAACCCAACCCCCCTGCCAAAGCAGGGTCACCTACAGCAGGTAGGACAGGAACGCATCCAGGTGGGTTCTGAGTATCTCCAGAGAAGGAGACTGCACCACCTCTCTGGGCAGCCTGTTCCAACGCTCCGGCACCCCTAAACTAAAGAAGATTCTCCTCATGTTGAGATGGAATTTCCTGTGTTCCAGTTTGTGCCTGTTGCCCCTTGTCCCATCGCTGGGTACCACTGAAAAGAGTCTGGCCCTGTCCTCTTGACACCCACCCTTCAGATATTGATAAGCGTTCATGAGATCCCCTCTCAGTCTTCTCTTCTCCAGGCAAACAGACCCAGCTCTCTCAGCCTTTCCTCATCAGAGAGATGCTCCAGTCCCTTGATCATCTTCATAGCCCTCCACTGGACTCTCTCCAGTAGTTTCTTCTCTTTCTTGACCCGGGGAGCCCAGAACTGAACATAGCACTCCAGATGCGGCCTCACCAGGGCAGAGTAGAGGGGGAGGATGGCCTCCCTCGACCTGCTGGCCACGCTCTTTTTAATGCGCCCCAGAAAACCACTGGCCTTCTTGGCCACAGGGGCACATTGCTGGCTCATGGGCAACTTGGTGTCTGCCAGGTCCCTCTCTGCAGAGCTGCTTTCCAGCAGGTCAACCGTCACCTGTACTGGTGCATGGGCTATTCCTCCCTAGGTGCAGGTCCCTACACTTGCCCTTGTTGAACTTCATTAGATTCCTCTCCACTCAACTCTTCAGCCTGTCCAGGTCTCACCGTATGGCGGCACAGCCTTCTGCTGTGTCAGCCACTCCTCCCAGTTTTGTGTCACCAGCAAACTTGCTGAGGGTACTCTGTCCCCTCATCCAGGCCATTGATGAATATATTGAACAAGACTGGACCCAGTACTGACCCCTGGGGAACACCACTAGTTACAGGCCTCCAACTAGACCCTGTGCCACTGATCACAACCCTCTGAGCTCTGCCATTCAGCCACTTCTCAATCCACCTCACTGTCCACTCATCTAACCCACACTTCCTAAGCTTACCTATGAGGCTGTTATGGGACAATACAACAACCCAGTAACCAGCATTTGAATGAACCCATCAGTCTTAACGGGAAAAACAAAGCAACCCACAAAACTCCCTCCCCCAAAAGCCCAGTAGGTAAAACAACTGTCTTTTTAGAATTCAACTACTAAAAGAGGATCCTTTAAATTACAGCTCACTTTGAAGTATGTGATATTTTAAACCACACAGAAGAATTCTCTAGCGGATTTTGTAGCTAGGACCACGGGACAGGAGGGGAGGAGGGTTTGGCCTTTTTTTTTGCATAGAAATCTGTTACTATTAAATTAATTCAATTAATGTTAAAGCTACATTGACATCGACCACACCACCATCCCACCCCCTCAAAAACAAAGCCTGCCCATTTTCTGGCAGCAAACAATAAATGCAAGGAAAGATAGAAGCATTAAAAAAATCTGACACTAGAGGAGATTTGGCAAGAGAGAGTGAGCACATAAAAAACAAAAGAAAAAAAAAGTCACAATGATAAACCTAGATGCTTTCTTTTAGGATGGAAATTTCATAAAGGCAGAGAAAAATATTAATTTGCAAACACTCCTGAAAGCACAGAACATGGCTGTTGAAACACAACAATCATCCTGTCTTGGTTATATGTTCTTCACTATCCTCTTCAGTTTAGCCAGAACGTGTTTTCAGTGCGGCTGGGGACGCTGCAGCAAACATTCAGCAAGAGTCTGGTCAGCAGCTAAAATTCTTGAAAGGTGAAGGGATGATTAGCAATACAACCCAACAACATAGTGCACCCTCTCTCAATTATATTGACTGCTGTAACCATGGAAGGATTTTCATCCCAAAGATGATATTGCGGTTGTTACAGCTTTTCAAACAAATAGTGATGACTGGCAGATAACTTCAGGTTAAAATAAGAACCTGCAACACTGAACACAAGTCCCATGGTACTGCAGCAGCCTTTAACAGCCCAGTTTTTCCTGGCTAGGAGAGAACTGATGAAAAGGCCAGGCATCGAATCAAGCGGTTTTTAAAACAAAAGGTTAGACACTCCAAAGACTCCGCAGTTGAGAGTTTAATGGGTCATTTTTTCCCCTGTGCTCAAAAGCAGTCTTCACTATGGCTGGAGTAGATTTAAGAAGATTTACTTTAATGCTCAAGAAATCAAAATATCTTACACCCTAACACATGAAGTAGCTACACTGGGATATTCTGCCCCTATGCTCTACCTGCGAGGAGCAGATGCAGTGGCCCATTTCCCACAATGGCTCAAAATACTTTCTCATTCTGTCCTTTGGCCTCCCCTGTGTGGGGATCAGCTGTGAGGATGGCAACGTGGGAAATGCCACGGCACAACAGTTCAGCAGCTCACCGAATCTGCGGCCTCTCTCATGCTGGGCAAGCATCTTAGAGGAAGCATTAGAAAACCAACTGTGCACACTGCCACTAGTGTACTGCATCTTAAAGGGAAATGCCCTTGTTCCAGACAAAACCAGTTATTTTGAGATCCTCAAGGACTGGCAGATGTTCATTTTTTCTCCCAATTAGTACAACTATCAGCAACTGCAGCAATCAAAAATTACCTCCCCGAATAAAAGACAGTACCTGGAACGAGGGGTTCCCACAATTAAAGAACTCATTAGATTAAATGTGTTCCCTCCTGTCCATTTCACACAGTTTTTGCTTCTTAATTTTATTGAGCACTCGTTTTACTACAGGAGGCAGTAAACCAAAACCTACACCAGGCATTTTACTACTATTATAACCGTAACACCTCCCTACCTCCTGCTCTTTTCTTTTTTAACTGAAATTTCAGGAACTGAAAATCTCCCTGTACATGAGCCATAAAACTGAACACGGTATCAAAAACAAGGATGAAATTATCAATTTCACAGACCGACCTCTCTTGCGTGACTTCTTACATATCTCCTAACTTACACAGTCTTACGTTTAGGCTTTTAATTACCAACTCCACTCGTCTAACATGTTCACCACTGACTCCAGCAACATGCAGACCACGCTCCTAAAAAAGTATGAAACCTAACATATTTGAGCACTATTTTGTCAGTGCTCGCTGCACTGCCTTACACTACATTGCTGATGCCACTATTTTGCAGAATTGCTCAGCTGTCTCACTCGGCCATCGTTAGTGCCTTCTGAAGTCCTCCTCGGCAGTCTTGATGAACCTGAACAACTGTGATCTGACAGATAGGGTTACCACTCCATTATCCATTCCATCCTTCAGATTTCCAATACAGCTATTAAAGCCCAAACATTTGGTATTGATCTCTGCTGCACAGAATTCTGTTAAACCTTCCCAGGGACCAGAACTGGCTGTTCTTTGTTTTCCTCTATATTCTAAACTGAGCTCGACAAGACTTTGCTCTTGGACTTTCACCAAGCATTTATAAAGCACTAGAGCGTGGAAGAGTCCTTGTGCTCCCCAAGTGTCGCTATGACCCAGTTTTCTGAAAGATGAGAGCACATAAAAATAGTTGTGTCTTTGCCCTCTAATTCAGTATAGAGAGATCTAAATTAGGATATAAAGACTAAGTTCCTGAGACTATCTCAGAAGCTGCTGATGATCTCAACTTACATTGAACTAAACCAAAAGGGCAGCAAAAGGAGAGATTTGGGATAATTTCTTGAATAAATTTGGCAAGTAACCACTGGACACAGAGATAAAATCACATATAACAAAGTTTTGAGATCAAAGCGTAGGAGATGCATAAATCCAAGCTCTGAATGACTACATTTTATGCCACAGCCAGATAATATTTTCTCAACACACATTAAAAAAAAAATATAAAAAAAAAAGGTCATTCCTTATCTCATCATTATGTTGTCACTCCTTATTCTGGACCATAAGAAAAAAGCGCTTACAGTTACTGCCATATTCTTTCAACGAGCTACCCCCACAGGCAGTACTTTAACTCACCCAGACCTTATGGGCCCAAGGGCACATGACTCCGATTTAGAAGGGTAAAAAGTGTCTCTGTCAGAACTGGAGCTTGACAAGGCCCTCTGCTTCAAAAGCATTTCTGATCATCAGGAAATACTGCGTTGCACACGGCGAAGGGGATGGTGCATGCCCCTCTCCTCACCTGGCCACCACCTCCGGGAGGCTGGGACTGCTGTGCAGACCAGCCCTTGGAAACACCTGCAGGGGATGGCAGTGGCCCTAAAAGCATCTTTTGAAACCTCTGCTGTACCTCCTGCCTGTTTGGTAGCTACAAGTTTTAGTCTTACAGAACTGATGTAGAGGCTACCTAAAGAAAAGCCTAGGTTATAAAGACTGAATTAGCAGCAGCAGAAGATTGGAGAGAAAAACAAGATATAATATAAGTAAGAAAAAACCACAGGAAAGGTTAAAAGGAAATGTGAAGAAAGAGATGAATTTTGATTCCTAAAGCAGGCAATGCAGCATATGTGATGTTAATGATGAAAGAAGACTTGCTAAAAGAATCCAAATGCTTAGCGGGGCTAAACGGAAGCAGGAATAATAACCAAATGGTAAGAAATAAAATTAGTACCTCCAGCTGTAGGCCGGCTGGGAAAATAAAAAGGTCTACAGGACTGCTGGAATAAGCAAAGTGGGAACGGCTGCGTGTACCAGTGAAGAAAGAAGTGAACAAAAGGACAGTTGTTTTGTGAAGGTCGATCTGCATGTGCTCTGCATCCACTTGGTGCTTGCCTTTGTTTTGTTTTCTAGGCTGACCTTCACCCCATGCTGCACAAAGGATTCAATGAAAGCCTCTGTTCAAAGTCTCAATTAAAAGCCTGAAAGAACAAACCTATCTTGGGCTGCAGCCCAAAGCCGAAGCCCAAGTGCCAGCAACCCAACAGAGGGAGCATCCCCAGCAGCCCAGGCATGAGCCACAGCGCCTGGCTCTGCCCAAGAGAACTTGCCTCCTCCAGTGGCTTCGCCTGAGCCCTCCCAGTGTCCGGGACAGGCAGAATAGTCCAAAAGAAACATCTAGCTTGTTGCTAGATTGTTGCTAGGGTTGCTGCTAAGCTTTTATGGTGAAAGATCAAAGCTAGGGGAAGGATGGGAGCTTACAGGACAGTGAAGAAAGCTAAGAGTAAATTAGTCGTGTGCATGCTAAGGCGGCACACATGCAATATCGCTCCACTGAGGGAGCATGCTAATGGTTTGGGCAGTTTGAACCAAAACACGTGAAAGCAGTTAAGCATGTCATCACTGTCTTTAGAAGTGTTCTGCTGCTTTACGAGAAACTCTTCAAAACACACATGCAGATGTAGTTTTGTGGAAAGAAGGTGTAATCCACAAGAACTCGAAAATATGGGGCTGCCCAGAGTGCATCCTGCATGCCACGTGTGGCCTGCAAAGCCTCTGCATGAGGCTTGTGATTTTTTTTTCTTTAAATTGTGGTATTTAATTTTAATTCCTGTGCTACATTCAACTGAGGTATTGCAACATAGATTTGTTATGCAGCATCCAGTTCAGGATACTCTCTGAACACAACTTGGGGAACATCTGTGTAACACGGATAGGATGGAAACTGACCTTAGAGTTTTGGTCTAAAAGACTAATATACTGCTAAAATGATCTTTGTGTAATTATACCTATGTAAATCCCCATTTATTCTGGAATAAGAGCAGGTTTTTTAACCTGCTTTAGTTTATACAATTTCCAAAAGTTGTATCAATGGGGGCAGTTGAACATGCATAATCCTGCAAAATTCCTCTGCATGACCTTTCATAACACGCATAAAAACCTGAAAATTCAAAACGGAATAATCAATAGTAAAATAAATTACTAATTTTATTAGAGGCAAGAATGTGTCTTCCTGTTGTTCAATGATATGCTCCCTAATGTATTCAAAAAGTAAATGTCAAAACAAAGGAATTACCCTTTTTCTTTTAGTAATATTTTTTCTTGGCTTCCAATAGCTTCACTCTTGAAGAGTACATAACCACTGACATTTAGAGTTGCAAGTACTATTTCTCTAAAAACTTCCTGTTATGGTCAAAGGCAGAGATATTAAAGAAGCCAAATTTGGTTCCTATTGCCATATGTTGTTTCTAATAGTCACAGCTTGAGTTTCAAAACTGATGTAGATTTGTACTTCCCTTTATCTCCATTGAGTGCTGCTGTACTCTCAGTACTTCTGAAAATCAGGAGTTACTTAGGAGCCTAATTTTAGGTACTCTTTTCTGGAACCTGGCATAAAAGCTCAGACCTGAATGTGAAAAGAATCCATGTACGGAAGCTATTTAGGAATATCTGAAAGTCTTGGACACAATACCCAAAGTTACACATCTCCTTCATAAAAGTCTACTTTAGGGCATCAGGTTTGAATGCAATTTACATTCTTTTGCCTTGCTCCTGACAAAACTTTTTTTGATGGAAGTTTTGATGTAATTAGTGCTTCCAAGAAAAGTTTTGGGTTTGCAAAATTATATTCTTAAGATGAAGAAAAAGAAAAGAGGGATACAGAGTAAGGAGTTCTCGGTTTCAGAGAAATTCCAGTATTCAGAGCCATTTCCTCATGATACCTTTGGAGACTGAGGATGTGAAACCCTCATGTAACTTCCCAGTGACATTTTCCTCCTGATAACATAACTTCTTTCAACCCTGCCAAAGATAATCACCACAAATTTTCCCCTCGTACGCAGCCTCTGACTGTATCATTCATCACCTACGCAGACAGACATTATGCAAGCCTGTTTGCCAGATACTGCTCCTTAGGAAGTGCTTGCAGAACACCAGAAGTACATGAATTCTCCCCCAGGCCTTCAGAGCAAAAGCCATCTCCTTCAACTATGGCTTCCACCAACAGTGAAGTCACAGCGCTGGCTCTGTGATATCACAACATTCTCCGTAGCAACAGCCTATGAGGTCACAAATAAAGGATTATCACTTTGCTGCAGGATTAAGGGAACTAAGAAGCTGGCCTGTCAGGAAGATGGGTTTTACTTCAAATAATGAGAATTAGGAGAATGCTGAAAATAAATGGGTTGTAAATTGTCTTTGTCTGGCGTGCCCCCTTTTTTCAATAATACTGTAAAATAAGATATTGCTTTGACAGCTCCCAAGTAGCTGAGTGAACTGCAGGCTGCCTCTTCAGCTATTACACGGGAGCCAAATCCTGAAACAGCTTCCATATCTTTTGACTCCTCAGTCATTTGATTTTGCAAGTGCCGAAAGCAGTCAGACTACTGTCCTCAAATTGTCTGACAGTTAGTTTACTCACAGATGTTCAAAGCTGGCAATAAGTGCCATAAAGTGACCAAAAAAAAAAAAAAATAGAAAAGGACATCTGGAAACATCTTGCCTTAGCCCACCTTACTGTTTAGGCAAGGATTTGTGAAGATGATTCCAAAGCGGGAGTCTACGTTCCAAAGAAAGATTGAAAATATGCATTGCAAATTACAGTGCTTTAAATACTTGTTTAAAATGCAAGAAACAGCGATTATTTAGAAGAACCTTCCTTGCAAAATATACTTGCAGCCACAGGAATCTTTACCACAAACATCACTGTTAAAATAAAACACTCGTACAAATAATATCGTTACACTCTTAGTGGTTCATGTTTTTCAACAATATCTGGTTTACTCCCCAGTGAATACCCTGTTCAAAAGTTTTGTAAAATACAGTACTCCGGAACCTGTTTGAAACTATTCCAAAATTTTTATCTCCTCACTTCCCCACCATGGAGCAAATCAAGAACAGCACAAATACAATCACCTGACAAATGCTTCCTGGCCCCTCGAGGAACCACTGAGGCTTCCATGCAACTATCCAGAGCACAAATTAGAAGTTAATTTGGTTTCAGCTTTTAAAGGGAGTTACAGTCCCTCAGGGGATGAGGGAATAAAAGGAAGGATGATACCAGGTGAGAGCAGACTTACTACACTATTCACAGAAATCCTATGCCACATGCATGCTTGCACATGAAAACACTTTTCCCCTATTTCTGAAGTAATTGCCCACTTTTCCAGATGCCTGGCAACTCAGGGTGCTTGATGTCTGGAAACTACCTACTGCGTGCATATAGACTCACCCCACATGTGCAGCAGGTCCAACACATTAGGTGTACCATGCATGTATAATTTATCTGTCGGGGACTGTCCCAGATTTTAAGATTAAGATCTAAAAATCCTAAACCAGCCTGGTTTGTAATTTGTAACCTGAGCTGTGATGCAACCATAAAACACTTGTACAGCATGAGAGCACCTTGCAACTTCAGGAAAATTTTGAGTAAAGGCCTACTTGCGGCTTACTGGTGCTGGAAGGAGAGACTTCCAGCATTATGAGTGCAGGCACTAATACCAGTTTCCAGTCTAGGACTGGAGGAAAAACATTAGGTTGCCCAGAGCAGTTGTGGCTGCCCCATCCCTGGAGGTGTCCAAGGCCAGGCTGGATGGGGCTTGGAGCACCCTGGGCTGGTGGGAGGTGTCCCTGCCCATGGCAGGGGGGATGGAACTGGATGATCTTTAAGGTCCCTTCCAACCCAAAACATTCTGTATGATTCTATGATTGGACAACTTTGCAGTAGCTGATCAAGACTTCACCTGGAGTCCCACCCCACCAGTCTGGAAAATTTAGATCTCTATTTTGCAGCTGGACGACTGTTAAACTCGTATAGAAGAAATAACTTAGCCTGATGAGACATTTCACAGCGTTTTAAATATTTTGTAACCTATTTAAAAACGTTTTTGTTTCTCTGCCCTCCAGCACCAGCAATAAAGAATCTCCAAGGAAGTGCTTAGATATACCAGATTCACTCGCTTTGCCACTAACCTCTACAGCTTTCTAGGCCTGTAAACAACGCCGGAATCCAGCCGTGCTGTAAGACACTTACTGCCTTCAGAGGGACCGTGCCCGGGCCTGACCCGGCCCGGCCCTGTAAAACCTGCAGGGAAGAGAAAACACACGGCCTTTGCTAAAAACGCCGATTTTCGAGCCGCCTGCTAGAGCACAGCGCACGTTCAACCGCCGGCACACCCCGAGCACAAAGGCACGGCACCGTCCGCGCTTCCCAACGGGCGGGAAGACGAGACCAGCCCAGCCCAGCCCAGCCCCGCCGGTACAACCGGCCCGCCCGGGCCCGCCCGCCGCGCCAACCGACACAGCGCCGCCCCGCGCAGCCGCCCGCCGCCCCGCGCTGCCGACGGAGCTTTTATTGTACGGCAAAGCGGGCAATGGAGTCAAACGGGGCAAGAAACGCTCCCCCGGCCCGGCCCGGCCCGGCGGCGCGGTACCTCACCGGTGGTACCTCCCGGCGGCGCTGAGGCGCGGCCGCCCCGTCCCGTTCCGCCGCCGTCCCGGCATGCACCGCGCGGAGGAAGGAGGGGGGGGCACGGCAGCCCGTCGCCATGGCAACGCGTGGCGGCAACGTGCGGGGCCCTGTGCCCAGCATCTCCCTGCCACAGACCCGCAAGGGAAGCTGGCATCGCTTCAGCGCCCCCAAAACAAGGACGAAAGGCAACAGTCCACCCAGTTGAAAGATGCGAGGTTACCCCCACCTTTGCCCGACGCGTGGTCACGTTTGCAACCAAAACCGGGGGCGGCGTTTTCCTTCAGCGAAGGCCACCCCCGCCATTTTGGATGGGGGAGCAGTTCCCCCAGGACACGCACAGAACCGCCCGGGTCCCAGCCAGGTAAAGCTCAGAAACAACAATCAAAATACAGGGTTTTTTGTTGACTGGTTTCTCTGGGCTTGGGGTTGTGGGGTTTCTTTGTGTTTTCGCTCGAGGTTGGGGATTTTACATGGCGGTAAAGCAGATTTCCATCCAATTCCTCTATCAGCACTCAGTCCTCACGAGAAACCTTCCCTACCTGAAGCGAGGGAGCGGCGGGGGCCTGGTACTCCAAAAAGCGGTAAAGGCAGGAAAAACCCCTTTGCCTCCCCGAGGGCAGCGGCGTGACAGGACGTGTGCGGCTGACGCCATCAGTCCATCTGAACAGTCACCGCAACCGAATCCACCCCCTTCTTCAAAAGGGGCTAAACCCTTCAAGTACTGTATGCGACTTTTTAACTCAGCATGGCTTCATAATTGATCCAAGGTTTTGGTTTGTGGGTTTTTTTTTGTTTTTAAAGTTTAAGAAGGTAAACCAAAGGATCACAGCAACATACTTCCCTTCTGGCTGCTACTGAGGTTGAATCTACACTTGTAGATTTTCCACTTTTTTAAAAAAGAAGTTATCGTCTAAAAAGACAACCATAAAGGAAATGTTTTTGCACAAGAAGGGTAAAAAGACTCACTACCTCTATTTTGAATAGATGCAGGAGTTGCTATGACCCAAACATGCTTTATAAAAACTGTGACCAGCACACAAGCTGAAAACCAAAGCTGCAGAGCAAATCAGAAAGCTGTAACAAACCACATTCTCTGTTTCTCTTGGTTCTGCATATAAAATGATGTCTGACTATATACTCTTTAAAAAAAAAAAATCAAAAGCAAGGAGGAGAATTAGTTTATAAAGGCAAATCATGGGGTAACAAAGGTGCCTTGCTATGGATCCTGAGGATGTATTTGAACTTTGCTTTGAACTTTGGCCGAAGGCTTTCTTCACAAGAATAAACGGGCATCTTGGTTTTTGGGGCTGGTGTGTCTCATAGTCTACGGGCATCAGCGACACATACAGCCTAACCACACCAAGCTGATGGATGTTTAGGAGAAAGCTAAAGCAGTATTTGTGTCACAGTAACTCAGTGTTTGGGACACAGCTGATGCAAGCCCTGGTAAGACACGGGAGGTCTGCAGCATGCTGCGGTCAAGAATCAGCACCATGACCTCATCCTCCTCCAGCGTTCAGGCACGAGGGAAGCTGAGAACAGACTAGCAGCCAATTAACCACTGATTCAGCCTGAATTTCAATGTTCTTCCCTTTATGAGCTCACTCATTGCTTGAATTACTTAAGGAAGCTACACAAATGCTTTTATTCAAGACTTTGACATGCAACCCATTACTGGAGCTGGCTAACTTGAAAGAAATGGAAACTTTCTGCTTGAGCAATGGAAAAAAAGATCAAGAAGGTAACGCAGCAGTGTAATACCAATTTTGAAAGGCAACTGCCACCACTCTAAGCAAGACTGAGAACTGCTGCACAGCAGCACAAGTGCAAGGATCTCCCCTGCCCTGCAACTACGCACTGGAAACACACACACAATCCACAAGACCACTGGCACAACCCTTTCATACTAAACAAATAGCTGAAAAAGTGGAAAAAAAAATCCTCCAAACCTCTCTGTAAATCCAATTTCCCCATGCCAGGTGGTATAAAAAAAAAGCAACAGCAGGTGATTCCTACAATCATGCAACCTCTGACAAGCAGGAAATCCCAGGCCAAGACTCACAGCGTAGAAGCTAGAAGCCAAGACAGTGCAAAGGTTTTTAGAAAGGCATACCACCATATTGTATCCAAAGCATTTTCTTGCCTATACATTGATTTCCCATAGTATTGCTGTGGCTTCTCTATTTGCCATTAATCTTTGAGACCTTTAAATGCTGGCAATTGTCTTTTCTTCACTAATGCCACTGAAACCCATCACTTCCTCTACAAGTCAGATATGAGGAAATGGTTCTTCACCAGGTGACACCAGCAATGTCTGGCATTCTACAAGATCTGGAATAAGACTGGCCCTGCCCCAAGGAGTTCACAGCCTAGTTCAGACAGAGCCAACACGCTTCAGATACAATCTATGAGGCCATGGAAGCATGAGATCACTTCCTCCTTGTGATCTTCAGCTTTACGTTCTTATCAATTACTTCCATTTAAAAGGTTCCTTTGAAAAAAAAAAAAAAAAAAAAGAAAAGAGAGGAAAAAAAGGTTCATAATGATTTTATCAGTTTTGGTATTTGGCTTTGGGACCAACCATGTACTTTGAGTTATTAAACATTTGCGATTCCCTTTTTCCTCAAGTACAGGAGGAGGAACCTGGCAAACAACCAGAGAGGACAAGATGACTGACAATAGCTTACAGCTAAACTAGCAACTGCTCAACCAAATTGCACAATCCATAGAAGATGTGCCATGACTGTTAGCTTAAGGATGATAAGCCTACAATCAAAAGCCATCATTTCTATTGGCATCTCTTGTTTGTATTTAAAGAAAATAAGGAAAAGTCTGGTGCACGTATGTTTCTGCAGAATCTGAAAGCAAACGATTCCTTAGCTCTCCCCACATAGTTTCTGTTAACTGGAAGCTTGGAATGATCTAACTACCTCCACATACAGGATTTGCCCAAATACTAAAATTCTGGATTTTTGCTGGAAGCTTACAGGACATTTTTGTTCTTTTCTCCTTCACTGATAAAATGGAAAGATTATGGCAAAGATTAAACCAGGCTAGGCACTCAATTTGTTCCAACTTCCCACCTTTCGGATGCAGGTTCAAAAATGTCAACCTGAACTGAACTAACAGATGGTCATCAAGCAAATTAGTTACAGCAAGAACCAAATTTGAGGCCCTGCACTGACCAGTGATATCTCCAGGAGAAAATCCTCAAACAGAACACCTGGATTCTTGCAGCCACCAGGAAAAGCTCCAGCACAGTCCAGCACACCTACCTGCAGTCTGATCACCAGGATTCCCCTAAACGGCACCAGGAAAACTGCTTCCGTTCAAAAGCAAGGGGTGGTCAAGATGACGTAAAGCTACCCAACACATTTGTGGTGCGTTTAGTGCTGGGACTGTAACTGATGGAAACGTGCCTGGGCCAGCTTTAGGCTACCCATGTGGGGTAACTCCTGACCATTCCAGTAGGTTTTGCAGTCTGTGTTGAACACTGTGGTCCAGCGGTTACGCCGCTTATGTTAACCGAGCTGACTAGGTTGGAGTTAGCTCTGGTCTGCCTATACAAAATGAAGTCATGTTTACAGCCCCTAGTATGTAGCATATCCTAGACACATGTTTGGCCCTTTTAGATTTTTTTTTTTTAATTATTATTTTGAAATCTAAGCATCTGGAAAACCTTACTGAACAGTGTATGCAAAATGGTCTCTCCCACGTCAGAAATGTTGCATTTATAACAGAGAGATAGCGTTAAACAGGCAATAAAAAAACTCCATACATACCCATATTGCCCTTCAAACACTCATGTCAGACACACACATTAGAAATTACATAGTCTGGTCTGTGCTTAAAACCTTACAAGGAAATCAGGTGCTTTTAACAGACAAAAGATGTAAGCTGGCAGTGGAACCAGAACCAAACTCCCTTCCACAGCTCTGGAGAAACCAAAGCTGAGCTGCGTGCTCAAAATCAGCTCACTGCACTCAGTCCTCATTCAGCCATACTGCCAACAGGTAGGCTTGGGTGAGCCTCAGAAAGACCAAACCACCCCAGCCTGACATAGAGTGGAAAACAAAGCCATCGCTAACAACGATTTTCAGCTAGATCCTCCAGACTAACACTGAAAATGCTGTTGACTGGATGTCATCACTGCTACTTCAGATGGCATGAGGAATCCATCAACACGCTGGTGATATTTTGTGGTGTTTCCCCTTTATCCAGTGGGAACTGGAAGCCCTTACATATACAAGTCGTCGTTTGCCAAAGCATCCAGAGAAGTCTGACTGCACAATAGAGCTAACCAATCTGAAGGCTAACCATTGCTCTCCTCCCCCATCCCAGGACAGCCAGCATTTATGGTTGATCCTCCCCCATGAGCTTGTTTAGGGAGCTAACCCAGCAGAAGGCCAGTCCTACCAAAAAACCCTGAATATTTTATGCCAAACCCTGAATGGGTGCCCTGTTAGGACAGAGAAGGCCCTGTGTCAGAGCAAAGTAGGAGGCAGTAGCGCACAGGCAGGACCTCCTGCTCTGGGAGCCACTAGTGATATATAAGAACTGTTCAGTTATCATGAAACTGCATTGTAATATGGTCACGCACCACAAAAATGACTGACACAGTCACCACCCTGACAGCAAGTCCGCGTGACAGCTGGAATTTCCAAAGGGCTTTAAAAAGGCTTACTAAATTCCGTCTGTTTTAATGGCACCTGGGTTCAGGTCTATCAGCACTAGTTTTATCTACCAAGGGCAAGTTTTGCAAAAGCAAGCATAGTTTGTCATATCCGATAGACCATCGAGACTTGAACAAAAGTAAGGACACATAGCTGGAATAAACAAGGATATAAGTAGCAAGTGCACATTCCAAGAATGCGGTTAAAAATAGTGCTGTTCTGACAGAGACAGCGTGTACCCATTTTCATCAGTAGTACCAAGGATCTGTTAAAAACCATCACCAGCAATAACTGAGTTTCCCAAGGAATATGGTCTACTAGACATCAGATACTGACCATTCTAGTGGAAAATAACATGCAGAAGACAGGCAGAATCCTGCATCTCTCCACCCGCTGCTGGAGTATCTCCCCAAAACACAGATGACACAGTCAGAAAGAATGGCTTCACATGAATGATGACTTACACTGTACAATACAATTGCACTGATATTAAAATGTATCAGAAAACCATACTGATATTGGGAAGTATTAATTTTGGAGAGAGGGAGAAATATTTTGACAAACATCAGAACTTCCTGTTACCGCATTCCTACATGAAGTGTTTCTTTCTCTCCCTTCAAATTAGTTTGTTCTGAAAGGCTGCATTAGGTAGAGCAATATTTAAAACATTTAAACAGTCACATTTGAAACAAAACAGTCCGATCCTGCTGGAATTAAGTATTTCATCTGATCTAAAAATACTGGGTTTAAGATTTTCTTCCATGTGAAATTTGACTACTTTGGAGCTCTGTTTCAAATCAGAAAACAATTTCCTTAGATTCTGAAACCTCCACAAAATAGAGCTTCTGTCTACTAGTCAACCGTATGTAAGCCTCAAGTTTTACAACATGAGTTTCAACATATGTCCTTACAAGAATATCCAGTATCATGTATTTCCTCATGTGAAACTTGAGAATCTTAACACATTAGTTTCAAATGAAATCTTTCATTCAGTCTGAGCAGGATTTGAACTTGAAGCGTTTTTTGCCTCGTTCTGCATCTCAGTCCCTGCTTTGTTAATTTATCTTGCAAACGCAATGCTTGATTGATTTGCATGTGTTTATAAATATGTATGTACAACTCAGAGTAGGAAAGCAGCAACACCATTACATCAGCCTCAACACCTGCACCATGTTGAATGAAGCAGTGAAGACTGTCTATTGTTTCTCTTTCTTATTAACGTCTAACTTCCCAGCCTTACAAACTCTTTACTTCTCTGCCAGTAACAGAAATCATGCTGACTCTATTTGACTTGTAATTTCCACTGTGACTGGAGAGGCAGGTCTTAAAGACAAAAAAACCCCACCAAAAAGTAGCGAAAATTATCTATCAAATATTCCTACAATTTCTATAATGACGTTTGCCCCAAGTGCCCATTTGTGTGGAAAATGTTTAAATTGTTCAATTTAAAAAAAGTCTACAGTCCTAAGGGAGCTTTTAGAGTTATATACAAAACATTTTTATGCAGATTGAGGGCATTAAACACTTCATGCATGAAAAAAAAAAGAAAAAAAGATCTTGAAGCAATGTTTCAAAAAGAAAGCAGGAATATTTTAAATCTGAGACAGAGATCTTGTCCATCACAATCACAGAGAAAACAAACTGAAAAGAAACCAAAAGGAAGCAGCTGATAAACTACAAACCAGATTATTTCCAAAGACTTAGTCAGCATCTAATGTAAATGACTGTCAGAATAATCCTTCTTCTAATCTAAAATGTAAACCTTATAAAACACCTCATTTTGCATCACAGAAGTTTACCACTCTTTATGCTAAGCTATGCATTTAGGCAGAACAGACAGTGAGGATGCTGGGGGGGAGACACTCACCATGCGTCACCCAGAAAACAGCGTTGTTTCAAAATTCAGACAGGAACTGAGACCAAGATTGCTAGCCATGACAGCAGTGGGGTAACGGCACAGCCTTCTAACAGTAGGGACAAAACCCGGTTTAAAAATGGATCTGGAGCCATTTGTGAAAAGGTTTAACGGTCACCTGCAGCCGTAGCAAGAGATGGGACTCAAAGACCCCAAAAACACATGTGTCTTCAGATTCAGGCCCCTACCAGAAGGCAGCTGTGGGAACAGCGTTAGCTGGAGAAGCATCTGAATACCTAGAAGACAGGCTACAAAGGAGCAAGCATTAAGACAAACCCCTGCGGGGCAGCAGGATTGCTTTGGAAATGTTTGTTTTTAATTTCAAATCTTGATTCTGAAGTGATAAAGAGATGCCCCAAGCACAGGAACCAGAACGGCGATGTTGTCTAGAGCATGATTTCATCCTCCCCACCTTGCGAGTTGCTTATCAGCTCAGGAGGACACTGTCAAGGTTAGCAGCCCAGGCTTGCTGCTGGAAGAGCACAATCCCACTGGAAGAATGTGGAGCTAGCAAGGTTTTTCAGGTCAGGCTGGGACTTGGTACAAGGCTGCAGATTAAGCAACTTGAGTGAGTGAGGCGGGAGTCTCAGGAGCAGACAATTTGCTCCTGGGAATAAGATTTGGAGTGCCTAACCAAGCGTTTCTGGAGGAAGGGACTCCCAGCCCTCGGTTTGTTCCTACTTTGATGTTCGAGGGATCAGAAAGGGTAACCTTTCCATAAGTGAACAAACCATACTAAGAAAACATTCTGCATCACCAATTTTTGCATATAAATGCATATAAAAATACTCTGGAAAAACGAGTTTTGGTTGCTGCATGGCAAAATCTCCAAGACTGTTTTAAAGATCTGCTGTGATGTCGCCTTAAAGCTCATCGATACCCAAAGCCCGTGAAAAGCTGGCGTTTTCTCCCTGCTAGTGAGCATATCAAATAGCAATAATAAACAAGCATTGTGAAAAGAGGACCTAACTGGTGGACAGGTTCTGGAAACCATTCAGGTATTTGTCTGTCATCTCTGATCTTATGCCTGAGCTCTGCGGTCAAGGATATAGATTCTTCGTTATTTGCGAGTCTTTATACTGCCTCTTATTGGAGCCCAGATCCTTAATAGCATTATTTAATATGAATTATCTATTACCAAGAGGTAAACGAGAAAGTCCTATGACATCCTTATTGCCTCTCACAAAGATGAGCCCCTAACACCAGCTGTTTTAAATGGAAATTTAACGATGGATAGTGTCTCACAAAACAAGGCAGACATACCACTGGGAATGTCCCCATGCCTCTGTTGTATTGGATTCATCATTCTTGTAACAGTCAGGGCTATTCAATAACCAGCTATTGGCTGAAAAAAAATAAAACATCCATTAAAAAGTAGCACCAACATTTTGAAACGGCAGTAAACTAAGACACAGCTAAACTTTAAGAGGCAGAGAAGGATTTTAGCTAGAAAACTTCATCCTGAACTTCTGCTTTATCTAACTGGATCTCATACCTTGTAGAGAGCTGCCACAAAAATACAGGTAGATTTTGAGCATGTGGAAAGGAAAAAAAAAGAATTAAAAAATTATGATCTTTCAGGAATACCATGGATGAAGCCATGAGGCCTCTTCAGTGGAGAATCCCTCATCTTGGGAGTTAATTTTGTCCCACCTTCTATTACAAACCCAAAGGATGCACGCAAAAGTGTATGGGTGAAAGTGATTTAAAATGTGTTTCTAATTATGCTTGAATGAGGAGCTGCTTGTGGAGTTATTCACACAAACTATTTCCGTTTGTTAAAGCCATTATCCTGATTCTCTGACTACTCCCCCTGCACCCCCTTAAAAAGCAGAAAAAAAAAAAACAAACCCAAACCACCAACCAAAAAAAACCCCCTAAAGACAGAGAACAATTTAAATGTTTTGATGTGACAAATGCCAGACTCCAAAACATGTAAATGTGCTCGAACAATGCACTTAAGACTCTCATCCTAGTACCTTAGCTCTTCAAATAAACCTCCTGAGCTCATTCAAAATGCAAGCACTTTAAACGTACAAACATGGAAAGAACTTTCTAGCTCTCGTAAGAAGATAATGAATCACAAAGTTCACTTCTTGCTTTCAAGACGACTCTCAGTCGTTGCTTCAGTGATTCTGCTTTCAGCCTCACCCTGTCCCAATCCCGGCGTGTTCTGCTCCAGAACACACACAGAGATCAGACAAGCTTTGCTTAAGATTCAGAAAGAAGATAAAAAGTACGGGTGATTAGAAGTGTACTCTATCCTCCCTGAAAGGATGGGGGCAGGGGGGGGGCGGCTGATGGTGATGGGGGGGAGCAAAAGAGCACACATGATATAATGAAAAAGGGTAAATACTTCCAGAATGATGGAAGATGAAGAAAGGGGAGCGGGGGGGAAGAGATCTAAAGAGTTATGAAGGAAAAAAAGGGAGAAAAACTGGCAGTTTTAAAGTTTCTGAGGAAAGAAACGACTACAGCATTAGGGAAATGGATGTAATTTTTTACAATTTAAGCTAGAAGACAAAAAAAAAAAAAGATTTAAAGGACAAGGTGACAAGGTGAGAGAGAACTACCTATACTGAGGGGGCTCCCAGTAGATGCTGACACCACCCGTTATGAAGCCCTGGCATTTGAAGGGGAAGGTGTCTGGAAAATGCTTTTCCCCCCAAAGAAAAACTGGACAAGTCTATGATCGGGGGAGACCTATAAGCAAGCAAACAGCATCAGCACAACAGTCCTGCTGACTACCCAGACCAAACAAGCTCTTTACTCGACCACTGGAAACGAAGGGTTGGCCCTTTTGGGGATGACGCGTGAAAGCCACGGCAGAAGCCCTAGGCCGGCCTGCACCACTAAACAGCCTGAGCATCCTGAACAAATTTTCCAAGCATCTATTTGAATACAGGCCTGGGCTGCTAGCCTGGGAGATGGCAGGACTGGAAGTGGGGTGGAATCCACAGCCTCCAAATACCGCTCAGCACTTCCAACCGTGGGACAGCCTGGTACACAGAGGAAGGATTTCTACCCAGATTACTGCAAAAGTCAGAATACCTTCCAGGCAGGATCTCCCTCACTTCATCCCCATGACCTGCTATCCAAAAAATCAGTTCCCAAGAACTCTTTTTTGGGTTTGTTTATTTTTTTTTTTTGGGGGGGGGGGGTTGGGTTTTCTTTTTCTTTCTTGGTTCAATCTCCATTTTCAGGATGTAATTAAGGTTCAAAGCGAAGAAAGAAGGGGAATCAGCTCTGTGTCAGTGATTAGCTCAACATCCTGTTAATATCCACCCATAATCTCTCCCAGTCTAGGCATGTATCACCTGAGAACTCTTCATTAAGAAGCAGCTCAAGACAGTTTATGAGACCCCAGGTAGATTAATTTTCCAGTGGTTGCCTCCATGGGTTACCAATCTCCTCCACTTCTTGTTACACATTCAGTTACACCAGCAACAAATAACGTCTCCTGTGAATGCATAACCAGGTTTTATACTTTACCTCCACAAACCCTATCCTCCTCATATCAGCGCCTGTCTCCCCCACACGAGGAATATAAGCTTAGTTAGAAACGAGAAGCCTGGTTTTCCTATGCACTATGACGTCCTTTATTTTATATATTTAAAGCACAATACAACTGAGTACAAGCAGCTAGAACGACCTCAAAAGTTTTATTATGTGGGTTGGTTTTTTTTCTCCCCTTTCTGTTCTTTTGCTTGTTAACAAATCGGGTTAGTTTCACAGTCTATGGGTGTCAGTGCTCAGAAAAGAAAGAAAAGATCAGCAACCTACAGTCACAGCTTTTAACAAGTTCTCAAAGTTCCTTAAAACCCCATAAAACAAGTATCACTTACGTCCCCATCACCTAGCACAGTGATCCATATCGAACGTGTGCCACAACAGCATATGCACACCATTTCCCTTACAGCGCTGCTCAGTCAAGTCAAGCTGACATGTGAGAATATGGTACCCCCACATTTCCATTTTTTTTCCCTTTTCCCAGCCTCAGTGATGACAGGTAGCAGGTCTGTAACCCAGCCTTGTCTTGAGCATCCCCCAGGCAAACATTACCCAGTCTAGCCTTGCGGGCGTCGCAGAGCTCCACCAGCCACTGTGCTAAGACGGTTCTGGCTATGCTGGTAGCCACAGCGATTTGGAGGCCGGAAGGCAATTCCCAATTTTGCCTTCTGCTTTCCCAATGTCTTGGGAAAACAGATTAACAGCAAACCACTAGAGAGAGGTGACCTAAATGCTAAAAGAATATACTACATCTTTACTGCTGACAGGACTACTCACTTCAGAATGGAGGGCCCTGTTTATGTTACCGGTATTCTCCATTTATATACATACTCTCCAACACACACAGGTTCTTATCATCAGACAATGGTTGAATGACAGAAGGTTAAGAATTACTCCTATCTCTTTTTTTTTTTCTTGATATTTTTTAAACAAAAATTAATTCAGTTTATGCACCATTTATGGAGGTTGTTTTTAACTCAGCTGCTCTGCACATAACTACAAGGATAGGGAAGGTAATGTCTCTGCTGAAAAAAAAAAAAAAGGAATAAAAGCTCCCAAAGGATGATTTATTCCACACTCCCCAAATTCCAAAGTAAGGTCTCTCTTGCAAACTATAGTTAATAATCTGGATTCTTCTTTGCTGCATTAGTATTCCACAGACAGAATTTACTGGCAGTATAAAATACAGGAGCATATTTAACTCTGCATATATTTTGCATCTCCATCTCTTTTTGTATCTTACTTCTCTTTGAGTGCATTGTTTAGAGCCTAAGGCTTCACGGCATTTACAAGCCTTTATTTTCTGTGCCCAGCACAACGGGTACCCAATTGCAAAACAAATAAATAATTACAATATGAATAAATCAGCATTTTCTCTTCAGCTGCACATCAGGCATGTGAACTTTGGTGAAGTCTCTGTGCTTGCAGAGCCAAGACTTGAATTTCTGGTCATGGTCTGGTCATCGTCAATAGAAAGGGAGAGCTGTGTTGGGTTGGGATAGAGAGGAAGGGTCAAGTCCAAGACTTACCCAGCAGAGGTCAGGCTAAACCAGAATTTCACCATCATTATAGGTCCTAAGAAATTGTCTCCTTAGGTCCTTCCCCTGTTTCCGCTCAGAATCAACCAACCACGTTTTTTACAATATGAGAGATACCTACGAGTTACTGTGAGAAGTTATTTAAAACAGCAAAGGCTCAAGTTTGTTGGCAAAAATACTCTCAAAAAAGACTGAGACAAAAGTATCTGACACCAAATATTTGAAGACCTCAATATTATTGTTCAGCAAAAATGTTATTAATTCAATGAAATAAGAATGAAAATCCATTGTAGCAATATCAATAAAACATTGTACTTGATCTCCAAGAGTATTTGAACTGAATTTCGCTCAGACACAAAGCATAGTAAATGCTTGTAAAAACTACATATTCATATGAGTATTCATAATGACAGTGTTCACAGGAAAATCACAAAGGGTCTCAGAGTTTGGGAGTCATCTGTCCACAGAACCCAAACAAAAGCAGCATCACATATGTGATTTAACTCACAGCACAAAAAGCAAAAGACAGACAGAAAACACTTAAAGCAAGACTCATGGAGACAGAATACCCTAAGCCTGCATAATGTGCTCATATGCATGACAAAGAATCTATACAGGCCCCCACAGTCTTCACTTAAAAATGTAAAAACACTACAAAAATCTAACAAAGCAGATGCAGACAGTGTTCAGTACCACAGTACCCTGCGTTGAAATAAACTAAATGGTACAGAATAAAAACAGCACAGAAAAGTTAAAAAAAAAAAAGAGTGCAGAATCAAATATGCCTGAGCATTTGTGATATATATACATACAAGCAAACATGCATTACGTGTTGAATAAACTTTTCTTCTATAGACAACATAAGCATTGGGGGGAAGGTTCGGCGCAGGCGAGAAAGACTTTAGCACAAGTAAGATGTTCAGTACCATTTCTTATGGCAGCCAATACTAGAATATTGCAGACAAAGCTAATTACACCCTGAACAGTGTTTGAATCCGAGTTTGACACATCACCCAACACCAAGTACTGCAAGCTGCAATACTGCATTTCACAGGGGAAGACATCAGAGCCGTTACGCAGCCCCTACCTTTGGTACGTAAGGAAGCGAAGCGCCGGAAGTTTGACTTGGGCAAAGTTGGTGGGCAAGGTGGTTCTTTGATTTATGTTTAAAATGTATAAACTTATAATCCCGGGCCCTGTTGTTGTTGCAGCACAGACATCCAGCACACTAGGTTATGCTCTGGGCTCCTCTCCTTGCTGCCTACCGGAGAACACCAAGCCTGGCAAAGGCAACTTTGAATCTCCTTTGGGCTTCCCCTCCTCGCCCTGTGGTCTCAGTAGGCTTTGATTACAACTGTCTCCCCAAAACTCCACAGCATGCAGAAGTCTTATCCAGGAACAGACCTTCTTTTTTTTTTTCCCCCAACAGTCACCCTACTCAGGGCTTGTGCACTGTCCCCCAAAGACTGCTTTCCAGTCTCTGCACTGAGGACAGTTTTCCTCCAGGCAGACTGGTGCTTAACGAGCTGCCCCTCTATTCCTTTTGCTTCACATAAGGGGACACGTGCAGTCTAAATGTTCTCCATGACTACATTTAAAGCACAACTAGAACTGGCTTGCAACCTACCTGTATTGGTATTTACGCTTTGATGGAGGGTTGCTTTCAAGTCTTGGCTGTGCAGAAAGTTGAAAAGAAAAGTACCCACTTCAAGGGAAATGTACAACGCAATATAAAGTTCCAAAATCACTGCTGCATTATTATAGGGCACACAAATAGCTTTATCCGTATAACATATGCACAAACCTTACAGCTCTGAGTAAGAAAGAAAAACATGATCATGTAAAAGATACTGCTGGGATGCCAGAAACGGTTCTTCTCTAAACAGAACTCCCACCATACCCAGATTCTTTAGCATGCAACTCCTGCAAGGATGGAAATTTACTACATGTGAAATCCTAGAGAAGTAACTTACAAACTGTTATACTTATGAGTCCAGCAATAGTTTCAACTGAGCATGAAATCAAATACAAAATGCACTGTTGAATGACCGGTAAAATACTACTTTAAATATCTTCTGCAAAGCAAGAATCAATTACAGTGACTGCAAAAGCTGTAGCAGTCTCCCTCGTGACCCGAAAACCATCTACTAGAACTTGGGATGAAGTCGAAAGGGAGGCACAATTCATGACATGAAAACAAGACAGACACCACCACTGCTCCTCCAGACACAGCCCATTCATCTGGGAAGCCAGCAGACAATTTTGCTTCTGTCTGCTATGCCAGTCACCCTTGCTCCATCTCCCGGCTAGTGATTAATCACTCTTCAGTGCAGCAATTCATCCAAGGCAAACCTTGGAAACAGAAAGACACTGTGGGAATCTTATGCTTTGCTTTTCAAGTGCTTTCCTCTACCGGTGAAACTGAAAGTAGTAAAGCCACGTGGTATCACAAGATAGTATTTCTGACTGCTGAAAGATATCCAAGACCTTGTGGTAGAGAGAAAAAAAAACCCCAACCCATTATGCATCTTCATATTAACTACTTAGCTGCCACGGAATACTTATCACATCATACACACAGTTCAATGAAAGTTTCTGCGATGGAAGAGAAACACTTTTCAAAACCAAACCTACAACAAATACGTCATACAAGCAACGCTCTGTTCTGCGATGATGTGTGCTGATATCCCACCCAGCTCAGCCCCGGCTGCACGTTGCCAACCATGGAGCTGCCTCCTTAGATTCTGCTTTTCCAGTCCGGAATTCATTGCACTGCTGCTACCACCACTTTGTCGTCTTACTCCATGCTCTCTTTGACAGCTCTTGTTAGAAACTAGCCAAAATGCAAGCTTGGTTTAGACAGGCAAATTACCTCACTTGTATGAAGGCAATCACCAAGCCTGCCTCAGTAAATTAAATTTACAATAGTAGCAAAATAATAAGAACCATTCTCATGGGCACATCTGCAATCTGGTACTAGCTATGAGATGCAGCCCTGGCTAACTCTAGCACACGTCCACCTCAGGAGGCAAAACACACAGCGATTTGAGAACGGGTTTTTTTGTTTCCTTCTGCTTTGTTTATTCTTGATAACATCAGCACATAATTTCTTGGGTTATTCCACCAACCAGACACAAAACTGCACAAAAAAATGAGAACAATGATACAGAAGTATTATGGAATCAACAAAACCCGTATTTTTTGCAATTAAAGCAAGAAATGGCATAAACCAGGCCTCGATTAACAAAATATACTTCTAGGTAAGATCACTAATGACAAAAATGAGCAGTCCTCCAATTGGGGGTGCGGTTTATTTTAGCATGGGCTTCAAGTTTTTGCTGAAGGCCAGTGTGATTTGCACGTACTATTCCCCAACTAAATTAACAGAATTTACTTTAATTTAAAAAGCATTGTTTGTCTACTAATATTCAGCTCCACTTGAGAGGAACAGCTTGTATTCATGAAGAAGGTGGTGGAATATAATCACCTGAGATCACTTCCAATCCGAATTTTCCTATGATCTTGACCCTCCGGGTGTTTAGCCAGATGCCAATCTGTACAGGCTACTGGAGGCAGCGTCTGGAATCCAAGACCTGCACACTCCTATTGAAAATACGAATCATTTCTCATGCTAAACTTCTAATGCATGTCATGCAACAGTCAACAGCGATCGATATCGGGTCCCAAATTTGCAAACTCTGGTATACCTGTACCCTGTGACTCACACCATCACCTGGGATGCGTTACCAACAGCAGTTCAATTAACCGAAAGTGCAGAATCTGGGCCTCAATGCTATCAACTTATGTACATTTTGAACAGAATACTTATAATGAAAACTCAACAGTCAAAGCTAAGTAGAGTTCTTGTTATCTTTCCTAATGCATCATTAGATTTTGCAGATGATGCTATGGGTTTTGTGCATGCTTGGGATTTTCTCCTTTGTTTTCCTGGCAGGACCAGGGAAGTCCCAGGGCTGAGACTGGTGGAGAGGCAACGTTCCCAAGGACTGTACAATAGAGCAGTGTTTCCTAAAGTAGGTTATGTGAAGGACAAGCAGAAAGGCACGAGTGGGAGGAGTGACGGTGGAAAATATGGATGATGTCATCCTTAGGATGAGCAGATCCTTGAAAATATATGGTAACAATTTACTTCCCCAGTGAGAGCTCTGCTCCCAAAAGTTGTGGAAAATGCAGACCTATCCCAGTGTTTCCTTGTTTAACTGAATCCTTTTAACCAACTAGTTCTGGAAATGTGGACAACCTGGTTACAAGTGGCCACGTGCTTAGCCTTTGTCTTAAGCCTATGCCCAGATGACCCATTTTGCACATTTCAACCAAGAATAAAGTGACCTCATTTTCTAAAGTGCTGAGCACCAGCTGTTCCTATTGTGTTCACAAGCCGCACTATAGGTTCCTGTTTTCAAATTCTTGACCTCAAAAGAATTTTGAGGCAGCACAGTGATTATATGTTCTTCCACTTGCCATATGCCTATTTATTTTAGTTCAAATATAAAACTCTGACTAAACTACTTTAAAATCCTGAATGCTCTGAATTAGAACAAGTACTCTTGCCACTGGAACAGAAGTGCGACACAAGTGAGCCACGTGATTTTTTAAAAAAAATTTTTGCACAGAAGAATGACTAGATTGAAAGTCGGAGTTTTTCAACTCTTAGTTTCTTTTTTCTTTTCCTTCTTTTTAATTAATGGCTTAAGAATGGGGGAAAGCTAGAAATCCCAGACCATTTAATTTTAATCATTTAAGTTTCTTTGCTACCTACTATATAAAGTTAGGTCAAAAAATTCAAGATCATTTTACTACAGTTATCAGCTAATGACTTTTACACAACAAGCATGCATTTGCTTCTAAAGAGTTTTAAAGTGTTACTTCAACATACCACTGTCACCTTGGAAGCCAAAATATCACATTGCTCATGCAAAAAATAAACACGATTACCTTATCTCTCACCCAAACCCTAAAGCTTCAGATCAGGAAAAACAACAAAACAACTTACCCACAAATAACAAAACGAGCCATGCCAATGATCAGTGGACAACATTTGGTTTTCATCTTGAAGCCGTTTTTTGACAAAAAGGTAGCAAGAGAAACTCAAAATATATCCAATTTGCTACGATTTCTTGTTGCATCTTTACCAATAAGACGCTCTGATTTGCATTATGCTTGGCCTGAACGGACAGTCCAGATCCCTGTAAAACTTCCTGACTAGCTGCGAGGGAAGTACCACTACTTTTGGGCACAAGTAAATGTATCCATATAAACACAACACATATATACACTTAGTAATAAAAGTAATAAAAGTCATAAATATTCTCTCTCCCATTACAGTACTTTAATATTCACAGTAAGTATCTTGAAGAGCTTGTACCCCAAAATCCCACAGGTCTTGGTACGTTGCTTATGTTGATTAGTCAGAGCTCTGTTTTGATTCCCCTGAACAAAGCTGGTCTTGCTTCCAGAAACCTTCAAAGCCACATAGTTCAAGCTCTGCCTACGTGATACAGCAGAAAGCAAAGTTGTGGGAAGGGACGTTTCCAGAAAGCAGGGTCGCCAGTTGGAGGCAGAAAGCCCAGAAGAGGTGAGGGTGAAATAAAGGCAGGAGGGTCTCAGGGTAAAAGCGAGGAGCAAAAATGTCTTGCTGCTGCACAGTTGGGATCTCATCTGAGAGCGCCAGAGGTAAAGCAGATGTGCTGGTAGCTCAGAATCACTGCCTTAATCTGGTTTTCTGAAATACTTGCTGACATTTTACAGGTCAAACTTCCTACAAACGTCACAGGAAACTATGTGAAAGTTGCTGGCAAAATGCACAGGAAGAGGTAAAAGCTTTACTTTGGAAATAACTCAGAAAAGAGCCATTCACTGTCAGGACATCAATGGTCCTGAGATGTTTTAGAGGACACCTTAAGATATCAATAAAGGAAATAAATAAAAACGCAGGCTCTTTCTCTTGGTGACACAACCTTTGAAATACAACCCGTTTCCTCAGCGTGAGGAAAGTTTGTCAGTGACATTTTGAGAAAAAAAAATGGCTATAAGTCCTGCAAAAACACAGCTTATAAATCCCTTGACAGATCATTGCTTTCAGCTTCAGGGTTCCTAAGCTATTTCTCCACTCTGACTTGTCCGGCTGCCCCTCTAAGCGCCACAACTCAGCTCCTGGAAAGGCAGACTCAACTCCCCTTTGTAAAACTGGTGCTAAGCTGTTTCTCTCAAGAGTCAGGGGCATGATCAACATTTCTAAAATGTCATATGGGACCTGAGGCCCACTTGACCAATGCCTGGAGAGGCAAGGCTACGATAGTAAAAAAAAAAAAAAAAAAAGAATCACAACACGGAAGCTGGCAAAGTACTGCTAAACATGGAAAGCAGCATCAAGAAGCTAAGAACCAGCACTTAAATACCACCAAGTTGTTGGGTTCCCTGTCTCTTTGGCTACAAAGAAGTACCTGCTTCTTTGGCTTCACTGGTCCCAACACGGAGTAAAATTTAGGAATCCTGACATTAAACTTTCTACTTATTCTCAACTGCAATGTGGGAAGTGAAAGGGAAGAGTGATAAGAGGGAAAAGTAAGGGAAGGGGAAAAAATGTTAACCTTTGATTAGTCAAGATGAGAAGCATAGGAACTTCAGGAGCGCTAGATTTGAAATCAAAAAGAAACCACTTAAAAGCATCGGTGCTTACCGTTAAGGCCATAAAAAACACACCTCCACTTGTTCCGTACTGCTGATGCTTTGAGAGCCACCAGAAAGCACATCCCACCCTCGACCTCCAAAGCCAGACCACAGTATTTCCAAGGTTTGCTCTACTGGTGAGCCACAGAGCCCTTGCTAACGTCACATGAAGAGCTGGCTGGTCTTGTCTGATGAACTATCCTAAGAAAAGCTATAAATCCAATATAAATTTGTTCTCTAACGTTATTCCTCCCATGTAAACGATAGTTGCAATCACAATGGAGACAACATTGCAAACAAGAGATGATATTGTCTTCTATAACCACGAGTGAGGACAAGCAACATAAGATCCCAACTTTTGCGGTTCACACACTAAAAGAAGAAAAAAATCTCTGCCATTTTAAACTATACAGCAAACATGAACTTCTTACCTGAACGCAAGCTACAAAAGCAGATTATGCCTTTTGCTCTTCACAGAACAAAACCAATACAACAACCCACGGGTACCAAGAAAGATCTAAGCGTAACTGTGACTTCTAGCTCTCTAAAAACAAGCCATGCCTCGATATATTCTCACTGCTGCTCTGAGCTGGTTTCAGGCAGCTTTTACAAGTACACAACACATCAGGGGCCACGAGACATCCAACAAATCAGCTTACACCATTCACAAACGCGTGGTCAGACAGGCTTGGTGGCAGGTCATCGGCTCCTTGTGCAAGAGGTCTCAGAGTCCCACCACCCTGCCCCTGACCACGGGAGCAGCAAGCCTGCGGTCATCAGAGCCCTTTATGGCTGCAAGGTGACAAGAGGGGGACGTAGGATTTACCCTTATATAATATAAATATTTCTATACAAAAGACTTCCAAAAATGGTGAAGTCGAGATGCAAAGAGAAGGTTTAAATGCAACTACAAACATCAGCTCTTTGCAATTAAACTCATTAGACTCTGGCCTTTTCATTCTGACTACATTATTTTTGTGTCTTCAAAGATAAAAGTAGTCAGGCCAAAAAAAATACCCAAAATGCTCGCACATAAACCCCAGCTGCTTAGCATATTTCATTACCACACTGACTTCAAAAATACTGAGCAATTTAAACCTGCAAGCCACTTGGCTTTAGCTAGAGATAAGTGCCTGAGATAAGAGAGGTATAATTGTTCAACGTAATACCGTAGCATGTTTTATATAAACATTTGCTAACACTGCACTTCATACATTTTGTTTCAGAGTTGTGAAATACTGCTGAATGTTCCAATTTTTATTTGTGGCCCATTCCTTTCATATTTACCCATCCAAGGTTCCCCTCGATGCTGAATTAAATAAATTATCTTACCCTAAAGTACCAGCGGGGCAGTTACGCTTTGCAATAGAGAGCAGAACGTACCGGTTTCCAGCAGTCACCCAGCTTATTCCTTTCCACTGCTGAAGAGCCAGGGGGGAAACGTTAAAAGAATTTGTTCGTGAAGAGCTCTGAAATTGGGATTAACAAGACAAACCTTTTGCTTTTAATAAAATGCTTTGGGTCTACCTAACAGCAGTTTTTCCCATAGCCTACCTATTTAAGTAAATTAAATACTCTGAAGTTAGGGCCCACATATATTTCTTGGAAACCTGTTTATAGACTCTTTTTTTGGTCTGGTTTCACGATGGAACATGTGGTGTGACACTACTCTCTCTCCAAGCCCTGCACTGTCAGTTCTTCCACACTGTAACTCTTGGACAGTATCAGGCAAATCTGACCGAGGGGGAGCAGTCGCAAAGGTCTGATGTCCCCATAAGTTTTGGTGACCCATCACAAGGTCTACTGAGGGAAGACTGAAGCCAAAGCGCAGCCACACAAGGACACGTCAGAGCACCCACAAGGGAAAGAAGCTCTCTGAAAGAAAGCGATGGGAAAACACAGCTCCCAAAACCTTCGTGGCTTTCTTCACTTTAACAGCTACCTGTGAATAACTACTGGGGGGAACCCTGCAGCCTCCACTCAGAGAAATCTCCCTTTGAACACGCGAGTTTACCTCCTGCTTCACTTAAATATCAGCTTCTGGTCCAATTCCCCGCCTTCCAGACTACCGGTAAGATCAAGGCGAGGGACTGTCATGCTGCAGTGACAGCAAGGTGCAGCTCAGGATCACAGGAGGGAAAGGTAAACTCCGTGGTGTCACACCATAGCACGTTTCAGCAAGGCATGACATCTTACCACAAAATCTGGCACCTTGCCCTGATTTTAGGATTACCTGCAAGTAATACTCAACAGTAATTGTTTTAGGGTCCAGTTCTTCCCCTTCCCTCACCTACATGCTTTTCACATAAGTGCCCCAGGGTCTTCTCCTTCACCTCCACCTGAGCACCAGGAGCTCTAGGTCCACCTTCGTCCCTTGTGCACGCAGGGGATCACCAGCCTACACACACACGTCAGACCAGACTGAGCTCACTGCTGCCACAGTAGTAACGCTGTTCATTTCCATGACGCTACTGCAAAGATACAGCATTACTTAACGTGAGTGTGAATATCCCCCTTCAAATCAGGCAATTGGGAATAAACCCACACCACTAACGAACAGAGGACTAAGGAGTGCTGATTTTCATACTGCAAGGGAACCTTGGTCTTCCCCGACCATCATCAAGTGAAGTCCAATTTTGTTGCTTGGCTCTCCGTCTAGAGAAATTATTCTACTTTTGCCAGCAATGGCTTTGCTTTTGCTCTCACACTACAATAAACTAGTAACAACTCAGTTAAAAATCAATAGAATTGCACTGGCATACAAAGAAGAATCTGACTCCATGGTCTATCAGGGCATTTTCAATAATCCTACAATTAGAGAAGCCAAATTAAACGTTTAACATTTGACCTTTGCTGTTGCTTCTGGATTGCCTAATACAGATTAAAAGTACCCACGTTTTTCATGAGTTCACAAAATAAAGGCTTTAGAACCCATAAGGAACATTTGATATGTTTTATTGTGCACTAGAATTTAAAATGCTAATTTTTTTAGTATGTAATAGTAACTTCAGACTCTGAAATCATCCACTTCGGAGTTACTCTGACTAAGCACCCACTAGATGGTTAGATCAGACTATGGACTGGAGTGCCTCCCCCCCCCCCAAAAAATAACAACAACATACACACAACAACAACAACAACAAAAATAAAAATCAATCTCCTGTGAGAACCTCAGGGCTACAACAGTGGTTAACACCACTGCGGCAGATGAAACAAGAAGTGACAAATTCAAAGACTGCCGAGAGTAAATTCTTAAAAATTTTTTAGCTGACTTCAACTACTAAAATTTCATCACTTTTCTATCATTTTTACTGTTTCGCATCCTAAGTTTTCTTATCATATGCACTGTTTTTCCAAAGTTTATGGTTTAGTTTTGCTAGGAAACACCTCTGCAACATCAATTACAATTACTAACAGCACGCACTTCTAAATTAAACACCTGCGGATGTACAGAAAGCATAAACAAAATACGCTCATGTTTGTATACAATATAGTCTCTCCAAATATAATACATGAAATGGATGTGCTCTGATGCTATATTAACAAGTATAGTATAAAAACTTCAGTAGAAGGGTGGAGATAAAAGACAGCAGTCTTAAAAAGAACGTAAGTATAAGGTAAAATTATATAGAACCTATATAAATAGAATATGCCACTTGGCACATGAAGCGAAGTTATTTTGCACATACGCAGAAGAAAAGGGGATTCCCATGAGTGTCACTGAAGGTGTACACAGTGTCCTTTGGCGCACACAGAGCAGCGCTGGGCCACCCCACGCCCGTGCCGGCTCCCAGCGTGACAGAGGAAGAGCCGCCACGCGCAGGCGTCTCCACCCACGCTTCCACAGCACACCTGAAATCTGGTTCGGAAAACACATTTCTGGGGTGCTGGCGTATGAATTAATGGGGACATTAGTCTGATGGGTGCTTCAGCAGCTCTGCAGAGAGATGATGGCGGCTGGACAGGTATTCAGCTCTATGCTCTGCCACCGTTTTCAAAGGCAGAATATTTGCCGAGCACATGGATGGATGGGGTCAGCTCAGGTGCAGATGCAAAGCCAGATACGTGGATTTTAAAACCTGCACAGTGCAATTTACCAGCCTTCAGAAACGCTGAACATTAGGGCGAAACCCAGCGCTTTCACTGAGACATCCAACATGTCACAAGCTCAGGAAGCCACGCGGGAAAGTTATGGCCTTCAGCTATTAGCTGAACAATTACCTCTCACCCAAGGTTATTCTTGTGAGCCGGGCAACGCCTTCAAAATAAGGAAAGGGGATACCTGGGAGACATGAAACGTTAGGATACAGTTCTGCAGTATCTTCTCAGGACTACTCTGTCTTGAAACAGCAGTTCTGCCTGATTAATAAGTGGAAGACTTGGAAACGAGTAACGCCTTGGCACCAGATCCTGCTTGCAACATGAATCAGGAGTTAACATTTTTGGAATGTCAAGAGTTGATATAACAAGAAACTCCTGCTTAATGCAAGCCTTTCATCTAGGCATGTGTCACCTTCGAAATGAGACAGCTCACGATGCCCAGGATCCAGAGGGGAAGGAAAGGGAATGAAACTAACTGAAAGAAAGAGTAAGTGGAATCACAGAAATAATTAACAACTGCCTCTTTCCTGACCTCACAACCAAGGAGAGCTGCGCCGCCAGCCAGTTTTGCCACACCTAGCACTGACAGAGCTTGGTTTGACACCAACCCATGAGTAAAACCCAACAGTCAACATCATTTTGTATGCTTTAGCACTGCCCGAAATACGTCGTCCTATTCAACCGCCCCATTAACTACTGAATTAATCACAACGACACAAGCAGGTAAAGCTTTCTTCCTCAACTTTTTTAGCTTGCCTTTTTATTATTTAACTCTAAACGCAAGCTACAGTGAAACACTTCATTTCACATTAGTACATTTCTTGAAGATGCGAAAAAGGCAACCATGAAAAGCGGAGCGCACAGTATTGCTACGTGCCTATTGCTCTATTTGGAACGATCAGCAACTGGGATGAAAACTCACTGAGATGATCATCTGGCAGGCAGAGAAAAGTTGTATCAATTACTAGCCTTTGAAGCGAGCTCAGAGATGTGCAAGTGAAGGAGCGATGGTCCTGATTTAAATCCAGTGAGTTAAATGACTCAAATTGAAAGCTAAGGCTGAGCTGGGGAAAGCGTACTTCTTGTGGCCAGGATGCAGGAACACAAGCCTGCTCTGGCAGAACGGCAGCTCTGCCCACCACTCCTCTTTTCGTTTGCTGCCATCACACCCACCTTTGTATTCGGTAAGCCTGCCCCAGTTTCTCTAGCTGCCCAATTTACGGCCCTTATTCAAAGGCAGACTTCAATTAAAAGGCAGCATTACTCAGCAGTTACAGCTGTGCCCTCCTCAGCCTTCCCAATTCCCTGATGTAGGCAAAGAATATGTGCGAGAGAGAGATTTTTCCAGGGAAGCAGCACCACTGGGAGTTAAGGTTCCCTCCCGGAACAGTCAACCAAAAATTTGTGCACTTTTCCCACATAAGGACAGAATCAGACCCTTGAGGACAGCGTGCATTCTCAGGCAGAACCATTAGCGCACGTGCACAGAGCACAGACTTGCAACATATAAAATGTAATAAACTTATAAAAACTATGATTTATTGTGCTGTACAGGGCAATATGGCAGACCACGCATCTGAAAAAAGTTATTGCACGTGGCTCTAAAAGAAATAATGCCTTACACAGCTACTTGTGAATAGAGGCGGTTAAGAATACGGTTTTTAAAATGAAGTCTCCAAAAGATGCTTTAATTTTACACTCATGGTTACTGGAGAATATTTCTGCAATTAAAATAATTATACAGACTGAACCTAAGATTGACTCAAAGGAAAACACCTTGTGATTTTAGCAACAACAACAACAACAACAAAAAAATCTGCAAAATGTTTCATTTAGAGATGGCTATATCTCTTTCCAGAGAAATTCTAAGAAGTTGTTCAGAAACTGACACTTCATTAGAGCTGGCTGGAAAAAAAAAAATGCAGAAAACCATTTTTTGCTTCTGTGTTCTGTGGAAATATTCCAACCAGATCCATTCTTATGCAGACATCCCATGCAAACATGATTTCAAGATTGCACTCCTGAAATTTGATGCCTATGGAAGGACATCTGTCCCATACAAAAGCCCAAATGATTTTCACTTCATGCAATGGTCCTATTGACTAAGTGTATACATATATACCACTCCCCATAATTTCTCTAAGATTTTTCGTAATTTCCATCACAAACCAGTATAACATGTAAAACTGTAAAACATTTTTATCTAAAGTATCTACATCCATCCGGAACGAAAGCAGAGACTAACGACCTATGAACATATTACAAACCCCTAAATATTCTCCAAAGATGGATTTCCTTTGTTCATCATTTTGGATTGGACTCGTGCAAAGGGAGAGAGCCAGCCCGTGAACAAACCTGCAATCCTGTCTCTGCATCAGTAAACCTGCCCTGAAGTTGACACCAGAGGCTGAGGGACCACTTGGACCTTGGGTGAACTTTCCACGGCCAGTGGTACCTGCCCTCCATCTCTCCAAAGAGACGTGCTGCAGACATGCCCAATTTACACGTGGGAGTTGCAGCTGTTTCAAACTTGATGTTAAACCCAATAAACCTTTTCCTTTGAAGTTTTTGTTCCCTCTACTCACCCAGCCAGCCATGCAGCATTTACACCTAAAAGCACACAAATCTTAAGAAAACCTTGTAAAAAAATATTTCCGTTTCACCCCGTTTAAAAAAATATTTAGGTTAAGGCTTACTTGTAGTAAAACAAGGTCACCCTATGATCCAAGAATGTAAATTCTCGGGAGAGCAGAATTTAGAACATCCTATGAAAATGAAGATTGGTACTTTGCTCTAAGACGCTGTGAAAATTTAAGAGGCAAAGTTAAGTACCACAATGAAATTTAGTACATCATCTTTACTGGCTTATAAGATAAATGGTCCAATTTATGGCATTTAAAATGTTATCACATATGGTCAGAAGTTCATCTTCCGAAACTAGGTCACAGGTCATCAACAGGAAATTCATAGGAAATTATGGAGGAAATTAAAAGAACACAAATGGGCAAGAAAACTAGTTTATATAATCTAGGTTCTCCCAGCACAGCTTCCTGTGTTATGATGAACTCAGCTTTCTTACTGAACTTTGCCTTTTCCAGGCCACATTAAGTAAGAATTTCTGAATTGTCTATTATACTCTTTGGGCCTCAAAACGTTGAGGTCAAATTCACTACAAAGGACCATTCTTTTTTTTTTTTTCTTTAAACAATACAGCTGGGAAAGAAAATAGTAGCTGGAAAAGGTGTTTTGAGATCACTAAATGCAGATTTCTACAGATTCCTACTCGCTATCAGCACCCCAAGAACGGGTGTGCGAGATGCTTCATGGACACTCAGCACCCAAACTCAAGAAAAGATTCTCCTATTGCTTCAGTTCCAGCATCCCAGCTAAACTGCAGCTGCATTCTCCATCATGTTTGGGAAGATAACAATTAGTGTCCAGGAGTCTGTCCTACTCTAATGTTAGACATACTTTTCAAACTAAAACTCATGGTCAATAAGGCAGAAGGAAGAGAGAGGGCTACAGTTCATCTAGGGGATCTGGACAACTTTTGTCAAGAAAAACAGAAGCAGTTACTGCTTAATCATTTCAGCTGAAAGCTGAATGTGCGCAATGTACTGCCTGGCCACCAATACCTCTAACAGATCACAGAGAAAACACGAGTTAGGAATAACTTTACAAGACAGAGACAAAATGAAAGACTTGCAAGATGCCTCTGCTTGTCTCTCTTCTTGCTAGTTTCATTACATAAAAAGACCTAGTATAAATACGATCAACTTCTCATTCATTCTTTTCTACAATACCCAAAATCCATGTGCAATACACAGGCCATCCCTACCCTCAAGAATCGTACATCCACATAAAAGTCCACAAATTAAAAGCAGTTTCTCAAATAAATTGTTCATTCCTCTTTTGTCTTCTGCTTTCACACCCTATCAGATCCAATAAAACCATCGAGATCTGTTGTTTCAACACCACAACTTGAAATTTCTTACAAATTGTGCATTTGTAGCCATCTCCTGCAGATAGCGCTTCCCACTGAAGTAACAAGAACCACTCCTATACTTTCAAAATTATAGGAATCACATCATCTACAATTTGATGAAAAACAGAACTACCTTTGGGTTGTGAGGAGCTGGTTGACAAGGCAGAAGTGATAACAGTACTGGATAACAATCATTCCACATCATTTACTGCTGGTATTATAAACAGGCTTTCTTTTTCAGCTTGCAGGAAGGTGAGATGGAAAACTGCTATGAACATCGTGGCATCCAAAGGTTGATCTGAACGTAGGATTTCACTTGCAGAATGAGAACTGCTCTGTTCACACTGAATACACCTATTTTTGGATGTTCATTCTTACCCACCATTACCAGTTCAAGGCCTGGGTTGAGATAGGACCTTTTTTGTGATTGGCAATATTACAGTACAAAATAAAGGAGACGCTTCTCCTACTGAACAGATTATAATCTATGTGTAGGGAACTGCAGAAACAGCAAAAGTGCCCAGGAAAATAAAGATGACCACTGACACAACCGGGAACGCCTCCCTCACCTACTCACTTTCAAACCCAGTGGTTTTAATCTGTCTTTGGAGGAAGGACAAGGGAAACTTGCTATCCTTTTTATAATTAATTCAAGCCTGTTGAAAATCAAGTTTTCTTGTTTCAGTTACCTTTTGCAGACTGCTTAAAAGCTGCCAATAGAGCCCAGGGCTCCGTCTAAACCAGATTGCTCTACCCACTCCATCATGCCGCACGCCCAAATACGCTGCCTGGAAAGGCAGGTCTTCCCTTTTTCTTTGCCCCTCTGCTCCACAGTTTATTTGAGCAAGATAATTCCAGTACCTATATGTTATCCAAGAATGAGATACAAAACAGCATCAGTAGAGCAACCAACTTGACAAATGTGCTGAAAAAAGCAAGCCAGCAGCTATAAACAACCTTCATAGCCCCCACATAGCCACAGGGAATCACTTGGGAGCAACAAATGCCAGTTTGGGAGAGTTTTGCAGCTTCAACATTCAAGCATTTTCCCTAGGACTACTCTGGTCATTATTGGCCTTGATACCAAAAATTATTGCAAGGATAAGTACAGAAGCACACAGTTTCCTGAGACTTTTAGAGAACCTTTTAACCCTTGTTTCTGCCTCCTGTACTCATATTTAATCTAGCTAGAAAAAAAAAAAAAAAAAAAAAAAAAAAGACCTGTAACTGAAAGTGTTCTGGTTAAGTTCAGGCATTCAGGTCTCAGTTTCAATGGTTGCTACTCCTTTTCCTTTTTCTGGTGAAACTTAAACCCAATGGTTAGGCAGAATTGCATTAGATACTTCTTACAAAGGGCAACCTGTATTTCTAGGCTCAGATTTACATCTACTCCCCCCAAAACATCTAATATCCAGTTTTGATCATTTAATGGTAGCTTTATCATTTAAAATAATGTAATGTATCATGTTTTTCAAGGAAAAAAAACCACCCACAATTAATATTGTATTATTTATCAATTCTTACTCGTAAATTCTAAATTAGCTGACAGTTTTTGATCATACCTTTAATACTGTCTGGCCTCTTCCAACCAGGTGAAAGCAAGCTTAGGAGGAGCCAAGAGTAACTGTAGCTGCAAATTTTTTTCAGCGCTGCTTTCCTTGAATCATTGCCCAGAGTTTAGGTGATAGGATGTTGATTTGGTTTTAATGCCGTTCACAGAGATATTCTACAACCTGCTATGGGTTATGAAGCAGAGTCACGCTAAAGAACACTGAAAAGAAACCCCTAATTTTTGGAGGACTTCTACAACGCGCTTAGCAAAATATCATCTTTTTAGTCTTCATATCTGATTTTACTTACACCTCTTTCGACTGTGCAAAGAACATTACAAAGATGGTAGTTTACTCTCGGGTGAACTCTCCTGCATCCAAATGAAGACCTATTGTTGCTCACAACTGAGCAGGTCACTGGGCTAAACCAAGGTGATCTGCAAAATCCTCACATTTCAGCCTCCTCCTCCAAGTAACACATTTTCCAAAGACGTGGCTGCTATTCAATTCCAAAATGGCAAGATATTCAACACCCTTCAAGTTTATCAAATCTTGCCAACAAAGGCAAACTTCTACACCTGTGAAAGACATGAAGCTATTTGTGATGAATCAGTGCTGTGTTTGTTCTGAAACCTTCTCTGTTCTTGAAAGAGGAGCTTCCTGTATCTGACAGTAGGCTATCATGATGTCTGGTGTGCATAAAACAAATTACTTCAACCACAGGACTACTGGAAAACACACCTAGAAAGGTCTTCAGATTCAGACTGACACCTCCGTGCAAACGCCAGTGAGAGGACACCCTTTGGTGACCTGATGCTGGAGCACCTCTGCGCACCCCGACCTGGCCGGAGGTCCAAGCAAACCAGCAGAGAGAACACGAGGACTTTGGATGCAAGCAGCGACAGAGGCTGGGGAGGGAAAATAACCTGAAACTTAGCCCTGCTTTGAACTGAAATAGAAACATGAGCAAGCCTAGGTGAGATAGGCACGCACAGAAACTGCTGTTTCTTTCTTATATTCATTCCTCTTTGATTTTATTTCTATTGCCATGAGCAAAAAAGCCACTCTGGTTCCCCTTGCTGACAGGTGACAGCAGCCAGGAAGAACAAGAGGTACCCAAATGCAGTTTGGTCAGCTGAATGCAGGACACCGTCCACAGCTTGGGCTAAAGGGGAAGTCCTATGCAGAAAATACCTTGGTATCTAGGGGGAAAGGACCAGGAGTGGAGATCGTGGTGTAACACACAGGCATGGGCACAGCACTGTCTGTGAGTTAACACTGCGCAGGCAACCGCAGGAGGGAAACCCAGGGTTCTACAGAAGGAGAGAGAAGATTGTATTTTATATGCTTTTAGGCAAGAAACCAGGGGGGGAAATGAAATGAGCTAGAAACTGGGCAAAAACGACCAGTCCACGAACTCGGACCAAGTTTGTGGTCTGAAGACACAGCACACTTAGAGCCACTCCCCAGAAGAGGACGCAGTGAAAGCTCCTATTTCTCTGCCAAGGTAAAAGGGTGCTGCAGATGCCAAAAGGGACTGGAAGGCAGGGCGAGCCCGGAACAACTTCCCAAGCAATCAAGCAAGCGTAGCCCCTGAAGTAAGGGAACGCAGTGACCCACTTGGGGATCACCAGGTGAGCACAGGCTGAAGCCCAGGCGACGGAGCAGGAGCCATGAGGCAAAGCCAGCCCCGCTAGCCAAGCTGGCCCCGCTAGCCATTCACACCTACGCGCTCTCAGGTTTTACTGTCCCACTAACGGGTCTGGCCTAAGACAACCTAAAACTACTCAGAATTCAGGGAGGCAAAGAGATCACATTACCGTTAAGCAGACGAATTGGAAGGTGTTCCTTAATACCACACTGAGAGAAAAAGAAGGTGATGCAATACTGATTATTCCATTAAATATTAATTACAATGCAGCTGCTTTCAAGCTAGAACATATTCCTTTAGATAACTGAATTAAGGGACAGGAGAACTGAACGAGCTTCCAGGCTTTGCGTATACCTGTCATTTCTCAATTACGTTAAACTGAGTTCTTCAGATCATGCATGGTTATCTCCAAATGTTAATTTTTAGTAGAGAATCAAACTTAAAAAAAAAAAATAAATATTCAGGCCTCTCCAATTTGCTCAAATGACTCCCAAGATCCTTCTTACTCTTCAAGGAGGCTGAAGAGGCAGTCCTAGGATCTCTCTTCCTCCTACAAATTTTAATTTGCACACAGATACCATCAGTTGGATAGCAGTGTGATATATTTCTCTCCTTTCCCTTCTGCTTCAACTTGGTAATCAAACCCCAGTAACAGCAGTGCAACACCAGGACTGAATTTTGCCCTTCAGCTTTGGAGCACTGAAGCCTCTGCAAGGAAGTTTTATAGCAAGAAGCAATAAAGTAATTGCAAACTTTTCAGGTGGTAACCTTCAAATAAGCATGCTCTGGAATTAGTTTTTACCGTTGTGGAAAGCTCTTCAGACATTCCTTCACACTGCGTGGGCTGTTACCCTACACCACCCCCACCTCAAACTGACACATTACCCCCGACACCAAGATCTTCAATTAAAGCAGCTCAAGAAAGGCTGCAGAAAAATTTATTTCTTTCCAGAGCACTGCTCAGTTCTGGTAACATTTAATGGCTGGGTCAACCACAGGGTGCAGTTCCTCTCTCCGCTAAACCAAAATCCAGGATTTGCCTTTGTTATTTAGGAGGAGAAAAATTAAAAAAGCAAGAAGCTTCCAACATTTCAAAAGCTGTACATATTACTTCACGTGACTGTTTGGAGCCCTCCTAAGTTTCAGTAAGTTTTATCCTTCTTGGCAGTTTCATACGATTTCTTTATTTTCCCTTCAATTAAGCAGCAATCTGTCAAAACCTTCAAGTGTATTTCCCCCTTTTCAGTAACGTGTATGAATTTTATCGGATTCAAACTTTTCAACATCTCTCTTCACGCAAGGTCAAAGCTCTACATTGTTGTAGTTTTCTTTTCCCGTGTTTTTTCTCCAAGTCAGTCCTCCACTGGGAAATTAATATTCCGCATGAACAATGAACTCCTTGCATGGCCTTTGAACCTAGCGGTTGCTAGGAGGCCTAAAGAAACCCTGGAGTACAGCCGATTTAATAGCATGTATCAAGAGATTATTCAGCAGTAAAAATGTGTGATTTTCTAAATTCCCTGCTTTTTCTCCTCCTGACTTCCACCTCCCTTCATCTGTCAAGCAATCTTTAAATTTCAGATGAATTGCATCTGCATCAATTTTCTATAATTACGGGCAGTTTGTTCCCCAAGCATTGAAAATGTGACTGCCAGCCATCAATGCTGCTTCTAATCAAGCAAATACCAAACCGGTGCTTACTCAGTTTTACTGAAAAGGCTGCTTAAAATCGGGTGCGCTTCACCACTCTAGCATGAGGTTTGCACTTCCATTAGAAGCACGGTTCTGCTTAGAGACTGTATTTTCCCCAAATAAAACACCACGGCATCGACTGCGACACCATTACTCGCTATTTCTCTGTGCTGAAAGAAATATACATATGATTCTCCATGCTCCATTCAGGCACACTCGAGTATTAACGTTTCAAGCTTTTTAGCATCTTACTGAAGGCCGTTTGACTGTCTGCTTTTTCATATTTCCCTGAGCAGCGTAACTGAGGCAAAACCCCAAGGTTTCTTTCCCACCCTCCACCCCCATCCCACACAATGCGGCATTTAATTAAAAGAGAACCACAACAATGCTAATGGTGATGAGGTTAAATGGTTGGATAAACAGAATGCAGCCCTCTGAAAAGCCCATGTGTTTCGGGACACTTTCTCCCCTACAACATTCTGGGCGACAAAGAATGTATTTGTATTCCTCATCCCCACAACTTTACGCCAGAGGACTTCCTATAGATTTCCTGCGCGGAAGAGAGTTTCCTTCAAATAGTGAGAAGTGTTTAGATACAGTAGTCATTCCTCCCAAAACTAATATTTGGAAAGGCAGTGGACAAGGATCCTTTAAAAATGAATGGATGTGGAAACTATCCATCAAGAGAGAACAATTGCATTTCCAGCTAGAAGCCTATTAAGTTGTTGTTGAGGTTTAAAAAAAAAAAAAAAAAAAAAAAACCAACCAAACAACAACAACAAACATTTGCTGATTTTAATTTTCAGTGATGTACTCTCCCTCCAACAACTTTAGCAAATTACTCAAACTAAACGTGACATTTGTCCTTCTTCTTCAGTTGTTGCAACTGAAATCAATGCGCTGTATATTCATAAACATGGTATTCTGGGGGTCTGGAGATTACTTTAAACATTTATAGCAGATTACAAATCTATCCCCTCTTCCCCCCCCGCCCCCCCCCAAAGGACAGCGGTATCTGCCAAAAAATGCAGGGTGACACATCCGATTCTGCAGATTGCTGGTGTTTGAGCGCCTGGTTGGATTGTACCAACCTTGCCAAGATAAAGCTTTTCCCGAGCCAGACTGCTTCCCTGAAGAATTAAAAACAAGCAAAAAACCACACCGCTTGGCACAAAACGTTCACGTAAGCTGCTCCTCTTTTAAATACGGGCTCCCACACTGAAAGAAAGGCCTCAAAAGTACTGACTTCAACAGAACTGACACAGCGTATCTTACAGTGGGAACATCGGGACGTTCACCCAGAACAACAAAAGTCTTCGCAGTACGGACAGATTTGGCTTTCCAGCTGCTTTCGGGTCCTGCAGCACCAACGAAACAAAACAACCCCTCCACCACCACCACCACCGCTCTCCCCTTCTTCAGCTGTTCAAGCATAAATTATCCTTGTCATTTCCTCTCAATATGTGGCTTCCCAGGAAAGGGAAAAATCAGAGCGGCTATTGCCAAAACAGCACAGCATTCTCACACAGGCAGATTTTTCAATAAAATGCATATTATTTCCCTTGTGCTCGGACGTTAAAGAAAGAACAGTCACGAGACATTTTTAAAACATGAGAAACCAATCCTGACTAGAGAGATGTGTTTATTAGGGCCAGAGATAGGAAAGTGAGCGTATAACTGACAACCACAATCTTTGGCTCAACCTTTGCAGCAGAGACGGGGGGGACGGGGCACAGGGCTGGAAACGTTTTCAGTAATGCACAATAAATACCTCCGTTTTCTCCCTCTCCCTCTTTTTCTCCTTTAAAGGAATCTGCCTACTCAACCTAAATTGAGCCTCAGAGGGAAAAACGTGCCTTCACGATAAATTGGAATTTGCCATCATAGTAATGAAACGTTATGTCCGATCATCACAATAAGCAGGCAGCAGAACAACAAAGGAGGTTTCCAGGATTTTCTGCCCCCGGCCCCCTCCCCATCAGCATTTTCCCAAGTCTTCTTTCGGGTGTTTATGAAATGTCTGAATTCCAAGGCTATTAAGATGCATTTCAGGATGGAACAGCTTCCATTAAGAGTACCGAGGCTTTCCAAAAATCGCAGCAGCACCCCGTTGGAGGCCAAGCCTCTCCCCGATGCCTGCCTTTCCCTGCGCTGTTTTTTGTTTTGTTTGCGCTCTCTCTTTCCCATGCACAAACATGTTGGTGCAGTGTCCATTATTTCCCTACGGCCTCCCTTGAAAGCAACCGACAAATGAATATACATGCACATGTGTGTTCCCCCACATACACAGGTCTGGTCTCCTTCTACACCTCCAATAACAAATGCAAATGTGTTTACAGTCATTTTCACCAAAGCGTGCTTTGCCATTGCAGAAACATGCAGCTGAAACCCGGAGAGCCTGTAACAAGGGGAGCGCGTCTGCAATCACAGGTGACCTTTTTCCTTTCCAAAATGGAAAAACATGAAAGCCCGATGAGTTACCTGCGTTCAAAGGGGAAGGTGTGGGGCAGCAGTAAATACCCAGCACATGCTTTTACGCACAAAAGGAGCAAAGGGCTCCATGCTCTGCGCACCCACTCATTTTTATCTGCCCTTCCCGGACAGAGACACACGACCGCTCCTCTCCCACATTTATTTCACTCGACTAATAGATTTTTAACACCATATTGCACGGGCCCCGCTGTGAATCTTGCAGAGGTACAAAATGGTGGATGTATGCTTGCTTGCTTTTTTTTTTTTTTTTTTTTACCCTTTTCCTCCTTCTTTTTTTGCGTTATTCATAACAACTTAAGCTCCCGGTCGCAGGCTCCCCTCCGTGCCCACCAACACAGCCTTCCCGGCCAGACACACATCCCGCACCGACACCCGCTCGCTGGCACACACAAATTTATGTTACCAACCTGATGTCATGTAGCCCCGTGATGCCTGGGAAATAAAAGCCGGTGGGAAGTGTTTGTGCAGCCGGTAGTCCTTCTCGCTGCGGGACCTCATGCGGTCTGAGGCCCGGTCGGAGAAGTCGGAGCTAGGCCAGGCCCGCCGCAAGGTCGTACTCCGCGTCTTCTTCATCCTGAGGATGCCCCAGCCTAATCCTCCCGCCGCAGCATGGGGTCAGGCCTTGCGGCTCGCCGGGCGCTGGCTGCCGGGCATCAGCCTAGCGCGGGGTACCGCCGGGCACAACCTGCCAGCATCTCCCCGCCAACCGCTTCGAGGGCGCCAAGCCGCAGGTCCCTTCCCCCTTTTTTTTCTTTTTTTTTCTCCCCTTCGAATGATCCAATTTTACACGCGTCCCACAATGCATTACACTTCATTTGCAATCGGTCCGGCTTACGGCTCCCAGATTCGCGTGGAGGAAAGGCACGATGCGGGGCTTCTCAGGCGGAAAAGAAAAAAAAAGAAAAAGGGGAAAAAAAAAAAAAAAAAAAGGAGGGGATGGAAGGGACGGGGATGGGGGTGGGGGGGGTGGGGGGGGATGGGGACGAGGGATGTGCAGCGTGGGAGCTCGGGGGGTCCCGAACAATGGCGCGATTCAGCCCGGCCGTGCTTGGCCCAACTGTCACCCCCCACACACAAAAGGCCCAAACAAACGGGAGGCAAAACCCCGCCGCCGCTCGGCGACCCCGACCGCGGCGCTGGGGAGGCAGGCGGCAGCTCCCGGCGCGGCGGGAGGAGCAGCGGCAGCGGGAGGAGGAGGAGGAGGAGGAGGAGGAGGAGGAGACAGAGAGAGGAGGGAGGGCCCGCAGGCGCCTCTCCCGGCCGCGACCCGCCACCTCCCCCCTCCCTCCCCGCCTCTCCCCTCAGGCCCGGGCGGGCGGCGGCGGCCCGCGGCCCCCGGCAGCGTCGCGCCTCGCCATGGCCGACCCCCGGCCCGCTTCGCCCCCGGGGCTGACCCGCCGCCGTGCTCCGCGCTAGGGGCGGCCGCTGCGGGGGGGAAGGCCGCTGCCCCCGCCGCCCGGGCTTATGCGGGTCCCGGCGCGGCCTTGCGGGTCCGGCCGGGCTCCGCGCTCCCCTGTGCAGGCACCCGCCTACAGAGCACCGTGCACCGCGGGGGGCCCGGCCCCCTCCCGCTCCGCCTCCTTCCGTCCGTCCGTCCGTCCGTCCTTCATTCCCGCTCTTGCGGGGGAGCGGCGGGGTTGGGGCACGCCGCGGCAGCCGGTGGGGACGGGGGGGGGGCAATGGGATGGAGGGGAAGGGAAGGGCGGCCATAGCGGCGAGGCCCACCGGGCCCTTTGGGGCGAACAACGGAGGGGAAGGGGGCCGGGAGGGATTTGTACCCCTCCGGAGGCCACCCCTGGTGAGGAGCCGGCGGGGTTCACCCACCCGTCCTGCCTTTCCTTCCCGGCTGTCCCCGGGAGGGCCCGCTCAGTCCCACCGCCATGTGCAACAAAGATGGCGCCCCGCGGGAAGGGGGTCACCCGCCCTCTCGCCCTGGGCGCCATCTCGAACCGGGCCTGGCCGCCACAAAAACGGGGGTTTTACGAACCCTGGTTAACCAAAACCGCACAAAAGGGCCTTGGTTCCTCCTCCTCTTTGAGCATGCCTGATGTCGGGTGGTGCCAGTGTTGCACCAGTGTCCTGGTTTGAGCAACACAGGATCAACTTCAGTAATTTTACTTTTCAGTAAGGTCTCTTCTAATGCTCAGGAAAACTGTACTTTTAGAAGACTCTAGTGTCTGAATCCATGAAACTATTTACTTTATAGCCAGCTATAGTGTGTGGGTTTCAAGGTCTCAGTGTTTTTGAGCTTGCCAGGTGCAGGGATGAGGAGGGGCGAGACCCGGGCACTTGGCTGAAGCTGGCCAACAGGATTATTTCATACCGTGAACGTCACATTCAATATAAACCAGGAAATTTGCTGAGGAGTTCTCTCTTTCTCTTGATGGCAGTGATCCAGAGAACTCCTTGCCCTGGTGCCGGAGCCCTGACCCCTTCCCTTCCTCGCAAAGCTGTGGCACTCAGTGTCTGACATTTGGTGTCTCCTGCTGGGAGTGCACAGCTTCCTGCGGATAGAATGGGCTGAGTATAAACCTTGTATATTTTATAGTGGTATCGGGATCAATACTTGCTTGTTAGTGCTATTAATTATTTCATCTTACTCTATTAAATCTGTTTATATTTCAATCCTCAGGTTTCCTTGTTTTTTCCCAGATTCCCCTTCCTGGGTGGGGAGGGGTCATCGGGTGATAGAATAATTGTCTAAACAACAGTAAATTGTTGTGGGTTCTTCATAACAACCAGCAAAAGGATGATTGGCAGTGAATGACTTGAACATCAAAGCCAAGGGACCTCGAGACGTGATCCCTCTGCTGCCTTGCTGCACAGCTTTGGGTTAATCACCTCAGCACCCACCTGGGCTCGCCCGGCTCTGCTGCTGCGGGCACAACACGCACCGAAGAATCATCCAGGGCTTCGTATGCAGCCACCCTTTTCACACAAGTAGAGATCATGTGAGTGAAACCCAGCAAGAACGTTGAAAATTAAATGCTATGGGGTCCTCTCTTGTTCAGCCTCGCCTCCTTCCAACTGTCTGAAAAGCCATCAGGAACAGCTTGTTTCCATTGAGACTTTGGATAGTGGGAGCAAAGGGAAAAAGTAAGATGAGCAAAAGAAATGGCCTAGAGCTCCACTAATAAAAATATATTTTCCATCATGCAACTTACTCATCCAGCAATTTACTCATCAACCTACGCAAAGCTTATAATAGAGCATGTTTTCACCCTCAGACCAGAAAAACCGTAAGGAGAACTTCTAGAATCGTTCAACTTTTCTCATCGAAGGCTGAGGTTGGGATAGATTGGCTAGCACTACCTAGCTAAGTCAAACCTAAAAAACCTACCCGTTTTACCGGATATAAAAGCAAATTAAATTCTAGCCAGGAACGCAAACTCTCATTCCCCTGTCTGGAAGTTGAAACAACGATGGCTGTGCATTTCCAGCTGTCGAGAAGTGGTTGAATATAGCTGGCCAGCTAACTTCAACTTACGGCTGAACTAAACTCAACCTTTCTTCTAGTCTAGACACAGCCCTAGATATCAATCTGTTCCATTAAAAAAGACATGAGAACAAGAGGCATAATCTGAGACAAGAGACAAATAGGAATAAGCAATGAGGAGGAAAAATGAGGTCAAGAAATAGAAAGACAGAACAAAGCGGGGAGGGGGGGAACAAACAAGACCACGGTGATCCTTACGCTGGCTTTCTGCATAATTGTTCCCAAGTAAAAATATTTGAGTCTAGTTTCAGAGGTAGTCTAACAAGTATCAAATCAAAAACCAGGCGATATTTTTGCTTCTGTTGGATACAGCACACATATCCCAATTCAAGCAATTTGCTGTGCACTAATGAACTGGTGACAGCGCACAGAAGTCTTTCGAGTAGTTTTAATTGATGTAATTTGAACATTTGCAGGAATTGTCATGAGAGTAATACAGTACATACGATTAACGTGGTATCTTCTACTGATCGATTATAGGAATCAGATTGGCTTAGAGTTTTGGGCACAGATAACGATGCATTTTCACTGTGTGATAATTTTGAGCGAATAATAATTCGCTCCTACAACTATGAGAAGTTTTTTTCATATTAAAATGGAGAGGGGCGGGGGGGAATAAGCAATCCATCTAGCAGAATCAACTTTCCCTTCCCAAACGTGGGAAGATTTGTTTAAAAACCATTTCGGAGGCCTCCTCTCAGTACTGAGACGTTATTCCTGTGGTCAGATAAAACTCCTTGTACTCAGTCGTCTCACAGTTATCTCTTTTGGTTTCAGCTGAAAGTTTTCTGACATGGTATCTGAAAGAGTTCTTCCCTTTGAAGAGAGGAATTCAGAGCAAGTTTCCTCCTGCTCTTGCATTGTTTGAAGTCAAACGTTGTTACTGGGATGAATCAAATATATAATTAAAGACCAAGTTTACGTTTTGGCTGTTTTCTTTGGAAATAGAGCTAGAACTGTGAGTGTAATTGATTTTTTTGCTTCGGTGGCCAAACTGAAATAAACTAATTTTCTTCCTATGATCTGAAAGCAAAAATTTGAGAGCTTTAGGGAAAAAAAAAAAAAACACAACAAAAAAAAAAAAACAAACACCAAACCTCACAACTTTTTATTCTTAGACATTTTAAATTACTTTTTCTTTTTTTAATAGAAGAAAATAAATGTTTGGATTCATATGTATATGTTAGAGCAGGGTAGGGAAAGAAGAGATCCCAGCTATAAATGGCTGTCCTGCTTGCTGAGCAATAGTACAGTACCCTTATAAGCATGGTTTGAAATAAATAAAAATATGCTGTTTAATCCACATTTTCCAGCAGGGACAAGGAGGTTCATAATTTTCTTTGGCTGAAACTTGGGAAATTCTGCTTTATTTTACAAATTCTTTCTGCCTACCTGTGACACATTGGTAAAGTTTTGCCTAGTTATAAAAGGAAATATGGAAACAGTATGATGGAACTTGCTGGGAATAAGGGAAAATACTTCTTCGAGCAGGAATTGAACTGATGGGAATCTGATCACTTGCTATTGATGATGAAGAGGAGATGGTTTCAAAGTTTTTTGGTGGTTTTTTTTTGGTATTCACCCGCAGCTTTTTTTTTTTTTTTTTTTAAACTACGGGATAGCATTGATTCAGAAGCTTTTTGCTGAAAATCAGATAAAACATTTATTATTATCATTTGGTATGTGAAGTCCAACAGGTACCATCTCTTTCTTGAATTACTAGAGGGAGAGGTGAGCCTTGGATGAATAGACTGTAGAGACCTTGGCAGAAAAGTCTGAACTACACCAAAAATAGGCATCCTGCCTCCCTCATACCCTAACAATTCCTCATCAGGATTTGGCAACATAACAGTAGCCATTTCAAAGGCACTGGTTTAACACTATGAATTGCAAAAAAGAGGCTTAGGTACATATAAGACACTGCAAAGGATTCTTATGTGTTCAAGCTTTCAATCACAACCCCATCTCAATCCAAATTCATAGGCAGCCTGAAGGCTTTTGGAGAAGCAATTCAAAATCTTAGCTTCTGAAAACCTTCTGTGTTATCTTTTAAAAAGTGAGAAAACAAATATTACTAAGTATATCTATTGCATTTGATCTTCATAAACACTCACTTATTAGTTGTTAGGCAGGTCTGTTCCCATTTTACAGATGGAAAATCAGAGAATCATAGAATGGTTTAGGTTGGAAGGGACCTTAAAGATCACCCAGTTCCAACCCCCCTGCCCTGGGCAGGGACACCTCCCACCAGCCCAGGTTGCTCCAAGCCCCATCCAGCCTGGACTTGAACACCTCCAGGGATGGGACAGCCACAGCTGCTCTGGGCAGCCTGGGCCAGGGGCTCACCACCCTCACAGTGAAACATTTCTTCCTGATACCTAATCTAAATCTGCTCTCTTCCAGTTTGAAGCCATTCCCCCTCATCCTATTACTCCATGCCCTTGTAAAAAGTCCCTCCCCAGCTGTCCTGTAGGCCCCCTTCAGATGCTGGAAGGGGTTCTAACGTCTCCCCAGAGCCTTCTCTTCTCCAGGCTGAACAGCCCCAACTGTCTCAGCCTCTCCTCACAGCAGAGGGGCTCCAGCCCTCGGAGCATCTTCATGGCCTCCTCTGGACCCACTCCAACAGGTCCATGTCTTTCCTATGTTGGGGGCTCCAGAGCTGGAATGGCAAACTGAAAAGGACATAACTGGCCTAGAAGAGTGTAGGAAATCGGTGGCAAATACACTTAAAACTCAAGGGTCCCAACCTCCATTTCATAGGCTTGTTTTTCCTCAATTGAAAAATAATAATTATGTAGCAGAGTACAATATGGTGAGCTGTATATATATATATACATATTTCTCTGCATGTGTGTGTGCTTGTGCACGTGTGCATATATGGTAATTGCTCTCATGTAATGTGGTATTTCAAGTTTCAGTCGGGGCTCCTTCTTTTTTCCTCCCCATGACAAACAAGTTTCCACAGGGGAGAGCGGGAGGCTTCAGTTGCAGGGTGGGCCGGTGTCACCGCCTCAGCTTGACCGGCTCAGGGACCGACTGCATGAGGTTTTCAAATAAAATAAGCATTTATTACTGTCCGCTGAGCTGGTGCCCAACAAGCACCCGACACCACCAGAAGAACCAGCGCTGTCAAGGTGCCGAGTGGCTTCACTCTCTGCAGGTCTATGGTAAGGGTCCTGTCCCAGTCCCCAGCTTCAGAAAGAAGGACTACGAATAGCCCCTGCTGGGACACAGAGGAGACTTTGCCCTGACAAAGGCCACAGTCACCGGCAGCCAGGTAAAACAGGGAGCAGAGGGTCATTCTGTGGCCTACGAAAACCAAACCGTCAAATTCTGTAACTTTTTAAAAGGTGGAGATAGGATGCTGCAAGGTGCTGGGAAGGAGATGCAAGTGGGAGAGGGAGAGCAGAAAGGAATAAATAGAAAATAAAGAGGGGAAAAAACACTGTAGTACAAACAGTTGAAAAGCAGTAAAGCAGAGGAGGGGGAAGGAAAGTTGAGAGCGAGAAGAGGTGGAAAAATTGTAATGAAGAACTGCAGAAAACCACCAAACTCGGGTATAACATCACAGGCCTCGGCGATACGTGGTTTTATTAGATCTACAGCTCTGCATAATAGCCTTCCTGAGAAAATACATTACCTGCGTTTCTCATACTAATAAATCCATGAAGGGGGAAAATTGTCCACTGCGTAAACTCACTATTTTCATGCGTGGGTTCTTGTGTCTGTGAATTAACACGTGCAGAAACCAGACTCTAAAAAAGATATTTTTGTGCAATCCCTTACTGGTTAGGGAGGTCCGGCAACAGGCTACAACAGTCCTTGGCTGTAGGAAGTACTCGTTTTCCCTTCCAGGTCTTTGTAATCAGATATACTGGCAAGAACAGACCAGAAAACTCGCGATGCAGTACATCCTCTTTCGCAGCAGCCCTTAGGCTTCTGACACTAACACTGTTAATTTGTCATCTCTCGCTAGTACTCAAATATGCAAGAGGAGCCAAGTCCTTGTAATCTCTGCTTGTGGTCCGGGTCACAAAATAAGGCAGTCTCTCTTAATGGATTTATTGGCGAGGAAGAAGTTGGGCTTGCTCTGACAACCCTCTCTCCTCGGAGAAAGCATTCGAGAAACTCCACCACAAAGAGGAAGAAAAAAATCCCAAGGTCAAAGGTGCAAGTGAAAAAATTTCCAAATATAAGAAAAGGAAAATGTTTCAGAGCTTATCACAAGGAAGTCTTCGGTCTAACTCCAGAACGCTATCAGGTTGTGTTATACTATGGTAGTAATCCTGGCTTAATTACAGCACCTCTTAAACCAGTTTCGGATCATATTTCTCTCACTGTTATGCTTTGGGAATGTGTGATGACAGGAATGCAGTACTGCTGCTGCACACATGCTGTAGCTCACCGATTCATTTTGCTGTGTGCTGGCTTATGCGCTGTGGTATTTATTTTAACTTGCATGACTTTTAAGAAAAACCTGCCTCCGTTAGGAGAAGAAAGGCTCCCCTGTTTTGTTTTGTTTTGTTTTGTTTTCCTGCCAGACCTTCTGATTGAATTTGTGCTTCCTCTGCACAGAAGACAATTGATGCAGAAAGATTTTAAATCTGGCTACCCAAGACTACCTAAAAACATACCAGCATACCGAAAAGCACACAGGCTGTAGGATACAGCCTCCGCTTTGACGCATGCTTTTGCTCTCCTGTTATCACCGACTCAAAGCGGGTTAGTTAAGACGGATGGAAGCTGGGCTTGTAACTCCTCGGTGTACAAAACTAACGGGAGAGGGAGGCAAGCCCCGAATCCTGCACAGATTTGCACACAGTCAAGCATTTTTTAAACCTCTCACATACAATAGAATTCAATAACTTGGACAAGCGGAGTTAACAGCAACTCAATTCATTCACTGGCCGCTCTTCCAAAGGGTAGAGTAGTAAAAGACGATGTGCCAAAAATGTTGGCCTCAATTTTCTTGTCTTCCACTGGTGTCACATATCATTAGTACCCTGGTATGTAAGTAACACACTGATATATGGGGGCCAGCTGTACTGTAAGGCAGAAGGACAGCCTATCCTTCTGCTTCGGGAGTTGAAAAAATAGAGAGCAAGATGTAAGTAGCCAACATAAAGCCTACCAGCAGTAAAAGCCATTACAGATTATGTTTTTAAAGACTGATTCGCACATGTCTGCCTCTTCCCCTTCCTCCCCAGAGCCTGTGCTCCTGTTTTATGCTCATGGAACACCTCATGAGATTGCGAGCAGATCCTACACGTCAGGTAGGTACCTTTAAAGGAAAAATCAATTGAGAAAGAAAAAGCCATTGGCTATAGCAAGTGGGTACTGTTTTGCATGTTGCATGGCTATTATTTACCAGTATATTAGTTTTAAACTCCAAATTCTAGTCTAGAGGAATGACTCGCCATACTCAAAACCGAACAAAGCACTGCAGGCATGTTTGCAAACGGGACAATGGACATATTTGACGGGCAGTCCTAAAAACCGAAGCAGCATACCGAGGGAACTAAATCCCAGCAGCTGCTATAACTCCACAGAGCATTTGCTGCACAACCCAGTACTAAGCTCCCTCTCAAAATTCTTGCTTATACAGCTGTGCAATATAGTGACTATATTTTATAGATACATATATATAGCATGTATAACAGGCAGAGAGATCTTAAAAAGCTTAGAAAAGTTGGGAGGCCTGAAAATAGGCTACTCCACCCTTTGTAAACAACCTCTTGTCATGAATTTACTTCCATATGTGCGTGGAGCTCTGCCTATATTAAATAGGCTTTCAAAATAGCGGTTCAGCACTGAAAATGTATGGTTCCCAGCCATCAGTTTGAAAAGAATGCAAGCAAGAGACAAACCCAAGAGTGAAAAAGCACCGATTCATCACCTCACAGAAAAGTAATTCAGTTACTTCTTGGATATCTTACTATACTCAGATTCAGAGGCTATCTAGAGGGGAGTCATAAACATACACGGAAATCAGGTGACTCAACAGATGCCTGACCCAAAGGCTTCTGGAAAATCAATGCAAAACTATCAGCCTGCACGTTCCCTGGACCAGACCGCAGTGTTGCAGAGTCAGTTTGTTCCCATGTACTCTTTAGTCATTGGTTTTCAGTGGGACCCTGGGGCTTCTCTGTTCTCTTCCGATGCCCCAGTAGCGCCCATCAGAAGGAGGACTTCATTCCTGGGACAGCCACCCTGCCTATTGCTGGTTACCACAGCTTGTTGCCACCCTCCGCTTGGCTTTTGAAGCTCTGGCATTCCCCACCTGTGTGCGCCCAGAGACCATTTCCCATTGCCCTGTTCACATGAAGGTGTACACAGGCACCGCTTGCACTTGCCTCTTCGTGGAAGCTGTGCTGAGAATTTCTCCTGAGTGCGGAGATTTTTGTATTCCAGTAGTGAAACAAGAAAAAAAAACATTTTATAGCACTGGGTCTCAAACTTCTCCCATCACCTTGTAAGAAAGTTAAATTCTTCAGCTGGGGACTAGTCCAACCAAATAATTTTTGTCTTACTAAGTGACACCCTACATAACAGTGCCGTCCATTAAAGCAAATGTACCAACCACAGGGCGCTCTACTACTTTTTTCTATATATCCCTCTATATTACTGTGTAGCTGTTGGCTGCTTTGTTATTTATTAATTTGTTTTTAAATGCAAAGAGAGACTTGGCTCCAGCAGAGCACTGTTCTCTCCCAGATTTTCTGAAGGTCAGTGCTTTTAACTCCTTTGTGGAGCGAAGCAGAAGGGAGCAGTGCCCAAAACCTCACCTTAGCGAAATGCTTCTAACATTGCACTTGAGTGTCACGCTGGATATCAGAGCAGTGTCTGGTGTGAATTTTTCAGCCTACAACTTTCCTACCACAGTCAAGGCTGAGAACAAGTGAAACATGTAGATGTTGTGAAGAAAAACGTCCCTTATTACACCGGAATATCATTGCAATAGCCAAACTAAAATAGTGAAATTAAGAAAAGTAAACTAAAATCAAATTAGAAAAATAAAGAAAAAAACTCTCTAGTTCTGAAAAGCATATGCCTCGCTCCCACCACAAAAGCGTACTTATATCCTTTAAAGCAGGTGAATGGAACTGGCATAGGACAAGGTTGCTTTCAAAATGCTTTTCATATTATAATGAATTTTTGTGAGGCGTAAGAGAACCACTTATACTTAATACTCCTGGAAATCTAAAAAGATCATTTTCAAAAGAAGCAAACTTCTTAAGTGAGATAATTTACATGAAAGTGAAACTTCCTAGCATTAGAATTGTATTTGGAAGAATCATGTACAAAATGAAGGGCTAGAAAATCTTTAGTCTTCATTAAAAGCGATCACTATTCAGCTGAACTCAATACCTTCACAAGCCACCTGTGGTAAATCTTACTAGATGTGGTGATCATCTCAGAAACTTGCCAGGAGTCACCATGTTTCCGTACCTAAAAATTTCAAGTGCTCTTTACCCCCAGCTATTCCAGGAATCAGCAAATACTCAGGACAAATATTTCTTAGATTCTAACAGAAAGTAAGAGAAACTCCAGATGCAAGTGCGCAGTGACTTGCCTTTGATCTTTCTCTTGATGGGGGAGACGTCTCCCAGCCAGGGTAAGGTAGATCAGGCAATCTGCCTTCACAACTGGCAGACTTCAGATTTGTCAGAGCATGATATGATGCCAGTGTCAAATCAGTTTTTTTTCTTCCTTCCTCTCCAAAGATGGATCTTACTATTATCCCAGCTGATGGAACCGAGAAAAAAACAACCACAGACATCTAGGACTGAAACAATGATAGACTATATCCAAGAAGGCATTTAAGTGCCGTCAGCCATCCGAGGAGTAAAAAGTTATAAAAACAAGTCGTTCTTCTTATTGCCCACATCCTCGTGTCACTGCTGTGGTACTTAAAAAAAACCACAAACCCTATGGATTTCTACCCACCACATAGTAATTACTGAAATAACAAAGAGTTGGAAAAAAGTATTTCCAAAGCCTGATGCTATTACTGAGCTGCCAATGAAAAAACTCTCACTAACACCCCTTAAGTCTATCCTCCTGCACGCCTAATCTGAACACAAAAGGTTGGGTTTAAACGCCCCCCACATCTCCCCCCGAGATTAAAACCGCCTGCAGTTTTCAGCTTCAGGCCAGCAGTGACAATACTTTAAATCCTTGGCTACTGGCTTCGTGAAGACACAGCCTCCAGTCAGTCCCCCAAAGTTCTTTGAAATGTTAAATACAAAGCAGGAGGAGGTCATAAAGGAAATATTCCTTATAAAAGGAGTGGATATCATATGCAGGCTTTTCAAATACATTTCTCAGTTGCTTTGCTTTCAGCCACTATATTCTCAATCCTGCCTTGTCTGAAGCTTTTGAAATAAAATTCAGGAATGAAATCAAACACAAATTAGTGCTGTAAACAGCTGCCAATATATGTACGCGTTACCTTTTAGCTCTCATAAATCTCTCCAATGTATATTGTATCCTACTTCTTATCTGGAAAGACTAATTATTTATCTAATAAATGGCCATACAGCAATTATCAAAAACCCAGCCACTTAAAAGTAACATGCAGGTTTTATTGCATAATCTTCTGTAGCATCTGCCCAGTTATTTCCATAGAAGCCAGTGTGGTTCCCTGCTGCACGGGGAACCCAGCTATCTTTCTGCCAAGAGCCTTCCAGTGCACACAAAAGGGAGGAGGATTGAGAGACCTGTTTTATCCCCTTTTATCCCATAAACTAACAAGCCTTTTCTCCCCTGCAATTTTTCTCAACAAATACAGGTAATTACATAGCAGGATGGGATTTTCAAGGTAGGTTAAAAAAAAAAAAAAAATAATTCAGTTTAGCATACCAGCTTTGCCAAGAAGTACTGTCAGCTTAAACTAAGAGGGAGTTGCTTGCAGGGTGGGGGAGCAGGCAAACACAACGGTGCCCAGCCCCAGCTGGGCGTGATGAGCTTTGTGGTTCAAACTGTTGGTAGGTGGTCAAGTTTTCCTGTCCACTTGCATTCCCCCAGAGGTAAACAGGGTGGCGGGAGTTTTATTTCTGGCCCTTGCCCCACCTTGAACACTCAATGCCTCTCCTTCCTCACTTGGGTATCTTAAACTCAACAAAAAAAAAAATGAGGTTTACGTTCATTTTGAAGAACTTGTGTTTGGTTGGCTCGTCTCGTAAGGTCTCACAAGGCCAGTCCATAATACCTTCTGGCTAGGTGCTGTACCAGACACGCATAGAAACATCCCTGTCCGGGTTTACACATTGTGTAGTTGAGGAGGAACATAACCGGTTGCCACAGTGATGTCCGCAGCCGTTGGACTTCAGTCTCATAAAAGGTACCAAGAGTTAAAAACCCCTTTAATTAGACGAAGTGGTTAATGGAAGCAAGCACTCCAGCCAGCAGCAAATGCATGGTTAAATCACTGGTGAACCTGAAGAACCAGGCTACTGCAGTTTGAAGTTATTCAAGCTGTTTAATATTGGGTTATTTGCAAATTAGTGTAGTGCAGCCCACAGAAACTGCCACTGCTGTGACAACATGCGTGTTGGACAAGCTGCTGTCCTCTGCTTCTAGACATAAGTGTATTATTTGGGTACCTTCCGAAGAGGGAAAGTCTGTTCACAGAGATGTTCCAGCTACGGAACAGGACTGAGAGGTTATAGCAAGCTCAGGAACATCACATGCTTTTGGTGAGGTGGGATGGAGGAGGATGAAAGGCAAAGGAGGGTAAGCAGAAGAATTATTGTTCCTCGATGATTAAACAAGCACAGAAACCATGATTACAGATCACAGACATCTTTTATAACATGCCAAACTAGCACACAGAAGAACATGCCTCGATAATTCAGTCACACGGGCAGTATTGGCTCTCCACAGTTTGAAAGAAGACGGGGGTCTTCTGAAACAGAGACCTGCCCTGACCCCCTGCGTTTGGCCAGTGAAGGGGTACAAAGATTTGGCAGTGCGCTGGAGAACAGGCACGGCTGGACATAGCCCTGGCAGGCAAAAATGCTCCTCGTATCCCATCCTCGCTCTTCATGGCAGGAATCAACGCAAGATACATAATGATCTCTGCCTGTCTGTTGGACTCCTTACTCCTATAAAACGAGCGCAAACAAACCCCAGGTAGTTGTAACCTGCACCTAGGCTTGTGTGCAGCTAAAAAAAAGTGGCCTAGAGGAACCCTGGAAGGTTGGTAGTTTATTGTTAGAGGAGATCAGGTCCACAGAATGTCCTTGGAGTCAGAAGCAATGATTCACAGACACAATTCAGGCTTGCCTTGACGCATGCTGCTTGCACTATCAACTACAGTCAGTCAGCCTGGTTTGTCCAAGAGAGAAAAAAAAACCCAAAACGAATTCAGTATGAAACAAAACTATTAGTACTCGCTGTCCTCAACTAAAGTAACCAACCACCCATTAGCTGCAAAAGAATGTTGATGATTCAATATTAATCTGTTTTTTTTTAAATCACATATTTCTGTTGAGTAAGACTTCTTGTCAATTTTAATGAGAAAAATACCACTAACATTATAAAAGTATGATTCTTTTTTCCATAACTGTATGCTGTCAACAACTCATTTAAATATTTAGTTCTACTTCTTGTTTCGGTGTAACCAGTTAGAGAAGTTTCCAACACATTTTACTTTTTCCCTATTTAAAAAAAAAAAAAAAACAACACAAAAACTAACCAAACAAGAACACTGATCTCTGAGCACACGATGACAACAATAACGCAGGTTCCTCTTTTAGCAAGTTGAGATGTTGAGCAGGCCACTTCGAAAGTGGCAAGATCTTGATTTGGAGGGTGTCTGAACAGATTCCTATTTAACTGTACCACTTCAGAAAACTGCATTCTCCCTTATTGCTACACCTCAAAAATCAGTGCAAAGCCTGGCGATTTCGTAACAACCAAACCAAGAAAAGGCATGGCTAGAAACACAAATCCATCTTCTAATAACAATATTCCACCACCCGTGGAAAAATTAGGTAAGAAATTCAAACCTTCTACCTCATAAAATAATGTTTAAGAAAAGAGACCTGAGCTCACCAACTGTGGGAAAATTCAGTAGTCAAAAACAAGAACAAATTCAGAAAACGTTTGTACTGTCTTTGCCCTCTCAAGTAACAAAAGGTGACACTACACACCTTTAATGGAAAGAACTGCACAAGTCCTTTCCAAAACAGGATGTGTAGCTTTAGAGTCAGTTTTGGAGACGTATCCACAAGCAGGAACATCTCTCAAGTGATGGAGGCAAGTTATCGGGTACGAAATGCTCCTAAAGAAACTTAATTATGTTTACCCATGTTTGAACCTATTCCTGCACAAGTTCAGTTC